>CM039135.1:36457900-36499432 GCA_022036555.1 Microstegium vimineum
GGCACCGACGAGCACACGCACAAGACACAATCACACAGACGAGTAGCATGCATGAGCATAAGTACAGGCACACGAGTCGTCGCTGCAGCCGCGCAGGCGAGCCAGTTCATGAGTCATGACCGTCAGGTCGTGACCTCGCGTGCTGCCGGGGCATCGGGCTTGCGGCGTCGACGCCGCCGCCGGGGCCGAGTGCCAGCCGCTTTCCCCGCAGCCGCATAGGTGCGTGAGCGAGCAACTCACCAGCACGCCGCAGCGCACGGGCAGCACACACACAAGCTACTCATGGGTCATGGCCACGAGAGAGGTGAGAGGTGGGAGACAGAGTTGATAGGTGGGTTCCACACCTGTTTAGATGAATATGAGACCCAAATAGAGTTTAAGGATCAAAATAACATACTTTTTAAGTTTAAGGACCGGGATGACACACCACCACAAGTTCGAGGATCGGTCGTACACTTTACTCTTCTTTTTTTGACGAAAGGGAGCGATAACTCTATATAATTTCTCGGTTCCTCCATTCATCCACTCGCCTCGTAACAAAATTCTTACTAAATAAATTATCTTCTAATTATAATTACCCTGGTAAATCTGGCAACCAAAAGTTCAGCGCATTTCCCAGAAGATTCCTTATATGAAATTTCTAATTAAAACTTGAATTTAGTACTTTACCAGAAGGTACCATTCAAATAGGATTTGAGTCCAGTTTCGGTGGAATCATGCACTTCCAAACGTCCCAAACGAAGCACCAAATGTACAGACAGGCAAGGTTTTGGAGTATTTACAACATTTCCAACAAGAATGCCTTCATTCAATCATTTCAGCAATCAGCCGTTTGGTCATTCTCTATTTGCTCAGCAGTCAAGGTAGTGATCACAGACGTATCTAATACAGCTTCTGTAGAAGCTGCAGATGTACAAGATTGGTATCGTTTCTAAGAGGCATAGTTGATGGAGTAGATGGAGATGTAGGTAGATATGCTCACATCATGTTGTATACTCTCTCCGTCCTTAAATAATTGTCTTTCTCATTTTCCGAGAAATAACTTAGATTAATTTTATATAAAAATTATTAATATTTATGATACATAATTTATATCACATTAGATAGATCTTTTGATTTAGTTTTTTAATAAATTTATTTAAAAACATAAATGTTACACATATTTTGTATCAATATTGTCAAAGTTGTGGCACGAAAACCCAAAACAACACTTAATAAAGGACGGAGGGAGTATGCGTGTATGCCTAAAAAATATCTTACTTTCAATTGCATACATTTACTATAATCTTTGATGGATCTGAATAACATGAGCTTTTTCTTTCCTCAAAGGTAATTGTTAGAATCTCCTGCAAAATGTAATTTTTTGTGACGTTACTGAACTAGAAATAAAACAAAGTTTTTTTTTAAACAACACAAAACAAAATACTTCCTCCGTTCTAAAATATAAGTCGTTCCAACTTTTCTAGATATATAAAATTTGCTAAGTATCTAGATATACATTGTCTAGACACATAGGGGCGTTTGGTTCCATGGTTCTTACCCAGCCAGGCTCCCCAGATGCAAGTTTCAGGTGTTTTGTTGCCTGTATCAAGGCCTGAGCATGTCTCTCCAGATGTAAAAGGCAGCCCAGAGCCTGACTCTCCAGATACGGATTACATTTGCGTTTCTGGTGAGTCAGTTCTGTTAACGATACTATTAACATTTGATTAACGTGTATTAAGCAATATTGATATATTTTAAAATAGATTAAGATACTACAAGTAAAATAAAACTATTAGAGTGCAGTTACACAAGTTAAAAATTATAAAATCATTTATTTTTTTTAAATTTTGTTTCATACAATACGGCTTCATGCAGACAACCAAACATCATCTCTTCTCAGTCAGACTCTACATGTGCAGACAACCAAACAACAATACTTGCATCTCCACAGCCTGTCTCACGGGAGCCTGGTTCCCAGATACGAGCCAGACTCCACTCAACAACGAACCAAACACCCCCATAAGTTCTGACTTCTCTAGATAAGTAGATATATAAAATTTGCCAAGTATCTGGATATACATTATCTAGACACATAACAAAAACTATGTATCTAGAAAAAAACCAGAATGACTTGCAATTTGGAATGGAGGGAATAATTAGTGAAGATAGAACCATGTCCTAAGTAAGCAAGGAAGAGTGAAAAAAAGAACCTCTCACACTATTGATTTGGAATTATCTTGAGAAGCTCTATGTCAAACAGGAGGTTTTATCTATTAAGCCTTGATTACGTAGAACAAAATCAAGAGCTCTTTGACTGTCAAGGGCCTCGACACCAAGGATAGGATCGTTGGCCCTTGGCTGCGTAGGTTATAGGTGGATACAGGAGGCGCCAGAGCTCTCTGGCGCACTTGAGAAGGGGGATGAGACTAGATCAGCAGGAGGGTGAGTGTTTAGACTTGATAACTAATTTCATACCCATGACGGGGAAAGGGATTGCATATATATAGGAGCCGAGCTCCTTGATACTAATGACAGGCTTAATAACAGCCGGCTACTGGACTTCTCTCTTCCATCTTCCAGGGTCGGTCTCCAGTTCACACCTTGGGCTCCTCCTGATCTTGCTTCTTGTTCACATTGATGATGTTCACCTTCTGACCTCGACAACAGTAGTGTCGGCCCCACATCACATCTCTCCCCCCTCGAGGAGTAACTCGTCCTCGAGCTGGAAGGAAGGATAGCGATCCTGGAAGCTCTCCAGGTCTTCCCATGTTGCTGATGTCGCCGATTCATCCTGCCAGTGGATGAGGATTTGTCGCACGCCTCGCGCCAGCCTGGTGCGCGTGGCACGCTCAGGAACAGTTTTTGAGTAGCCCCGTGGTGAGTAGGAGGTAGGGACGGCGGTTGAAGATCTCTATGTGATTTTGGTAAAAGTGATATCCTTAACTTTAAGTGATCAAATCAAAAGTTCTCTTGCTTGCAAAGCTTATTTGGATGCAAATTGCTTTGACCAAAGGGGAGGTGCCCTACTCAATGGTATAATGGTCAATGATCTTTCATGAAGAGTCATTCTAATACATAGATGTTAGTGTCCATAAAAAATGAAAAGATACAAGTATCAACCATCTACCCTAGTGCAACCTTTGCATCAATATGAGCATACCTTTTATGAAAATTGATGATAAAGGGGGAGAAATTAGTGAACAAAGATATATTGTGAATGGAAATGCACTAAGAGGGAAAGAGACATGGACATAGACACAAGGGAGCAAGATCAAAGGATCAAAGTCTTGGACTAAGTGATGCACACAAGTAGGGGGAGCAAGCTCATAAACTTGATTGATTGCATTTGATATGTGCATATTCATGTGCTTGTTTGCATATTGCATAAGTCTTATCTTTATATGCATGCTTGTGTGATGTATGCTAGTTATAGGACTTGTATGAAGATTTGCTAACTAGCATACATAGGTTGGTAAGCTAGATATATGTTCTTTTAATTGGTATCTAGAAATCGTGCCTTTAATGTTGATATCACGGGGTTTCTAGTGTTTTTGTGGTATCTAGCTAACCATGGTGCTAAGTATGAACTTCAAAGTGCAACTACAATGGGTATCTTCAAAGGTTTATCCTATACCCTTAGCATCACTTAGTAGTGCTAGCACTCCCAAAATTTTTATTCATGCATGTGTGCAAAGCTTAATTCAAACCTTTGTGAGCACACATGTAGGGGGAGCTATCACTACCAAGTCGGATTTTGTGGCATTTATCCAAATCATGGTATAGAGCTTAAATGTTGAATAAATGACATAATGTCCAAAAAGATCTTAAATTCCATATCTTTGTAGAGTTGCCATCAATTACCAAAAAGGGGGAGATTGAGGGTCTCTATGTGATTTTGGTAATTGAGTGACAACTTAGGTGAACTAATATCTGTTCAAGTGATATATACACAGGAGATTAGTTCGCATATGGTTGTGTGATGAAGGAGCTTATTGCACAAGAGACATGACATGGAGTCATGTGATCAAGGTGGAGAAGATCAAGATGAGGCTTGGCTTGATGGATCGATTGCAAGTGTGAAGGGCAAGCGAGTGATGCTTGGCGCCGATGGACCAACGCGACGGTGAAGAGCAAGTGAGGTCAAGATCGATGAACCAACACGGTCACGTGATGATATGAAGTGAATCATATCTTTTGGTGATATGTTGGTGCATGTGTTGCATCAACATTGTAGAAGGAGATGGAATGGAATGCGCAAGGCAAAGGTATAACCATAGGGCATTTCATTTCACCGGTCATAGGTGTGTAGAGAAGATTATGACCAAGTTTAGGATAGATAGTTGTACTATCAAGAGGAGCAAACTTGTTTGCATAACAGTTATCTAGTGCCACCGTGAGCGATCTAACTTTGTGATGAATTAGGATCGAGTGGCGCGGTAAGAGCAAGTGAAAATGATTGTGAAAATGCTAACACACATGCACAAGGTGGAGAACACATTTGTGTTAGCATATGAGAAGTAAGGAGAAAGAGGCAGCTCGGTTTGGCTCGGGTGCGAGCTCCGGATGCTGGTCCAGGCGCTAGGGCGCTGCTGGTCCGGACCATCGCGGATGCGTTCGAAGGCTAACCCTAAGCGTGCCCTTTGGGGATAGGAGGTCCGGACGCTGTTGTTGGTCCAGACAGTGAACTCCGGACGCTGCGTCCGGAGGTTGGAGCTCTCTGTTACCGCTCGGAGTGATGGTCGAGACGGTGAACTCCGGACTCGCATCCGGATGTTTGGTCCTCTCTGGACCCTCTCGGTGTTGGGTCTGGACGCTGGAGGCTTTGATCTGGAGGCAAGTCCAGACGCTTCCGAAGACTTGTGGCAGCGATCGGCGCAGGGCGCCAACAGTCGGTTCAAACGGCTCTGAAGGTCCGGACGCATGCGACATGGTCCGGACCCTGTGCAAGAAGCCCAATGAGTGGGAAAAATGTCTAGTTTCGTGTAAGCCCGGGCACCAAATACCGAGAACCGAATACCAAACCGAAATTACCGAGAACCGAACCGAAAATACCGAAACCGAAATATTTGGTTCCCTATTCGGTTCAAAGTTTCCAGGAACCGAATTTACCGAGGTAAATTTGGTTCTTTACCTCGGGGAACCGAATTTACTAAATTTGTCTGAAATGTGATGACTTTGAGTGCTGTTATATTATTTATTGTACTATTCTAGACTATTATAGTATATAATTTCAGTACTCACTCTTATAATTTTGTAGACTTTTATATTTATATGTATTTTGCACTATTATTATCTATAACATCATGTCAAAATTAGTTTTCGAACTTGTTATTTCATATATCTGTGATCAGTCCAGTACTGTTCGGTAAATACCGGAACCGAACGGAAAGTACCGATACCGAATTTCCTCGGTACCGAAATTTTTTAGGAACCGAACGATACCAGTTTTTGAGGAACCGAATTAGGCAAGGTACCGAAGAACCGAACCGATCGATTCGGTATTTACCGAACGCCCAGGGTGAGTTTCGTGGGTGTGGCTATTTATAGCCCTTGGCCAGCCCTGGCCAAGCACCCTTGGGCCTTTGTGGCTTGTGTTGGTGTGCTTGGGAGCCCTCTAACTCACATATGCTTGATAGTGATCATCTGATTGTGTGAGAGAGCGATTCTAGTGCGTTGCATTGCGAGTTTGCATTGAGTGGCACTAGGTGATCGTGTTGCAAGCTGGTGGTGCTTGTTACTCTTGGAGGTTGTCACCTCCTAGACGTCTTGGTGGTTGTGGCTCCGTTGAAACGCGTAAGAAGATTGTGCGGCGCTCCGGAGAAGTGCTTTGTGAGGGGTATTGTGCTCGCCCCGTGGGAGACCACGAAGAGCAACTCTAGTTGAGCGTGTCATTGAGCTACCCTCATTTGTGGGTAGATTCTTGCGGCGCCCGAGTGAGTGGGCTAGGCTTGTGAACGCCTATTAGCCGCCGAATCACCAAGTTAGTGGTCGACACAACAAGGACTAGCTTGGTGGTGACCAAGTGAACCTCAGGAGAAAAATCACCGTGTCAACCTTGTACATCTTCTTAGTGGTTTGCATTCTCCAAATCACTAGCTTATATTTACTTATTCATACTTGTGCTAGTGGTTAGTTGTTGCTCCTGTAACTAGTTAGCTTATGTAGCTTAACTAGTTGTCTTCTAGCTTGTGTAGCATAGAAGTAGCTCTTGAGTGGCTAATTGGCTTGTGTAGCCTTGTTAGTCACATTGCTTAGTTTGTGTAGCTAAGTAAGTTGAGCTCTCTAGTTGACTTGTGTAGTCTTGCTAGAGAGCATTGCTAGTGAGATTAGGTGCTTTGTGCTTTGCTTACTAGTATGTCTAGGAGCTCCCGGTTTGCTTAGAGTACTAGTTGCTTAGGTTTGTGTGACCTTGCAACCTAGACTTGTTTAGGCGAGCTTCCTAGCTTGGCACCTTAGTAAGCCCAATTAGTATATTTTGCTAGGTGCTAAAGTTATAGTTAGAGGGGTGTAGTCTTAGCTAGACTGATAGTTTTAATTCCACATTTGATTCGGTTAGCCGGAACGCTAAAGTTTTAGAAAGGACTATTCACCCCCCCTCTAGTCCGCCATCTCGACCCTACAGTGGTGCGGGCGGAGGTGCCCCGACGAACTGCTTGAGGAGGCCGACGTGGAACACATTATGCAGCTTGGCGCCCGACGGGAGTTCCAGCCGGTAGGCGACTAGGTTGATGACGGCGATGATGCGGTACTGTCCATAATAGCGGGGGCGGAGCTTGCCCTTGGAGACGCCTTGGAGCGACACTGGGTGGCGGTGACGAAGGCGGAGCCACACCCAGTCGCCTGCGGCATAGCTGAGCTCCCTATGATGTTTGTCGTAGGCGCGCTTGTACAACGTTTGGGCCTGCTCCAAGCGGTTTCGGGCGTCCGCCAGGAGCTCATCGCGGGTAGCCATGCTCTTGGCCACGGCGGCGACGAGAGATTCCCCGGGTTCATATGAACAGATGGACGGGGGATCGCGCCCATAGACGATCACGAAGGGTGTAGTCTTGAGGGCCGTCTGGAATGTCGTATTGTAGATAAATTCCGCCCATGGCAAACAATGGAGCCAATGCCTTGGTCGATCCCCGGTCATGCAACGGAGATACATGACAATTATTTTGTTGGCAGCTTCGGTCTGCCCATCTGATTGTGGGTGAAACGCCGTCGTCATTCGAAGCTTGACGCCACACAACTTCATTAGCTCGGCCCAAAAAATGGAGGTGAATATCGGGTCCCGGTCCGAAACAATGGACCGTGGAATGCCGTGGAGCCTGACGATTTCAGAGAAGAAGGCTTGGGCGACGGATTCAACCGAGTATGGATGAGCAAGGGCGATGAAATGGCAATATTTGCTGAATCTGTCCATGACCGTCAATATCACAGACTTGTCACCCACTTTTGGAAAAGCTTCAATAAAATTGATGTCTATGTCTGCCCAAATTGTGGATGGCACGGGAAGAGGTAGCAGAAGGCTAGCCGGATGGAGGTTGATGAGGACATCAACACAACACCAACACCATCTCCAACACCACTTGGTCCTATTACTCGTGCTCGTGTCCGTGACCTCAACCATCAAGTAAGTTCATTCTCAAACTCTTGTACATTATATTTAGACAATGGAGACACGTGCACTCTTGTTTTGCTCAGGAACAATGGAGAGGATCAGCGGGACACAGGATGGGCGCTAGCTGGATTTGGACTGCAGGACATCACCAACTTGTGATGGATGTCACGACTTCATACAGACTCCGATTGGGACGTTCTCGCACTTTTTGGAAAGCTTATCAAGTATACTTTCCAATGGATCCAGAACCAAGGCTATATCTTATCGGACACATCCAGAGTATTCATTTTTGTACTGAGTCCTTTTCTGTCCACTGGTGCTGCGTCACCTTAATTTAGGCTGATGGCCCATGTATCAAGTTGGGTCCATTAGGGACGCGTCCTAGGGTTGGAGAACGACCCCAACACCCTTGTGGCCTTCCTCCCAACTCCTTATAAGTCTTTAGAGCCGCCACAAACAGTTCAGGTTTTTTTCGTCGAGTTAGCCATTGCTACCGCCTTTCAGCGCGCGTGTTGGATCAACCGTCTGTCTGATTGTTATCAGAACCTCACCATATTGTGTCCTCAGATTGAAACCTTCATATTCATCTTGCAAATTGAGTGCCTGTTCCTCTTTTTCTTACTGGTTCTTTGATTTCTTGCAGGACGGGAGCCCTAGTGGCTGGTTGTTGCGCCGCAAGATCACGGCAACCATCGGAGGTGGTGTATCGGTTGCTAAGACGCAGCGTCCTTGGACGGTTGTAGTCGAGCCATGAACGTCATCCCCATCCACCAATCGAGTTATCTTCAATCTCTCATCGAAAGATCGGCCAGAAAACCCTACGAGTCGTCATCAATTGGTATCATAGCAAGGTTTATCGGTGAGAGACTTACAATCCTTTGCAATTTTTTTTCCTATAGTCCAGAAAAGCCCCAAAAAAATAGTAGATTAGTTTTCCGTAATCCTATAAACCCGTTGAGCCTTTTTGCTAGCACTACTTAGTTAGGGCTTGTTGAGTCGTCGGTTGCATCGGTTGTGTCGAGTTGCTGGTCTTAGTTATAGTCCTTTAGAGTTTCGAGTTCTTGTCACGTTCTAGTCACAACCGTGTTCGATTTTTTTCTCCCCTGGCTTATCGAGTCCGAGTACTACCCTGTTTTCCATTGCTATCAAATTCGAGTCAGAGTTGTATTCGGTAAACAAGTATGAACTACTTATTCTTATCATATTACGCAGAGTCATATTCTGAGTCAATTTCTGTTGAGTTAGAGTTGTTTTCGGTAATAAAGTCCGAACTCCTCAAATCATACCATATTACACAGAGAGAGAGTATCTTTTAATTACCTATATACCCCTGCACTTTCGGAAAAAGTATGTGTGGTGAATTGCTCGTTCGACATCTCTCTCTTCATATAATCAGTTTTGAGGATCCCCTGAAAAAAAAGAAAAAAAGGAAAAAAAAGAAAAAAAAAATAAAAACAAAAGAAAAAAGGGGCTGATCTTTGTGTTATCTCCTTTGGTTAGGTGGTGTTTGTGACTTCCTTTGTGTCCAGGCTCGCGTCTCTAGCACGGTCTAGGCTAGGATCAGCACAGTACCACCTTTGAATGATTATTCAGCTCGCTTTTCTAACTAACGTGGTGCTAGTATTTGTCCTTGAGCATAACATTGGCCACCTATAGCTCCACATACTCGACTACAACGGTACCGATACATTCACTTCTAAGGTTGCAGGCTTGCTGGTTGTTGACCCCTCTTATTGAGCAAGGTAAGAATTGGTAAGAGCTTGAGAAACAGGTTGAGAGTGAGTGCCTTGCTGTAGCTACATCCTAATAGTTGTAGGGCTTTTATTTCTTCACCTGTTTTCTTATTATTCTTGTCTTTTAAACCATGTCAGGAACAGAGGACAATAACAACATGTCGCATTCTCCACGCACCAAGGGCATCATTCAACATTTTACAAGGCAAGTGCAGCTGCATACAGAAGGACTTGATGGAGATTTACAGGTGACCAATGACAAGATTGGGCAACTAGAGGCCGCCCAACTTGCCACCACCACCAAGCTTATAGGAGTCGAAGCATCGGTTGCTCGTATGGACAAAAGCCTTGCTGCTCTTCTCAGTCGTTTTGATGACTTCCACACAAAAGACAAGGGTCAACATAATGACGACAACAAGGATGAGGAGCGAGTCGAAGATAATGACGAGGATGCTTACTCTGGTGATATGGACCTTGATAACAATGACCTTCGTGATCGACATCGCCTACGCTTTAATCGGAGAGGTATGGGTCACCGTCGATGTGAGGTACATAATAACAATGATGCTTTCAGTAAGATTAAATTTAAAATACCTCCTTTTGATGGTAAGTATGATCCTGATGCATACATTTCATGGGAAATTGTTGTTGACCAAAAGTTTGCATGCCACAAATTTCCTGAGAATACACATGTTAGGGCTGCTACTAGTGAGTTTACTGACTTTGCTACTGTATGGTGGATATAGTATAGTAAGAAAAATCCTAATAACATACCACATACTTGGGATGCTTTAAAAAATCATGAGGGCTAGATTTGTTCCTTCTTACTATGCACGGGATTTGCTACATAAACTGCAACAACTAAGACAAGGTGCTAAAAGTGTAGAAGAGTATTATCAAGAATTACAAATGGGTATGTTGCGTTGTAATTTAGAGGAGGATACCTGCTATGGCAAGACTTTTGGGTGGGTTAAATCGTGAAATTCAGGACATCCTTTCATATAAAGAGTACACTAATGTAACCTGTTTGTTTCATCTTGCTTGTAAAGCTGAAAGGGAAGTGCAGGGGCAACGTGCTAGTGTTCGAAATAACTTTTCTGCAGGGAAGACAAATTCATGGCAGCCCCGCACACGTGCTCCTATGCCATACTCAAGTGACAAGCCTAGTGCTACTCCCACAAATTCAGTAGCCAAGACAGCCCAGAAGCCTAGTGCAAGTGTTTCGTCCGTAGCATCGACAGGTAGAACGAGAGACATTCAGTGTCACCGGTGCCAAGGATATGGACATGTGATGTGTGAGTGTTCCAGCAAGCACGTTATGGTCGTCAAAGATAATGGTGAGTATTCGTCCGCTAGTGATTTTGATGAAGTTACACTTGCATTGCTTGTCGCTGACCATGCAGGTAGTGAAGAATGTATAGAAGAACATATTAATGCAGGTGAAGCCGACCGCTATGAGAGCCTCATTGTAAGGCGGAGCAAAATCAGCGACACACGTTGTTCCAAACAAAGTGTGTCATCAAGGAGCGTTCATGTCGCATGATCATCGATGGAGGTAGCTGCAACAACTTGGCAAGCGGTGACATGGTGGAGAAGCTTGCGCTTACCACCAAACCACACCCACATCCATATTACATTCAATGGTTAAATAACAGCGGTAAGGCAAAGGTAACTAGACTTGTGCGAATCAATTTTTCCATTGGATCCTATAAAGATGTGGTTGAATGTGATGTTGTGCCTATGCAAGCTTGTAATGTGCTGCTAGGTAGACCTTGGCAATTTGATAGAGATTCTATGCATTATGGTAGAACAAATCAATATTCTTTTCTATACCATGATAGAAAAATTGTGTTGCATCCTATGTCCCCTGAAGCTATTATGCAAGATGATGTAGCTAAAGCCTCAAAAGCTAAAAGTGAGAGCAGTAACAATGACCAATCTGTTGCTGATATGAAAGAGGAGATAAAATTGAAAGGAAATTGTTTCCTTGCTACTAAATCTGATATTAATGAGTTGAATGCTTCCACTACTGTTGCTTATGCTATAGTATGCAAAGAGGTATTGATTTCCCTTCATGATATGCAGCGTTCTTTGCCTCCTGCTGTCGCTAACATTTTGCAAGAGTATTCGGATGTGTTCCCAAGTGAAATACCATCGGGTCTGCCACCACTTCGAGGCATTGAGCACCAAATTGACCTGATTCCTGGTGCCTCATTGCCCAACCGTGCACCATATAGGACCAATCCAGAAGAAACAAAGGAGACTCAGCGTCAAGTGCAAGAACTCCTCGGCAAAGGTTACATACGTGAGTCTCTAAGTCATTGTGTTGTTTCGGTTATTTTAGTGCCTAAGAAAGATGGATCGTGGCGTATATGTGTGGATTGTCGAGCTATTAATAATATTACTATTCGATATCGTCATCCAATTCCACGATTAGATGACATGCTAGATGAATTGAGTGGTGCTGTTGTGTTTTCCAAAGTGGATTTGCGTAGCGGATATCATCAGATTCGCATGAAATTGGGAGATGAATGGAAAACTGCTTTCAAAACTAAGTTCGGTTTGTATGAGTGGTTAGTCATGCCTTTTGGGTTAACTAATGCACCTAGTACCTTCATGAGATTGATGAATGAGGTTTTGCGTGCTTTCATTGGAAGATTTGTTGTTGTTTATTTTGATGATATATTAATTTACAGCAAATCTATGGAAGAACATATTGATCATTTATGTGTTGTTTTTAAAGCTCTACGGGAGGCACGTTTATTTGGTAACCTTGATAAGTGCACCTTTTGCATAGATCGTGTTTCTTTTAAAGCTATGTTGTTACTCCACAGGGAATTGATGTTGATAAAGCCAAGGTGGACGCTATATAGGGGTGGCCAGTACCAAAGACTATCATCCAAGTGCGGAGTTTTGTAGGACTTGCTGGGTTCTATCGTCGCTTTGTGCAGGATTTCAGCACCATTGCTGCACCATTGAATGAGCTTACGAAGAAGGGAGTCATGTTTTCTTGGGAAAGCCCACAGGAGAATGCCTTCAACATGTTGAAAGATAAGTTGACACATGCACCTCTTCTCCAACTTCCTGATTTTAATAAGACTTTTGAACTTGAATGTGATGCTAGTGGAATTGGATTGGGTGGTGTTTTGTTACAAGGTAAACCCATTGCATATTTTAGTGAGAAACTAAGTGGGCCTCTTCTGAATTATTCTACTTATGATAAGGAATTGTATGCTCTTGTGCGGACATTAGAAACATGGCAGCATTATTTGTGGCCCAAAGAATTTGTTATTCATTCTGATCATGAATCGTTAAAGCATATTCGTAGTCAAGTAAAACTGAACCGTAGACATGCTAAGTGAGTTGAATTTATTGAATCTTTTCCTTATGTCATTAAGCACAAGAAAGGAAAAGAGAATATCATTGCTGATGCTTTGTCTAGGAGATATACTTTATTAACACAACTTGACTATAAGATCTTTGGTTTGGAAACAATTAAACAACAATATATACATGATAATAATTTTAAATACGTGTTGCTGCAATGTAAAGATGGAAAAACATGGAATAAATTTGTTCTAAATGATGGCTTTGTGTTTAGAGCTAACAAGCTATGCATCCCAGCTAGCTCTGTTCGTTTGTTGTTGCTTCAGGAAGCACATGGAGGTGGCTTGATGGGACATTTTGGGGCAAAGAAGACGGATGGCATACTTGCTGGTCATTTCTTTTGGCCAAAGATGAGGAGAGACGTGGAGCGATTTGTTGCTTGCTGCACAACTTGTCAGAAGGCAAAGTCACGATTACATCCCCATGGTTTGTATATGCCTCTACCTGTTCCTAACACACCTTGGGAAGATATTTCTATGAATTTTGTTTTGGGATTGCCAAGGACTAGGAAGGGCCGTGATAGTGTTTTTGTGGTTGTGGATAGATTTTCTAAGATGGCACACTTTATACCTTATCATAAAACTGATGATGCTACACATATTGTTGATTTGTTCTTTCGCGAAGTTGTTCGTTTGTATGGTGTGCTAAATACAATTGTTTATGATCGAGATGCTAAATTTCTTAGCCATTTTTGGAGAACTTTATGGGGTAAATTGGGGACTAAGCTTTTATTTTCTACCACATGTCATCCCCAAACTGATGGTCAAACTGAAGTTGTGAATAGAACTTTGTCTACTATGTTAAGGGTTGTCTTAAAGAAGAATATTAAGATGTGGGAAGATTGTTTGCCTCATATTGAGTTGGCTTATAATCGTTCATTGCATTCTAATACCAAGATGTGCCCATTTGAGGTTGTTTATGGCTTGTTACCACGTGCTCCTATTGATTTAATGCCTCTACCAACTTCTAAACAATTGAATTTTGATGCTAAGCAACGTGCTGAGTTGATGTTAAAATTGCATGAAACAACTAAAGAAAACATAGAGCGCATGAATGCTAAGTATAAGCTTGCTGGTGATAAAGGTAGAATGCAATCAACAAAGCAATGCACTTGGATTCACTCAATCTCTCATGAATATGTCAAATATGTTGTGAGAGGTGAGTGGTGGAGCTTCTCAAGCAAGCACAAGTGTATGAGTGAAGTGAGAGTGCAAGAGCCACCCCAAAGGGCCGACCATATCACTTATATAGCCCTCACTCAACAACTAGACGTTTTGCCCTCAAAACAGGCTCTCCGCGCCACCTCCGGGCGCACTTTCCACAGGGGGTCCGGACCATCAACTGCGTCCGGAGCCACTGCCAGCCGAGAGCCAACGGCTCTGCTTGAGCCTCCGGTCGTAGGCTCCGGACGCGCGCAAGGCGCCGTCCGGACCAACTCTCCTGCATCCGGTCTGCCTCTGATTCAAACGAACGCTTTCCCGCTCGCACCTCAGCGCACCACAGAGCGCCACATGGACCCGGACGCACGCAATAGTGCGGGTCTAGACCAACGCCTCTTGGGTCCGGAAATTAATCCCAGAGAACCCGAGAGCTCGCCTCAGCTCCTCAGCACATCCGGACTCAAGTCCGGTTCACCAACCAGACCATGACCTACGTCCGGTCAATTTCACACAGAGAGGACAGGCACTCCGGACGCATGTCCGGTGCCCTGCATCCGGACCTCAAACTGCGTCCGGTTCCTCTGCTCAGCCAGGCACACTAGGGTATGCCTCCGGACCCATCTCCGATGGTCCGGATCGGCCACACACCCTGCGTCCGGACCACTGTCTGAAGCTCTATTGAGCTTCCCAACACTTCTCCAACTTCTCCCAACTTCTTCCAAGCTTCCAAGATCCAACACTAAGTGATCCAAACACTTGTGCACGTGTGTTAGCTTTTAGTTCACAATTATCTTGGATTTAGTTGGATGTTTCACTAGTTCAATTAATTTTAATGCAATGCATATGAACCTAGTGGCACATGATAACCGTAATCATACTTAAGAGCTCCCTCCTTGATAGTACAACTATCTATCCTAAACGTGATCACATCCTCTATGATGTCTTGATCACCAAACCGAAAATAGTTCCCATCATTCACCTTTGCCTTCACACCATTTTCCTTTCCACCACCATGCTAGAGCTTGTGCCATCCACACTTGATCCACCTTGCTCCATCACATGGTATGTATCAACCTATCTCATGATTTACACTTAGAGATCAAGGTTAGTACTTAGGTGGGTTTCATCAATTACTCAAAACCAAAACACAAGGAAACTCTCAGCCGGCATACCATGAGCTCGCCCATAGGATTGGAGCGGAGTGGAGGCCCGAAACGGAGATTCAGGAGCTCGGTGAAATGCCTCCACGCCGGTGTACCCTTGGATTGTTGCACTTGAATATACCACATCTGTGCACTGCCCTCGAGGTTGTATGATGACATCCATACCTCCTCCTCGGCAGCGATGCGTTGTTGCACGAAGTATGACTCACACCGATTGATGAACGCCCGCTGATCGGTCTTCCCATCAAATTTGGGAAAGTCCAATTTCTGAAACCAGGGCGGTCATTCACCCCTGTTCTCGCCGAAACTGGAGCCCGGAGCGCCCGAGCCTGACGATGATGGTGGTGGCTGATTCTGCTACATCGTGGTGAGTTGTTGTTGCATCACGGCCATGCTCTGCATGAGTTAGGCGATGGACTTGCTCAGATCGCTGATGGTTGGTTCCACCATGGTTGGTGCTGATGATGCGGAGGAGTGGGTGGGTGAGTTGGGGGCAACGGAGTGGCTGCTGGAGGATCTATGGACTGCTGATACCAAGTTGTCAAATGCCTCCACACCAAGGATCGATGGCCCTTGGCTGCATAGGTTATAGGTGGATATAGGAGGCGCCAAAGCTCTCTGGCACACTGGAGAAGGGGGATGAGACTAGATCAGCAGGAGGGTGAGTGTTTAGACTTGATAACTCATTTCATACCCATGACGAGGAAAGGGATTACATATATATAGGAGCCGAGCTCCTTGATACTAATGTCAGGCTTAATAACAGCCGGCTACTGGACTTCTGTCTTCCATCTTCCAAGGTCAGTCTCCAGTTCACACCTTGGGCTCCTCCTGATCTTGCTTCTTGTTCACATTGCTGATGTTCACCTTCTGACCTCGACGACGGTAGTGTCGGCCCCACATCACATTGACCCTGGAAGACAAATAAAACCGCTAAATGTGGTTTAGTCATTAACAGCCGACGAGCATAACCTGAAAAAATGTACATGTTTACTGAGAATGTCGTTGGTTTTGGACCCAACTTGTTGTAGTCATTATCTGGGTATCCAATATCCGGTGGTACAATGATCCTGAAGAGTATGAGCTCTTCCATAGTACAATTGCAAGTTGTAGTAGTAAACAAGAATTTATTCAAAGAGTTTTTTCTTTGAAAAAAATAGAAGATCATTTACCTCCTAACTCCCCCTGGAGCCATACCTGATATGGCCTCCTCAAAAGCTGGTATGACCTACATTATAGAAACTGCTATTTGTGAGAAAGGTACAGATGTAACGTTTTATAAAGAGCTCTAGAAGCTGCAAAAACACCAATGTCAGTTTGTTAATTGTCATATAAAATGTTTTATGTCAATATTGTCAAAAAGGACATGTACCAGTCCAATAGCATGGTGTATAGACATATGGCAAAGCACTAGACAATAGGAGACGAACAAGAACTCAAGGAGATCAGTACTTCATAAACTAGAAATCACCTGTCCTGATCTTTTTTTTTGAATGGAATGGCAGGAGCTCTGCCTTTCAATTAAGAAGAATAGAATTGATCTGGTTTATAAGGAAAACCACACCTGAAAACCTTACATAGGTTCAGATTAAAACACATAAAAAACCACAACACTGGAACACTTAATCCTGACGACTAACACACAAAGGTAACACAAAAACCAACGGCATGTCCTCATTGCCGAGTTGATCACAAGCACCAAAAACAGCTCTGGCTTCCCATGGTGAACAACATCCAAACACCATGACATCCTCCCATCATCCGATATCTTCGACAAGATCATATATCAAATCTCACTTTGTGCCATCATTTAGTCCTCTCTATGCCAGCTTGTCCTAGCATGGCCTGAACGAGTCCTCGAGCAACCCAAACAGTACAAGGAAGCATTACGTGACGATCTGCCTCAACATGGCTGGTCCGTCGAGCCCACTGAGATCCATGAACTTGAAGAAGTCTTTGTCACCACCCTGCAATTTATAATTTCAGAATAATGCATCAGTCAATTTGAAGATATAGTTCAGAGGAAAAGAAAATGTGCATGCATGCACCCTTGCCCTACACTATTTATCCACACTTCAAAGTGTGCCCTACACTATTTATTCACACTTCAAAGAGATTTAAATGCATGCAAGCACCATCTGAAAAATAATTAAAATGAAGACATAATGTGACACACATCCTTGTGCACTATTGACTGATTAATAGAAGGGTGCATGCGATGTGCTCCAATGCAAAAAAGCATGTCCATTCATATTTAAACAAATATCTAAAACATACTTCTTCTGACAATCCTAGTTAGTTCAATAAATCACAAGATTGTTCAAACTTGTATGAATGCTAAATACTCATCCTTCAGTGGAGTAAAGTGGCAACTGATACCTCAAATGAACCTCCTTTAGTCTTGTTTCGAGCTTCAAAGATACGGCCATAGTACCCAATTGTATAGCCATCCCAATCAACCTTGAAGAGTAAAGAAATTCAAACCCTCATCAAGGTTGACACTTGGCAAAACATTACAAATAACAATGAAGATTATAGACAAGGATACATGTACATGTGCAAATACAAAATAAGCTACATTTACATTCATATGTAATGGTTGTAACTCACAACAATAGTCTCCCCCTTTTTTGGAGAAGAGCCATCACCAACCCGCAAGTCCTGTATTTTTCCATGAAAATAATCATGCACCGTTTGGTCATTGACCATCATGCAGAAAACTAGAAACCAATGAATAGTGCCAAAGGCACCTTGTACTGGAGGCCTGATTCCGTTTCAGTGTAATCTGGATACCGCATTTTTGTCTTTCCATCTTTCCCGCGAAGTGCAAGCACTGAAATTTCAATGATTGGGAAAGATCTGGTTACCAATTATTTAGATTGCCTGTTTGCTTTCTGGCTCGAACAATAGATGGTTATATGGATAAGCTTCAATCAATAGTGCTTACGAAATTGGCTATATATACGGTATATCACCTCTCATTCTGTCTCAAGCTAGAACATGTTTTTGACATACAAAGATACTGTTGGAAGACAGTTTACATGTACCCACATCCTGCTGCTCGGGAGTCTGACAACTGACAACGTTTTTTGGAAACATGTGCGCGCGCGTTTTTCAGGAATTGGCCAAAAGACATTTGAGGTAAAAGGGGGGCAGTCCCAGGACACCCCTGCAAAGTCAAAAGTATGCCATACGAGTTCCAACGGCTTGTTCGGTTGATGGTTTTGCGGCTTATCAGCTGTCTGATGTTTTTAGTTGTTTTATTGTGAGAGAAAAACATTGTACCATAGTTGATAAGCTGGGCTGATAAGTTCAAGCGAACAAGGCGAAATCTGGGACAACGATAGAAATTTGACAAGATGCCCAAAAGTGAGTATAAATAACCGAAAAAGAAGTTAAAGACCCTTAACTTCCAGGTGCACTATGAGTTAGCCTGGAATCCAATTAAGTCACAGAACCACTGAAGCCCTCATAGGACAGAGTCAAAACTTCCAAAGGCCTATTAGCTATGGCACCAGCATCGGCAAGTAGGCCCCCTTTACATATAGCTGCAGGCACGCTAGATACAGATGTAATGTAACCCCGAATGTAAAATAATGGCCATAAAGTTGAGGCATAAAGCTTAGGAGTTAGGATTAGGAATATACTTAGCAATATATGTTACAAATACAAAAAATCTCAACAGATAGTAACTGGATCATGTCCGTGAGAAATGCAAAAAAATAAAAAAAAATTACTGATTCATAGTTAGTTTATCACTTTATCTTATACTATCATAAGGTTCTGTTCCACACTGTGATTATTAGCAGACTACATGGCTTTCTCTGCATTCCAACAAAGATAGGATAATATGCAAATTACATTGAGCATCCTTTTTAGCGGGCTTGACCAGAAGACAACAAGATGAGCATGGCACATCTTTACTTAGAAATCTATAGCAAACATGCTCCACTAATAAAAGGTTTCAGCACACAGTTCCTTGATGAAGTGTGAATGTATTAATCATCAACATGCAAGATTCATCTTTATGTCAATGAGAAAGTTCAGAACTTAAGGTGCACACAGACGACAGCTTAAATGGTTCAAGTATATGCGAATCAATTGACGAGAGCAAATCCATGTTAGAAGAAGCTACAAAAGACTCACTATCAGCAAATTCAGCTTTTGCGGTTCCCTTGACAAAAGTGTACTGAAAGGAGCCAATAGCCATACTAATCGCAGGGACCAACAGCAGTTTCCTTCTATCCGTCACACAACCTGTACACAAGTAGTTCACGATGATCTCAGTGTAAGCCAAAAATAAGAATAGCATTCAGTTTGCCTTTTCCTTTAGAACGAACGGCAAGAGATTTACCGCAAGCTTTATTAGATGATAGAAAAACAAAAAACAGAGAAGAGAAGGTTTGCCAAGTCCCTAGAACACAGCTTAAAAACACAACTCTAAAAAAACCAGAAGAAGTAAAGGAAAACTCAACTCCTAGAGACTGAAAACTCAACTCCAAGAATAAAAAATAACTATACAATAACTTGAGTCTCGATTTGAGTGCATGACCAAATGATACTGTTGGATGTCAGCTTTGCATAACAGCTGAATTTGCAGTCATCCACAAAGTTTTGTTTGCGAGAGATGTTTTCCAGTTACTTGTGTTCATCTAGCTCATCCCTACCCCAATACAGATTGTTAACCAACATATTGAATGATTCTCCATGAGAATTATATCTTCTAAACATTAACAGAAACCACATTCCCCTGATACATAGTAACAACTGGCTAAACATCATCTTTCGATGATCGCTGTTACGAATGGTGCTCTCAAGTAAAAATATCTATTATCACTCAGTTAGTTAAGTTGGTAACTGAAGCCGCATTGCAAAAATCCTGACGTGGTGGTGTTACCAATAAGATTACAATGAGGCAATCGCCTCAAAAAACCTGATGAGAACTAAAAAAATCATAAGTGAAGTAAGTAGCAAAGAGGTACAGGACTCAAAGCTAGTTTGTTCCAATTGCCGGAACCTAATGGTAGGGATACAAGCAGTGTCTCGAAAAGAAAAATAACAGCAATATTTGCCGAACATGACTGACAGAGCAAGGTTAGCAGCACGACTGACCTGGAACGCTCGGCGCCCCGAGCTTGGCGAGAAGCATCATCTTCTCCTCTGCCCAAAACAACAGAAGGGAAATTAGTGCTCCAGGACGCAAAGAACAGAGCAGCAGGAATTATCAGGGGCGTACCCAGCAAAGGAGACCCGAATATTTTTTATTTAAAAAAAAATAAAAACCGACGTTAGTAGACATAATGCATGCATCAATTGTACTAACTAGATCAGATCCGAATACAAATAGCTAAAGTTTGGGTTTTGGGTGCTTGGTTTTCGCACAGCAGCAAGGAAAGAGAAGAGGTGGGCGGACCTTGTGGTGCTTGTCGCCAGCGAAGAAGACTTGCTGAAGGTCCGAGGAAGACCTGGGCACCTGGAATAGGGCAGCGCAATCGCCCCCAGTTGTCGCAGTAGGGATAAAGGCGCACGAGAGAGAACGGGAGATGAAATGGCAGAGGAAAAACAAACGACGCCTAAAAAAAAGGAAAATCCAGACTACTGCGTGGACACTGGTCAAGCGTCCACCTCGCTCTTTCCGCAACGCCCACCACGCGTCGTCGCCCAGCTGCTAGAAAGTAACCGAAACGCGCCACGTCGACCTCCTCCTCCGCCGCCTCTTCCATGGCTGCAACTTGCCTGCCTCCGTTTCGTGTCTTCATCCGTATCCTCTCCTACGTGGAGATCAACCAGGCATTCACGCTCTCCTCCCTTGGTTCATAGGCTCACACCGTTTTTTCCGTCCACAGCACACGGAGACGGAGCTGTGTCCGCTCAACTCTCCGTCACACTTCGTTTTTATCCCCTTCTTCTTCCCTCGAGCTGCTCGCCCAGCTTCTATGCCATGAGAGCCTGGGAAGTGTCTCCAACAATGAGAACTCCCGACACAGTGCACATAGGCAAACTTCATCTTCTCCAACCGATCGAGCCCCAAATCCTCGCGCCGCCGAACGCCGCCTCTGCTCCCCTGGCCAGGCACGCCACGCTGCTCCGGCCCCTCGCCGCGGACGCCGCCTCGCCCAGCCAAGGACCCACCCTAGCTCGTGCAGTCGTGCCTGGAGTTCCTCTTCGCCTTGAGCAGGCGTGCGGGAGATCCGCCGCTCCCTCATCGGCACCCGCCATGGCCGCCGCGAGCAAGCGAGCTCCTACTCCTCGTCGTCTTCGTCGTCCTGGCCAGCTGCGCCGATCTGCGGACGGCCGCGCCCCGCCCTCGTCGTCTTCGCCAGCACCTGCTGTAGTGGCGTCGTGGCAGTAGCTCCGATGGAGATGCACGAGGACGGAGCAACGCCCAACTAGCCAGTCAGTCGGAGGCAGCGGATCTTGGTTGTCGGTCTTGACTATTGCCTCTCGGAGCTTTACCTCGACGGAGATGCATGAAGGCCGGAGCGCATCGCTTGGCAGCGGGAAGCTTGAGTTGGGTTGCGGCAAACTTCGATTTCGGCAGTGAGTACCTCGATTTGGTTGGCCTGAAACTTCATTCTAGTTATCTAGATTCAAATTAGATGTCCTATGCCTGAAATTTGTGTTCATACAGAGGAGCCTACATGAAGGCAAACATACGTACAAGCAAGCTGAGGCCACAGCAGAGGCCGGAGGGTGGTTTCTTTACTCTATCCGCCTAGATGGAACCTGCTGGAGCATATGCTCTTTTTAATTTTGTTGCCCTTCAATATGCAGGAGGTTAGTTTTCTTACGCTTGTCGCCAATTTCTTTTGTTCAATATGCACTTTCTGCTTGGTTTGACAAAAAAAACTTCAATTAAACAACATAGTCTGACTGAAGTTTAACTTACTCTATAATTAGCAAAAAAAATAGAGATAAATTGATGTATGCATAAAAATCCTATACACAGAACACATCCATTCTCCTAAAAGGATGTACCTTCTCTTAAAATGGGCAAACATACTATAGGGATTTGTATTCAGTGGCTGAGTGGGATTTCCTGGTTGTGTATCTTGTCCATGGTCCGGGGTCATAAAGAATGAACTCAAGGATGGAGGCCCAAAAGCATTTCCGTTTGGATAGTAGCCTGCATAGTATCCTGGTATCTGCATGTCATTTTGATTTGTACTAGCCCCTAAATAGCCCTGCTTGAATAAAAAAAATAGTAATTTCAGTACTTAATATATGACTAGTATTGACAATGTTGAATAATGTTGAAATATTATACCATCATAGAGAAGCGTGGTTGCAATTGTGTAACAGCAACTTCTTCCACTGCGGAACTAGATGTCTTTGAGTTATTTTTAGACTTTTTTTTTCTTTTGTGTTGCCTTCTCAAAATCACTAATTGGTTTCTCAGATCCACGAATTGCCTTCTCCTTAACCTTGATACCTCTTGCTTTCTCCTTGGCTAAATGGTCATGTTGTTGTGTAGCTACAAAAAAAATATTTGTTTTTAGACAAATATGAAATATACTTATATGTAATGTTAACACGTGTCATTCAAGCGATAACATAGTGCAAACCTTGTGGATTAGATGAACTACCCAAATCTAGATCAGACCTTAATTTAAGGTCTTTCTCCACATATTCAGCTAATTGATCTGCATTCTTCACTGCCATAAAGTATGTCTCATCAGATTCTGCAGCTCGTGTAGCTAATTGAAGAAATATTTTGCACAAGTCATGTCTACGTATTGACAACTTTATTTTGGGATCTTCATGTATATCAGAATTGCTCTTTATACGAACTGCTTTGGCATCAATTGTCCATCTGTTCAGGATGTACTACTCAGGGATTTTTTTTGATATTGTTAATGTCAAATATCTTCAACGCATAGCAACATAAGATTCCAGCAAATTCAAACTTTTTGCAGCTGCAAATCACTCGACCTTCCAATGCAGAAAACTTAACAATATGTTCATTTTTATGATAACAAACCTTTACTTTGTACACCTTCTCATTATCAATATCACCACAATAGAATAGATCACAGTTTAGTGTTTGCATCACTTGTTCTTGGAACAACTTAAACACTGCAGGTGTGTAGATTTTTGCTGCATGGCTTAATATTCTGAGGTTTGATTTCAACTTTGGTGTGCTTTGTGTTTCCTTGAAATCATATTTCACCTCCTCATATTTTTTATCTGCCACTAACCTCTCGAAATGCTCAAAAAATGTAAGTATGTCATATTTGACACTAATATATCCTTTTAGTTTATTATTCATGCTTTCACTTCTTTGAGTGTTAACCATATCAGTAGAAAATGAATTTCGTCCATATACTAATGCCCATTGCTTCTTTTATCAAATAACCTTTGAAGCCATGTATTTTCTTGCAACTTATAGTCGTCTAGCAATTTGTTCCATGCATTTATAAAATCCTCCTCCTCCTCCTGATCGTAAATACAATTCTGAAAATCTTTATTGAACTTCTTATAATCCTCCACAACTCCAGCAAGGTGCTTGCAAACATTCTGATTCATATGCCAAACACAAATCCTGTGATGAATCTCGGTAGTACTATCCTTATTGCTTTTGCCATTGCTGCGTCTTCATCCCTCAAAATGGTCACTGGCTTTTTCCCTGACATAGCAGATAAAAAGGTTTTGAAAAGCCAAACAAAACTATCTGTGGTTTCATCATACAAAAGTGCAGCACCAAAAACAGTAGTTCTTTTATGATTGTTTACTCCAACTAGCAAACCAAATGGACGTCCGTCATTTAGTTTTCTGTAAGTTGTGTCAAAGCAAACAACGTCACCGAAAACTTCATAGTCTGCAACCATTTTAGAATCAGTCCAGAAAATATTTGTGATGAAGTCATCCTCATCGACCTGAATCGAATAGAAAAATTTCCCATCTTCTGATGTTTTCTTCTCTAAATATTCCAGTACTCCTCCAGTGTTTCCTAGGTTTATCTTTAGTGACCTCTTTGAGGATAATTTATTCTTCATATCTTGACGACTAAATCCAAGATTCTCAACACCACCAGCTTCTTTTTCCATGAGATCAAAAGTAGCTTTATTTGAAATGCCGACTGTAGCAGCCTCGACACTTGCAAGTTGTGCTTCAGTTATTCTTCTTTGAGACCTTAAATGATGTGCTTGGCTTGCCGTTGCAAGAATATGGTTATGCACATGCTCAAATTCATAGATATAGTAGAAGTCATCTCTAAGACTTATCTTCATTTGTGCTTGACACATACAACGTGTCTCTGGCTTACTACAATTGGAAGATTCTTCTTCTTTTTTATCGGGACCCCGAATACCTATTCGTTATTAAATAATTGATCATAATCATGTTCTAGACCCAACCGTGGGAAGGAAGTAATACAAGATAAATTTAGTTTCATACCTTGACGTGAACAACAAAATGTTATGTTCTTTATTGTGGTAGTATTTCTCACATTATGTGAGCTACTCCTTCGAATGCTGAAACCCTCCGCTCGAGCATAGGCATTGTAAAAGTCGTAGCCTTCTTGTTCACTGCAGAATTTCATTCCAACCTTTGGTGCTTTGCATTCAAGAAATTTTTTTACCTGGGTAGATTCGGTTTTACCAGAGACCTGATGGGATCAAGTGAGATCCATAGTGGTATGTACAGAATCAATCCAGAGACGGATAAAGTACAAATGCAAAACAAATTTACAGTATCAATGATAATAATAGTAAAACTTACAGTTTCTAACTCAATTATTTTTGCATGGCCAGACAAAACATCAATCCCAGAGACATTTGACGAGAACGTGACATTAACTGCAGGCGACGGTGTGGCAGCAACTTCAGACGGGAAGTTGATTCTTGGTGCTTGTGAAAATAATAATGGCGATGTCACACCTATGTAATTGGGCTCGTTGGGGTTAGGGAGGTTTGGCTCAGATGCCATTGTTGTTGTGTGCGGGATGCCGATGTGATTAGCATCTGTGATTTTTAAGTATTTTTCTCTCATGAAAGAAACTCATCGGCGTCTTTTTCTCATTACTCCTTAAAAAAACTTCCTTAATCGTGCTGTTTTAGCGCCAAAAAACGAGCAGCGGGGGGTTAAACTGAGGGTGACCCGTGCGGTGTGAACGGGAAAAAAAATCGTACAGGCCAAGAGCAGAGGGCGTGGATGACCTCACGTATGAGGAGATACAGATGGAGACAGATAAATGCAGCCCTCTTCCATCTCCGCTTCGAGAAGCTCTCACGAGTCACGACGACCGACCGACCCGATCAGCAGAAGCATCAAACCCCCAAAACATCTGGAGTCCGGACTCTGGACTGGAGAGACGAAACCCCAAGGCGGAGGACCCGATGGAAAAGAAGGATCTGCTAGCCGTCCGGAAGAAGCTGCCCGTGGCGGCAGCAAAGCGGAGGCGCAAGGTGGTGACGCACGCTAAGGCCGCGGGCGCCGGGGGGCTCGCGAAGGTGATCGCTGCATACCTCGCGTCCGACTCCTACATGTACGCTCCGCTGGTCTCCGCTCCGCCTGCGCACCCACCGCCGCCCGCGGTGGTTCCATCCACTGCGCCTCCTATTTCCACCCCTGGTACGTTAAGTGCTCAATTCTTCGTGCGCTCAATTTCCCTTCGGCTGTAATAATTGAGGCCATCTAGGTGTACATGCCCAAGATTTCCCGACCGCTAGTCCGCTATTAAGTATAAACGATATAGCTTCCGCTAATCCATTTTTGTAAAATACATGTCAGAAATCAATGAAAAAAACAGTGAGAAATACACCAGAACAGAGGACTACCGAGAGAAGAACTTGCTTGCTTGATGCTCCCATTGTTGGTAGAGTATCAAGTGCTCAGTGCTCACGCGGAGGGACTACTAGTCGCACTTTGGCTGCCAAAACCAGCCGCTGTGTGGCGAGCCCAGCAGCAACACATCGCCGCCGACAGCCCAGATTAGTGCCATGGCGAGATGGCTGCACTGGTCTTTGTCTTCGTCTGAGGCCGCCGCCGGCGATGCTTTTTTTTTCAGCAAGAAGTCGAAAGGGTGACTGGAATTAGGCACTTGCTAGGTTAGGGTGCCATTTTGGGCCACCGCCTGATGAGAAATATAGGAAGCCCACTTTGGTTTCGGCCCACCAGTGTGCAAGGAAATGCTTAGCGACGCTAAGTTACCTCCTGTTTAGCGGTTTTAGCGCGCTAATCGCCGCCATTAGCGGTCATGATCGTTTAGCGCTAAAATGCAAATCTCCTAGCGTCAGCCATGCCAATCCACTAAATCCGGCTATAGCAAAACGTTACATATTTAGAATCATAAGAGCATCTCCAAGAGTCTTTCTAAATTCCACCCTCTAAATTACTATTTAGAGAGTCATTTGCATAAAAGTCGCTTTATATATGTTTTCATTTTCCAACAACTTTTCTATATGCCACGCACACTCTAGAGAGTCATTCTCGTTTTGTATATTTGGCTAGCGAAAAATCCGGAATAGAGGATGGCTATATTTAAATGACCATTTTGATAAGCTGTTGGAGGATAGTTTTTCGTCAAAATCTCTATTCCTAGCATTTAGGAAGGATATGAAGAGTCTCTTGGAGATGCTTTAAGATGGCGAGTGGTATATAAAATACTATGTCAGTGACTAATGTGTTAGTGACACATGTTATGCTACACATGCTTATGATGGTAAAAAAAAAATATCTCCCCTCATGGAGTGCCTCTTGGTTAAGGACAAGATTGTTAAAAGAGTAAAAGTCAGAAATAAGTTTGTTTTTTGTGGTCATATAGTTGCATAAATCAAATGTATCTTGACGAGTTCAAACCAATCCCAAATTGAACCGATCAGTGTGGCATGTTTAGTAAGGCAGCATATGTTATGCACTCTGAAAGCCTTGAACATAATAATAGACATTGCCTACATATTGGATCTGTAGTTTACAGGAGTATCTCTGTATGTGCACATGAGTCTATTTTTCTTAATTATTTTAAGTGTTGACATTAGTATGTGTTCCATTCAAATTGTGCAGAGAAAGAAGTCACAATGGTGCAAAAATACAGAGGCTCTTTGCAAGCAACATTCACTGCCTACTAGAAGTATTTCTGGACATATTCTTGGAGCTGTTCGGAGCTGTGTGCTTCTAGCATGATCTTTAAGAGCTATAATAGTTATTTCTCTGCTCTGTTTTGTTAATGACTAGATATTGTGGATCATGTGATTGCTCACCATTTTAGTATGTATTGTTAAGTAACTTTTATCTTGTGGTCTATGTTCACTAATGCATCCAAACTTCTCATATTGCCCAGTATATCCTGTCTATTTTTCTTATGCGTTTGTTAGGAGGGATTGAGCACTCCCCAAACCGATAAATCATGTCTATTCTGCCTGTTACCATTCAGTGTAGCTTGTTGCTTCTCCTTTCTTTCTCCACTGCTGAATTGTGATATTGTTAGTTTGTTACAGTTAGTGTTTATTATTGCGTTGTCCATCCCATCATACTTGATTTTTTTTAAAAAAATAAAAGGCAGGAGTTCTGCCGCTCAATTACCCATCATACTTGATTTGTTGGTGTTCCTTTTCTAACGTGAATCAAACTGGCATAGAGAATGAGCATTATGGAAACCATGAAATAAATCCCTTTCCTCTGAGTCTTGGATTGCAGGTGTTAATCTGTCATGTTGTTCTTGTTTTACTCCCTTCCCTTTCTGTATTGTATGCTGCACTTTCTGTTTGTTTTTTTTGTTTTTTTTTTGCCAAACTTCTTTGGAATATTTATTCTAGTGTGTCCACTAAGGTATCCTTTGATGATCTGATGATCTTGAAACATCTTTCTAGTGTCTGTTGATAGCATAGAATAGAAAAGCTCTTGGGCCACTTTCATTATTGCTCTTCGATGTAACTTTTGTTTGGGTTTAATAAGGTTAGTTGTGTGGAATGATGAGCTCGTGGGGGCAAGGGCAAGCGTGGGCAATCATGAGATCTCATCGGATTTAAGCATGGTTGAATATGACCACTTCTTATGTCGGGCCTTATCAGAGAAGTACATCTCCATGGCCATGCCTGAGATTTTTGTGGTGCTAAATGGTATTTAATCAGTGGTCCGGAACTGCATGAGAAATCCATACGGAAGGAAGGAAGGTGGCTTATCTGAATTAGTTGGAACAGAAGCACAGGACCAGCCACATGTGTGCACATGGCTTAGAGACCCACATCTGCATGGACTTCCAACTGGATTTGGCTACGCATTGTAGCTGCAAACAAAACTTAATTTGCTTATGGTGTGTTTTTTTTTTGGTTTTCCTTAAATTAACTGTGCAATTGTATGTTTTTTGTGCCTACTTCACCTTATAAACCAGGTCAATTCTTTCTTCTTAAGTAAACTGTAGGAGCTCCCTGTCCTTTTCGAAGGTTCTTCGAAAAAAAAAGGTTGTCTGTGTGCAGAAAATGAGGTTTTTATGGTGAGGAACAGTTCCACGCTGTGTCTGCGTTTCGAATTTGAGCGTCTGATTTTTGTAGGTTTCTGGTATGCTGAGAGAGTGAGAGGTAGAGCTTTCAAATGTGTTATCTGGAATCATGGTATGTTCACCTTTTCTGTGAAATTTTGTGAGTGTACCTTTTTTGTGCAGTGGCACCCACATTAGAAGTTCAGTGAGAGAATCAATGGAGATACTTGATCTGATTGCGCCAAAATGGTGTATTAGCCTTTCCTTTCTGCAGGACATGGATAAGTTACTGGTTGATATAATTTGATTTCTTCCGGTAAAGCCTCACGTTGAGCATAGAGCAGAAGGCCTGCCCTTCTGTGGTTGTGGTAAAGGATTCTGATCATGTGGAGGAAAGTGCTGATGCTGGATATATATGTTGATGGTTCCAGCTGTGTTCTACTCGACCAAAGTGAAATACTCAATGTATGTTTTAATTAATTCTTAGAATTTAGAACATAAACTCCTTGACAATTATTGCACTGCAATTTTCTGCTAGATTCTGTCTGGATGATAAAATTGCATTATAAAGTTGCTTCTGCAAATGCAATCCCTGTCCTTCTACATGTGAAGGAGATGCATTGAAGACCCACATCACCCTTAGTCTATAAAATAAGTTCCTTCATCTTTTCCTCTTTTGTCTTCAAGGGAAATGAAACATGGGGAAGTCATATACACTTCAAAAAAAAAATTCCTTTTAGCTCCTGAGGGGCATTCTTAGCATCTTATCAGGCCATATGCACCATGTGTCATATCTCTGGTTTGATGATTGTCTATTGCTTTGAGAGGACATCATTTGTCTTGGGTTCTTAAAAGTCCCACTAAACAACATTAGCCAGATCCACAGTATGGGGACTTGTTGTCTTCATGCATCTCTGGTTGTTGCAACTTAATTTTGCATCATTTCATGATACGTTTATTGAAGCGGTCATGACTTCATGATACGTTTTCTTGGCATGAATTTTGTTAGTCCAAGAGTCGCAGAAAAATTGGACCTTGTACCCTGACTGCTATTGCTTTCTGCGCTGCGCTTATTCTGATCGGTGCTCCAAGTAATGCTTCCAAATCATTTAGTGCTGCGCGTTAGTGTATTGCATGTGCCATTCTACTTTTTCACAAATATAAATTATGTAGCGTCCTAGCTCCAGCCTTGTTCTGTTTAATATGTTGATGCTGTAACATGTATTACTAATGTTTTGGTAATCTATGTGTTACTGTTTTTTGTTATCTCTGGTTCAGTGGACTACAGCCTTGCCATCCCTGGCTCTTATATATAGTCATATAGATATGTGCCTATAATCTTAGCGTCTTTTACATCATTGTGCATGGCTGTCTCATTACGAGCTAATGCCAAGCACATGCTACATGGGCTGCGACTTGCCTATGGTGGATAGTCCAAATCATAGCATCGCAGAGACACATGCTCACACATGGATGGGCTCCAGGTGCTGCAATAAAGCCATGCAACCCCTTGGAGCTGTATCATTAAGGTAAAGGTGTCTTTGATGCCACCATATTATGATGGTCATATCATTGTACGTGCACTAGGTTGTGCGTTGATCCCTGATTACTTTAATACTTTTAGTTTTCGACAAGATTGGTTAGCGAGCTCGGAGAGAAGTTAGGAGCAATGTGATTATTGTCGTCGTCCATGCATCTTTAGGCATGCATTCTTGCTAATAAATTCGTTAAGTCTGGAGCAGAGTTGATTTGCTGCCACACACTCTACTTTCCGATGGTTTTAGTCAAGGTCCTAACCTGCTGACTGCTGTACAGTACAGGTGGATCAAGGTGTGAGACTACTTAAAATCCTGATCCACACAGAACACCTAACCTGGCATGGTAATCTAGTGCCACGTCTGGGAAACCACCAACCAAGTAGACATAGCTGCGTTGGCAACCTGCAGGCTGTAGCTGAAATGCCATGGCAGTAGCCCATAGCTGGCCTGGCTGTGAACAAAGAATATCCCACATGGCCGTGCTGTAAAATACAGAATCTTACTGTCGCCCTCAGCCGGCCTCAGGCCTCAGCTTAGCACGCGCTGTGGCAGTGTTTTTTTTTTTCTTTCTCCAGTGTCCCGACAGGAAGCCTGAGCTCAGTAGAGTGTACTACTGTTAGCTCTTACGGTTGAATTTAATATTGTCACCCACCGAGAGACAACTGCTAGATTCAAATTAATGGTCACCTTTCTGAGGGCTGCGTATCTATACTGCCTGAAGTTGAAAGGTGGCATATGTTCAGGTCGTTTAAGAATCAATGTGCCTGCTAGAAAAGGAAGATTGATCTCAGTATGGAGTTTTCTGCATGTTCGTACTGCATCTAACATTGCTTAAGCCTGGACAAGACAGTGTAAAACAGACCAGAAGCCTTCCAGTGTTAATTGCCATGTTAATACATATATGCATCTCCCTGTCTGGTAAACTTTGGCTTGTTTTTGTAGGATTGTTTTCACCCAAAAGGGTAAATTGGCGATAGGGTGGCGATAGAGAAGGGGACAGCGCTCCCTAATGATGTGGAGCAAAAGGCCAGAGAGCAGTCTTGCATGCACATGCCCTTCTTGGACGCTTCCTCTGGTATCCTAGCTGCTATCTATCTGGTCAGCAGTACATTTACGCATGAATTAAATCCCCGCACGTACTATGTGCTCTATCTTCATTATAGCATCTTTTTCAAGTAGGATGATTGTAGATCACCAGTTGATGTGACGTGTTAGCATATATTCTCCTTGGGTAAAAAGGATCAAATCCCACAATATCAACCGTCTGTCTGTCTATCTACCTGAAGAAATGGACTTGACAGAAAGAACTTCCCTTTCAGTAGCCACACCCCGATTTGACTGTCTTGCTTTAGGACTTAAAAACTATGGGTATAATAATTCAGTATTTAAAATAATTCAGTAGCCACACCCCCATTTGACTGTCTTCCATCTTACGTTCTTATCCACAGGGCGACCTGCTAATGCTGCAAAGTTTGAGAATATTCACTTGCATGATATGGTCCTGCCTTGCACAGCAGCACAGGCCGGAATTTTTCCATTTTCTGAAAAGTTTTATATTGTCCTGCCGGACAAGTGAATTCTTGTGCTTGCCTCACAATATGAACAAGGTCCTGCAGTGTTAGTATCCTACTTTAATCCTGAGCTTGATCAACTGATTGATTGATTAATTAGAGCATGGACTAAAAGGAGTATTGTTCCTCAAATATTTTGCCATTGTCTTTATTTGTTATGGAGAGGTTCAAGAGTCTCATTGGTAGGTACACACAAGTACGCGCCGTTCTAATGAGTAGTTCAATCAGTATTCAGTGGTGACTATTATTCATAATAAGACAGATGTTCCCATCCAAATGGTCCTGTATCTGTAGGGATCGTCACACAATGTTTTTTTTGGTAGTTAACTAGTTATTTGCTAGATGAATGTGGTTCCATGTGTCTTTGCATATAGTCTTATAAGTCATGCCAATAACAGGAGGCAAGGAGCTGAAGAGCTAGGCAAAAATCCATACACACCGACACATACAAACAAATGAAATACTCGAACCATGCATGCCGAGCTCGCTCTTCCAGCCTATTGACAACCACCAGTGAAAGCATTTTTCTTGCAATCAGCTGGAGCAACAGCAACGGGCTGGCTTTTCTAGCCAGATTTAACTACTAGACACACTTCCATATGTGACCAACCAATCGCTTAGGGGGGGGGGGGGGGGGGGGGGCACAATTATGCTACTAGTTTGGTGGGTGCAGTGGTTAGGGAGGAGTTGAACAGAGATTCCCATGGCAAGAAATGCAGCTAGCTAAGTTCTCTCTTCCCTCTTACATGTGCAATGGTGACTGGCATGCAAACGATGGATCGACTGTATCATAGCTTGCTACACACCGTAGATGTCAGAGAGCCTCCGGAGGATGGCCACCTTCAGCTCTAGCGCGCAGATGTACTCAGCAGTTTGCCGGAGCACCACATCGACGTCAGCCTTGCGGCGAGCACCCACCGGCACAATCTTCTTGAGCTCCCGGAGCCGCCTCAGCACCATGAGCTGGAACGGCCGCCTTCGCCTTAGTGACACCATCCCTCTGCTAATTTTGCTTCTTTTTCCTAGTGTCACCATGGACTCTCTTTCTCTTTCTCTGTGTGTGTGTTTCTCTCTCTAGTTTTAGCAAGTGTTGAGCTGTATTAGGCTTGTGGTGTGTGGTGCAGGGGTGTAGTGACGGGGGGTTGCATATTTATAGGGTGAGAACCTGAGAGGAGGAGGCGTGTGATTTCACTTGGCCATGTGGGAGAGAACTAGGTTCTAAGCTGTAGACTGAGCTGTAAGGTGGTATACTTGGAGCTATCACTGACCATCAGTTTTTCTGAGCTTGCCCATATCTTATGACTGTGTGCAACTATTATTGGCTAGGACTAGGGTGGCTCCCTGCTTATAGTTTAATCCAAAGAGGAAAACCTATAAGGATAGCATGGTATAGGTTTGTGCCTCTCTTGACACAGTTAAAATATTTACTCTTGTTTTTGTTCTCCGTATCATCAACCGTGTCAGCAAGTTAGCCATGCATTCTGACCTGGGCAAGATATCAGCCAGACTTCGGTGGTGATAGGTCGACGACAAAATGCAAATGAAGAAAGGTTCATGAACAAGAAATTGTATTTGGTTTCCGATTAGCTAGCTGTATGTTCTGAATTGGCACTAATAGTGGTTTGCATCCTCTTTTCTGATGCTGCTGCTGCTCCAAACAGGGCATGGAAGTGTATCACTCAGGGCGCTTGCGATCGCTGTGGATGAGATTGTGGAAGCAGCTGCGCTGGCCTTTTGAAGGGTGAACAGTGGCATGGCTGGCTTGGGGGGGCATGCAGCTGTTGAGGCTAGAGGACAGCTCGAGAAATTGGGTAATAATTGCTTGACGTCTCCACGTCTCGTGCACTTGTTTCTTCCTTGCCATGGGGTTCTGTCCTCTCGTGTGGTCTATCTCAATCCAACCTGATGCTGAAATGGTCACTGCACAAATAGCTGCCCCCTCCCCTCATTCTGAGAGCTAACCACTTTACATGATTGCTGATCGTCTCACCACATAAAAGGTCATATAATAGCTCTAATCTCTGGTTTTATCTCAGCAATAAGTGCGCCAACTAAGTAACATTTCGCTTGTTGGAGAAAACAACGTTTAGCTGCAACTCTGCTTGGGATTTAAAGTGGCTTGGCTTTTCAAAGGGGTTTTGTTTCTTCTCTTACATTGTAGTATAACTCAGCTAATTTTAGGAAGAGCTAGCAATTGCATGCATTTTCCAAGACATATAACAGCTTTGATTCCCTCGAGTTAACAAGGACTATTGGACCAGCCCATCATTCATATAGGCAGCAATACTGTGGATGTGTAACTCTAGAGTCTATCTAGGGGCGCAAAGTTTAAATGTTAGCAGCCAATTCTTTATAGACCCATAGCGCTTAGCTGCAATGGTTATCTGGCGCAGAACACTATTGTCCAAATCATCATCATCGGATGATTATCAGTGCCGGCAATCATTGGGAGGCTCCATGTGATTTTTGTCAAGTTGTGGCACAAATGTTGCTAGAAGCTACGGCATCCCATTCCCATAGCTATGTTTTCACTCTGATGAGATGAGCAAGTGCCCAAGCAGCAGTAGCTAGCCACACATGGCCAGCTTGGGCCCAAGTTAAATATTTGAATTAAATCCTACTCCACTGGTTTGACGATGCCTTGTTTCTGATTATTCTTGAGACACAATAGTATAGAAAGACTGGAGAAAACTGTTCAGTGCATGATCTAATTTGGTTTATTATATAATCGACTAATGAAATGAAACCTTGGTACCATACAGATACGGTGATACATTGATCTGCCCTTCACATGAAGCTGCACGTGCTGCGGTGCTGGTTGTCAGTATTAGCAACATTAGGAAGAAAGCAACATTTGTGATCTACTTCATCAGGATGGCATTTAAATTTTTTTCCCTGCACCTCAGCTCGTTCAAAGTACAGAGGATTAATTCAGCTCTGTTTCAGACTTTCAGTTAGTAGGAAAGCAGCGATATATCCAGATCAACTACTACCAAGTTACAGCAAGCATGGGGCATAAATGGAGAGGTTTGCATTCACCACAAGTTTTCAGATATTATCTCTTCTGCAAGATCTGTCGCAGCCCAGTATGTTCTGCAACCAACCATATCTGACGATTCGAGTTCTTTGGTCGTCTTATCACAACCGTGGCAAAATTCTCTTCTGGTGTTGTGGTCATGACAGTTTATACATGGAGTTTGATAAGTCAAAATGCTAATAATGACGATTAAACATCACCGCTTTATTAGGAGATGACGATGGTTCTACACTGTGACCATACTCTTTTGTCTTGGACCTTGGATGCCGACAGATGTTTCCTTTTTTTCCCCCCCGTCTTTCATTTGTACGTTTCGTACTAAATTTAATTTAATCCATATTTTTGCCTGAGAATTTGTAGTTTCCGTGATTCTTCTTAATGCATTTTAAAGGAAAAACATCTTATCTGAAACGTTATCGAGATGCTCAGGTCTGTCCCGTTACGATGCGATAAATTCAGTATGGTTGCAAGAAAAGAAACTACGCAAATTAATTGACATGTCAATTTGCTTGAAGTTATCGGTTCAACTTTTTTTTTTCGCGAACATGCCTTATCATGGGAAAAAAGTTAGGTGAGGATCATCCCTACGAAAATATGGTAGAGATTGTTTAGTTTACATGTAGGGCCACATGTTATTATAACAACACATATACCCACCGTGTTTATAATATGATTCACTCGTCAGCTACACATACCCACCGTGTTGTGGTGAGGACCATCTCTACCCAATTTGTTTCCCTTGTCATGTGTATCATTAAGCAGAAGAAGAATGTTTGTTAAAAAGTTATGAAACCACAGTAATCCATGGATAACCGATGGCCATAACCCCCACCTATATATGGTACAATCATAACAAAACAGTTTAAGCTGGTTTTTTAACCGTAGAAACCACCAACCGAACTGTGCGCGGTGAATTCCCATCGGCAACCTGTACGTCATTTGGCGTAGAGCAAGCAAGCTACAGTGAACATATTAAGACGGGGAGGGATCTGGAGTTCTCGATATGGCATGCGAGGGGGGTACTGTGGTTGCCGTCACTCCAGCCGTCCACTCGCAATTTGGACAGACAGTGCCACGATGCTCTCGACAGGCCGCGCCCAGGCCGAATCTTTTCAAATTTCGTGTGATCATGCATCATCGCTAGCTGGAGCTGGCTGCCCCTGCCTGCCCGGCGTGTAGCCTGTAGCCCCGGCCAAAACGACTCTCGTCTCAGATTCGTTCGTTACCTACACACACAGGCCAGGCCACACGAGAGGAGATCAAGAAGGGGCGTAAGCAAATCTCAAGTGCTGATCCACTGTCACTCTTGTTTGTCAGGGCACGCTAGAAAACAGGATGTAGTACAGGGGTGTGCTCCTACCATTGAACAGCATCGTTTGGTGTATGTATCGGTATCCCTGCCTGGTTTTTTTGCCCAATGGCTTACGCATCCGGTCTGTAAGCTTCACGTGTGCTAACGCAGAAAACACGAGACATACTGCATATATATATATGTATATATGTGTGTGTACATATGCATGCCCCAGTCCCCAGGTGGTGGCATATGGCATGATTGATGGATCGAATAGAACCAAGAGTGAAATAATTCGAGCGATCGAGCGATGGATGGATCAGGGTACGTACGTTCGTACTACGTCGCGCTGTACTACCGCCCGCATGCACAACACAAGGCGCCATACGCGTGCCGACGTGGCTTCGGCCGCGCGGGGAAGGGAAGGGATGCGAACGCGAATGCGACGACGACAGCGGGCCGGGAGCACGTCAACGGGCCTATCGCGGCCGGCCCGACGACGGCCGAGAGGCCCCAGGCATCAGCGGCAGCGGCAGGGCCTGCTGCTGCCACCACTGCCCGCGCACAGAGCGCCGAACGGCCAGCTGGTAAGCAGCAGCTCGCTAGCCAAGCCAAGCAAGCAGGCACACACACACACACACAGTCGCCACACCAGCTGCTAGCTTGTCCTCACGTACGCGCGCCACTGGCTCGCTCGCGCGTCGCGCTCGCTCTGCCCGCGTCGCACGTGGTGGCATCGGGATCCCGGCCGGACTTGCTGATCGATCCGATCGGACGGTCGCGTCTGCTTGCTGATCGATGCCACCTGGGCGGGACGCGGACGCGGATCGGAGGTGTCGCGCGCGCCGCGGGGACGGGGGCTAGGACGCGGTGGAGGGGCCGGAGGGGCGGTGGGCGGGCGCGCAGGCATGTGGATGGGCAGGGGCAGTTGCAGGGGGGCGCATGCATGTGCGCGTCGCCTTCGCCCGCGGGCGTGGACAGCGTTGAACCCCATGCACGTGCACCCCCGCAGTGCGGACGGACTCGGGCCAGTCAGTCCCCACACCCGCTGCCTGCGATGTGAGCTCCCTGTCTGTGAATGGGATGGCGTGAGAGGGATGGATGGATGGATGGGTGACGGACACGGACGGAGAGCTGGCTGGCGGGAGCTGGCCGGGCGCGAGGCCTGAGCTGAGCCCCGGTGATCGTCTACTACTACTACGTGACACTGACCCTGCATGCATGTATCTGCAGTAGTACACTGTACTGTATGCTAGTAGCTCTTCAGTCCTCCTCTATCTTTAATTTGGGTTGAATATGTTCCAAATTATAAAGGCCATACTTCTGACAGAGCGAAGTGGAGACCCGTCGTCGGTAGCCTTGGGCCGGAGCAAAGCGGCGTTGTAACCGACATATGCCCGTCGCTAGGGTTCCACCAACATCAAGTCATTCATTATTCTTATATAAGCCGCCGCACGGCGTTGTAACCGACTCTTGATAATAGTGAGGAGTGTTTGCTAGCTGGCGCCCGTGGTTTTTCCCCTTCGCATTGGAGGGGTTTTCCACGTTAAATCTTGTGTCTCGCTGTGGTTTGATCTTGTGTTCTTCGCCGTATATCCGCCGTCATTCACAACAAGTGGTACCAAAGCTGTGGTTGCAGATTAGGTTTCCATGACGACGTCGATGAAGTTCGATCTACCGCTGCTGGATTACAAAACGAGGTTCTCGCTATGGCAAGTCAAGATGCGGGCAGTTCTGGCGCAGAAAGATGACTATGATGAAGCGCTGGAAGGCTTCGGGAAGGAGTCCAAGGCTGATTGGACTCCTGAGGAAAAACGGAAAGATCGTAAGGCTCTGTCCCTAATTCAACTTCACTTATCTAATGATATTTTGCAAGAGGTGTTGCAGCAAAAGAGTGCTGCAGAACTCTGGTTGAAACTGGAATCGATCTGTATGTCCAAGGATCTAACCAGTAAGATGCATATGAAGCTGAAGTTGTTCACTCTCAAGATGAAGGAGGGTGAGTCGGTAATGAGTCACATATCTGTGTTCAAGGAGATTGTTGCCGACCTTAAGTCGATGGAGGTGAAGTATGATGACGAGGATTTAGGTCTTTTACTGTTATGTTCACTGCCAAATTCGTATGCTAATTTCCGTGACACCATACTTTTGAGCCGTGATGAACTAACCCTTGCGGAGGTTTATGAGGCGCTCCAGTCCAGGGAGAAGATGAAAGGCATGATACAGTCCAACGGGTTGTCGTCCTCCAAGGGCGAAGCGTTGCATGTGAGAGGCAGATCCGAGCATAGATCCTCCAATGACGGCAACAATCGTGACAAGAGCCACGACAGAAGAGGTCGTTCAAAGTCCAAACCGTCTAATAAGTTCTGTAAATATTGCAAGAAGACTAACCATTTTATTGAAACTTAAGAATAAGGAGAAGAGAAAAGGCAATCATGATGGTAATGCTTCTGTTGTTTCTGGTGCTGAAAATTCTGATTCTAGAGATTGTCTGGTAGTTTTTGATGGTTGTGTTTCTGGTCATGATGAATGGATGCTTGATTCCGCTTGTTCGTTTCATATTTGCACTAACGAAAATTGGTTTAGTTCCTATAAGCCTGTGCAGAAAGGAGATGTTGTGTGCATGGGAGATGATAACCCGTGTGACATTGTGGGGATCGACTCTGTTCAGATCAAGGCACATGATGGCATAGCACGCACGCTGAAGAACGTGAGGTACATACCAAGGATGTCCAGAAATCTCATCTCGCTCAGCACTCTCGATGCAGAAGGTTTCCATTACTCCGGTTCAGATGGCGTTCTGAAGGTATCAAAAGGTTCTCTTGTTTGCTTGAAAGGTGATCTTAATTCTACAAAGTTATATGTCCTTAGAGGAAGTACTTTACATGGTTCTGTTTCCGCTGCTGCTGCTGTTACTAATTCTGAACCTAGTAAGACTAACCTTTGGCATATGTGTTTGGGACATATGAGTAAACTTGGTATGGCAGAATTGATGAAAAGAGATTTGCTAGATGGTTGCACTTCAAGTAACATGAAGTTCTGTGAGCAATGTATTTTTGGGAAGCATAAAAGGGTAAAATTCAACACCTCGGTTCATACCACCAAAGGTACTCTTGATTATGTACATGCTGATTTATGAGGACCTTCTCGTAAGCCTTCTCTTGGTGGTGCTCGTTACATGCTTACAATTATTGATGATTACTCTAGAAAAGTTTAGCCTTATTTTCTGAAACATAAAGATAATACCTTTGCTGCATTTAAGAATTGGAAAGTTATGATAGAAAGGCAAACTGAAAGAAAGGTGAAATTGCTTCGTACTAATAATGGTGGAGAGTTTTGTTCGGATGCTTTTAATGATTATTGCAGGCAAGAAGGCATTGTTAGGCATCACACCATACCGTACACTCCGCAACAGAATGGTGTGGCCGAGCGTATGAACAGAACCATCATCTCAAAGGCTCGTTGCATGCTGTCCAATGCAAGGATAAACAAGTGTTTTTGGGCTAAAGCAGCTAACACCGCATGTTACTTGATAAACAGGTCGTCTTCTATTTCACTTAATAAGAAAACTCCCATTGAGGTATGGTCTGGTACACCTGCATATTATTCACAGTTGAAAGTTTTTGGCTGCACTGCTTATGCTCATGTTGATAATGGAAAATTAGAGCCTAAAGCTATTAAATGTCTTTTTCTTGGTTATGGTTCGGGAGTTAAAGGATATAAATTGTGGAATCCCGAAACAGGAAAGACTTTCATGAGTAGGAGTGTTGTTTTCAATGAATTTGTGATGTTTAATGACAGTTTGTCCTCAGATCATGTTCCAGAGAATTCTGAAAAAGAGTTGCAGTATATCAGCGTGCAGGTGGAGCATGATGATGATGAGGCTGGTGTGCAGGTGGAGCCAGTTGATACTCATAATGATGAAGTTGCTGATGTTGATACTCATGATGATGTTCAGCAGCACTCACCTTCTATTTTGCAGTCACAGGAGGATTTACCTATTGCTCATCGCAGGTCAAATAGGGGCTGTGGACCTCCAGCCCGTCTTATTGAAGAGTGTAATTTGACTTATTATGCTTTGAGTTGTGTTGAACAGGTGGAGAATATTCATGAGCCAGCAACCTATACTGAAGTTATTGATTGTGGTGAACGTGAGAAGTGGATCTCAGCTATGCATGATGAGATGCAGTCTCTCGAAAAGAACAACACATGGGAAGTTGTACCTTTGCCCAAAGAGAAGAAGACTGTACGCTGCAAATGGGTCTTCAAGAAAAAGGAGGGTTTAACTCCAAGCGAGCCTCCAAAGTTTAAGGCAAGGTTAGTAGCAAAAGGCTACAGTCAAATTCCCGGTATTGACTACAATGATGTGTTCTCTCCAGTTGTAAATCACAGTACTATTCACACATTTTTTAGTATTGTTGCTTCACATGATCTTGAGCTTGAGAAGTTAGATGTGAAGACTGCATTTTTGTATGGAGTGCTTGAGGAAGATATATATATGGACCAACCGAAAGGGTTCATTGTGCCTAGCAAGGAGAAGTTGATTTGCAAACTGAAAAGATCCTTGTATGGTTTGAAACAGTCCCCTCATCAGTGGAACAAAAGGTTTGATTCATTTATATTGTCGCACAGTTTTAAAAGGTCCAAATATGATAGCTGTGTTTACATTAAGCATGTTAATGGATCACCTATATACTTGTTATTATATGTTGATGATATGCTGATTGCTGCCAAGAGTAAGGTTGAAATCACTAAATTGAAGAAATTGTTGAGTAGTGAGTTTGACATGAAAGATCTTGGTGCTGCTAAGAAAATACTCGGTATGGAAATTACTAGAGACAGAAAATCTGGTTTGCTATTTCTTAGTCAGCAAAATTATATTAAGAAAGCTCTTCAACGTTTCAACATGCATGATGCAAAGCCTGTTAGTACTCCTATTGCACCTCATTTTAAATTGTCAGCTACACAGTGTCCTAGTACAGATGCAGATATTGAATACATGTCAAGAGTGCCTTATTCCAGTGCAGTTGGGTTTTTGATGTATGCTATGGTTTGCTCTCGTCCAGATTTGTCATATGCTATGAGTTTGGTTAGTAGATATATGTCTAATCCTGGTAAAGAACATTGGAGGGCAGTTCAGTGGATTTTCAGGTACCTCAGAGGTACAGCAGATTCTTGTTTAAAGTTTGACAGAACTGAACAGAGAGTTATTGGTTATGTGGATTCTGATTATGCTGCTGATCTGGACAGGCGAAGGTCTCTTACTGGTTATGTGTTTACTGTTGGCAGTTGTGTTGTGAGTTGGAGAGCTACATTGCAGTCTGTTGTTGCTTTGTCTACTACTGAAGCAGAATATACGGCTATTACTGAGGCGTACAAGGAATTAATTTGGCTGAAAGATTTGTACGTTGAGCTATGTGGAGTTGATGATTGTATTAATTTATTCTGTGACAGTCAAAGTGTCATTTACCTTACCAAAGATCAGATGTTCTATGAGAGGACTAAACATATTGACATCAAGTATCATTTTGTTCGTGATGTGATCGATGATGTTAAGTTAAAGGTACCCAAGATCAGTAGTCATAATAATCTTGCTGATATGATGACTAAACCTGTTCCTGTTACTAAGTTTGAGCTGTGCTCAAGCTTA
>CM039135.1:36499532-36517039 GCA_022036555.1 Microstegium vimineum
GTTGATGGGGAACTGACGGCTCGATGAACCTCGTACTGAGCGCCCCCGGTCTCCACCTCATCTTTATAGCGCTGTGCGACGGGGCCTCACCAACCACAAGGTTGGACGCCCCGATCAGGGCGCAGATGTAAAGCCCATTAGACCGTTGAGCCTAACGGTAGGAGATCAACTTCTAACAACTACAACAATGGTACAGGGCACTGGTCTCGATCTCGATCGTGTGTATACGTACGTACGCTAGCTATCCGTGTGATGCAGTGTCCTGACCGTCGTGTGTAAGGTACTAGTAGGTAGCATAACAATGAAGAGATTGTTCTCGCGCGCGCGCGTGCGTTTGGGCCTCCTCAGTTGGGGACTTGGGAGCCACTGCACGCACAAAAGTCAGCTGATAATCCGATCCAACAAACGAATCATGCGTGGGCAAAGCAGGGGCAGGCGATACGATACAACCACCGCACCCGCAACCAAAGTGCCAAACGGGCCTACGTCGGTCCACATTACCACATGTCCTCAGTTCTGACTCTTATCTTAAGCTAGCCAAGGCGGCCGGGGCACAAAGTGGAATGATCGACCGACGGCAAAGCTGCCTGCCAGAGAAAAAAAACAGAAGCGGCGCATGCAGCTCACAGTCTCACTCAGGCGCTCTGTCGCGTACTGCATGGCATGGGCTCTGGGAGTGTGAGGAATTTGGTGGGGGGAAAGCGCGCAGCCTTTGCCACGACACGTCGCTCGGCGGCCGGCATGGGGTGGGGGGAGCCGGCCGATCACCGGTGAGTGAGTGCGCCACCACGACGACCGCACAGCGACCCAAGCAACGAGCTGATCGAGAGCCCCGTGGCCGGCAAGGAAACGCTGCGTCTCTGCCAGCGCCCGTCGTCGTTCCCTCCCAGTCCCATGCCATGCATGGTCACCCGCAGCCTCGCCTTTTTCGTGTAATGTAAAAAGGGGAGGGGAAAAGTGAAGAATCGTTCAGGCGGTTGGGTCCTCGATCGGGAGTTTGGAATCGCAAGTCGCGACGCGAGCACCGTCCTCCTCCTCCTTCCGGTCCCTGCGTGCGATCAGCTGGATCCAATCCAAACAGTTGAGTAGTTGCTGTGCCTACTACTGCCTTGCCTGTCTATGGCTCTTCACACTGCAGTTGTACCCGCCACTACTAGACGATCTGTCTGTATGTATAGTAGTACAGATGAACATCACGCTGATGAGCTGATCGAGGGCCAGAGATATATACTCTCCTTTATACGTACGTACAAAAGCGCGCAATTCGACGTACAAAAACACACGTGTCTGTAGATGATACTATAACTCTGCACCACCACCGCTGCTCTACCTGTACGTGCCGCATCCGCACACATGACACACGAACGCGACTCCAGCGGGGGTCTCGCATCGCATCGCACCGACGGTTCGATACGCATCAACAGCGTACCGCGCCACGTACGAATATCCCCATTGAATCAAGGAGTTGGCCGGGGCCACATTTATGGATGACAACGATACCTAATCTCCATCACTTATTCACTAGTAGCTAGTAGTAGTACTCCACAAGCTGCCATGCATCATCTATCATCGCTGGCCCGCGCTTAAGACGACGACGACGACGAAACTAGCAGAGCAGAGAGCACAACATTTTTTATCCGATCCGCTGGCCCCTTCGTTCCTCATCATTGTTTCTTGGTACTACTACTAGCATATCCAACAACATACTAGTATTTCATGATTGTCCATTTAATTCTACTGGTTTCCGAATCACGAATTTGAAACCCCCAAGTATTATTAGCTGCCAAATTAGGTGCGTCATAAACGACTGACTTTAACCAATGACATATCCTAGCAAATGTTGTACATCATTCGTTCTAAATTATAGTTCGTTTGACTTTTTTAATCTCAAATTATATAGTTTATACATCGTTCAAAAATAATATATAGTCTGTTGTTTTTTAAGGGAAACAGAGAAGTCAAAATTGTTTTGGGAGACTCTAGCTCCTCTATAATAGCCCTACCAAATATTCTAAATTCACATGAAAGTGGAGAGAAATGTGGGGAAAATATTCATTCTGGTACTTCTATATGCTCAAAGATTTTTAAATTCATACGAGTGTGGTGGTGTGGGGTGGGGTGTGAAATGTGAGACCAATATTATTCTAGTATATGTCTATCTGCGTGAAGAGTTGACATATATGAGCCTAGCTTATCTTAGGCGAGTATTCAATTCGTTTGAACTTATTAGCTATGATATATCGTTTGAACTCAAATTATCTTCCCCTATCTCTATCTAACACACCTACGATATATTCGTGAGTGAATGTGAATATGAAAAAAAATATTGGGAGATATTTATCCCAAAGTGTTGGGAGCTATTTACGTATAGAAAAGTTGAGTCGACAATACTAGTACCACATTCAAATTATATTTTGGTCCTGTTTGGGTGTTTTGAAAATTTAAGCACTTGTAAGCATTTCTATCGTAATTTCTTGTTAGAGCTGTAACCTATTCCGCTTGTGCGAACACATGGTGGATAAGTACCCATGTATGTTCAGTTTTGTGATGAGTGATTGCCCAACACTTGAGCGTTTCAGTTTGAGTGACTTACTACTAATCTTTGCGAAAGCAAATGTGTGCCTGTCTATCGACTTGTGGTGTGCAGGTACTATGCCTAGTGACAGTGGTCAATGACGTGGAGAAGGTCGAGTAGAGGCTTGCCGTGCCGATGGACTGAGAGCGGTGAAGGGCGGAAGCGGGGCTCAGACTAAGGGACCATGGACGCCGACGGACTAGCTGTGGTAGCTAGTACTTGACACCGGCGAGTGCGAGAAGACATGGAGGTAGACCGAGTCGACCAAGTCAAGACGGTGGACGCGCGAGTCGAGCGGAGGCTCAGGGGACTCGGAGTCCGACCGGACGAAGACAAGGTGGCTCGCGTCGAGTGGTTTGGTGGTTTGGGCCTCAAAACCATCCGCGTCGGGGTTTCCGAGTTTGGGCCGCAAAACTCAGGGTTCGGTAGTTGAGCCCAAAGCTACCGGTGGCGGGTTTCACGGGTTTGGGCCTCAAAACCCGGGCGGAGCTTCCGAGGAAGCGGGGATGGCACGTGGCGGAATCCTGGAGGTTGCGTCGAGGCGACGGCAACTCCTGGCAGGAAGCGGGGCCGTCCATTCAAATCGAGGGAGATATTTACCGGAGCTTGGACTGCAATGCTTAGGCTAGGTAGTTCACTCATTGTATCTAAGGGGGTCTTTGGGAAATAGCCAAAGCCTCTAATAAATAGAGGATGAAGGGGTATCCTCATCCTATCTCTTGAACCCTAATCATTTGCCCCAACTCTCTCTCTCTACCCTCTCTCTAGTTCATGGGTTTGGTTTTTGGGAAGAGTGGCCCGAATATTTCGAGAGAAATTTGAGGCTCCCATTCACCCCCCTCTGGTCGCCGTTCTCGGTCCTTCAATTGGTATCAGAGCCGGTTAAGGATCATTCCACCTTACACAGTTCTTGATCCGCGAAGGCGACATGGAGCGAGGTGTTGGCAAACCTCCGTTCTTCGATGGAACGAATTTCGCCTATTGGAAGGTGCGCATGTTCGCTTACCTTCAAGGGCTTGATTCGAAGATTTGGGAGATTTGTGAGAATGAGGACTACGTGGTTCTTGGCGCTCAGATCACTGAACTCCAAGTTTCGCAACATGCTTCAAACGCAAGAGCCCGTAGCATCCTCTTCTCGAGTTTGTCTCTTCCTGAGTTTGAGCGGGTTTCGAGTCTCACTACGGCACGAGAGATCTGTCAAACACTTGTGCGATATCATGAGGGCAACCCTCAGATCAAGTCTAGACTCTTCGACACGTACTGTAGGGAGTACGAGAACTTCGTTTAGTTGGCCGACGAATCTGTTGACGGGATGTTCACTCGCTTCCAATCTATCGTCAACAAGATGCGTGCTAATCGAGCCAACCTGCCTTATGATGATCATGAGATGGCTATCAAGCTTTTGCATGCTCTTGATCGGAAGGTGTGGGAGATGAAGGTGGCTACCATTCAGGAGTCACCGGGCTATGATGCCCTGACCGTGGACGAGCTGTTCAGCAAGCTCAAGTCCTCGGAGATTGACCACCAGACCCGGGCCAAGCTTGAGAACCCGTCGAACCCATCCATGGCGTTGGTTTCCGGCCCCGGCGGTGTGTCTTCTTCTTCCTCTAACCCTTCACACTCTTCGTTCGCTTTGTCTTTGATGTCTGTGACAGAGGAACAAGTGGAGGCGCTTGGAGATGATGAGCTGGCCTTGGTCATCACTAAGTTCTCACGGTTTCACAACAACCGTTTGAACAGGCGACGTGATGGCTCGACCAAGGGGTGCTACCGTTGCGGTGATGAGGATCACTTCATCGCAAACTGCCCTAAGAAAGCTGCGGGTGACTTCACCAAGCGCAAGGACAAGCGCGAGCACCGCTTCGAGGACAAGCACAAGGCCAAGGGCGGCTACAACCGAAGGTCCTCCAAGAAGGTGATCGACAAGGTGAAGGCCAAGCACCGAGCTTTCCTCGCCTCCCTCAGCGACATCGATGCCTCCTCCGACGGGGGCTCTTCCTCAAGCGACGATGAGTCGAAGGGAAAGGTTGAGGATAAGCTCAATGGCCTCTGCTTCTACGCCGAAGCCAAGCATGGTGGCTTTTGCACCATGACGATTGAAGAAGGCAAGGTCGGGAAGCGCAAGGATGGCCCTGACTACGACTACGACTCCGACACACCCGAGGTATCACCCACAATCGAATCCCTCTCTCTCGAGCTTGAGTCTCTGAATGACACCTTACTTAGTCAGGATGCTTTGCTCAAGCGTGCCGCTTGTGAGAGGAACGATTTTAAGGCAAAGTACCTTAGCACGCTTCATGAGTTAGAGTTTGCTAAGGCACAAGTGGTGGTTACCGAGGAGGTAGAGTGTGATGCTTGTGCCATCCACATGTCTGATCTTGTCACTCTCCAGGACAAGTATGGCACTCTACTTGAGGAGATTAGTGAGTTGAAGGCTAGGCCTAGCTTACTTAGTGCGTGCAAGTCTTGCTTAGGCTTGCGTTCTGAGCTGGCACAGAAGGATGCTAGGATCACTGTGTTAGAGAAGGTCAGCTCAGATAGCACTAGAGAGTCGGATCGCTTTGAGGCTTTGGAGCTTGAGATCGCGTCGTGCAAACATGACAATATGCGTACCGAGGAAGAAAACACATACCTTCGGTCCATCTTGAGCTGGGTGTCTTGCCGAGAGCCACAGTTGGGGATGATGCTTAGCCAATGCAAAAGGGCTGACAGCACGGGAGTAGGCTTTGCTGTAGGTGGGAAGGACGATAGCATGTTCGGTAAGATCGGTGAGTGCAGTGGTTTGAGCGAGAATGAGAAACCCACCACAACACCCAAGCTTACCAAGATCACTCCACCTAAGCCTACCGACCCCTCCAAGTTTCCTGTGAGAGATGGTGTGTTTGAAGAGCCACCCAAAACTACTCCACAGAAGCAAGTGTGGATTGCCAAACCAAACCATCTTTGCAACCCACTTGACACACTGCCAGACATCTCTAGTGATCTCCTTCCTAAGAAAGCTAGAGCCACCCAACCCAACAAGAGAGTGCCTACCAAGAATGTGGTGAGGTACCATTGTGAGTATTGTGAGCGGGATGGTCATTTGGCGGAGTTTTGCTTTAGGAGGAAGAGAGATGATCGGAGGCAGGTTGAGTTGAACAACCGGGACATGTACCACCCACGAGTTGGGGTGCGTGAACCGGAAGTTCAAAGGCGCACTTCTAGGCCTAGAGGTACAATGCCTCAAGGTGCTAGGCCTCAGGAGGCGAGACCACGTGGTGGTCGTGCCCGGCGGGGTACCGGTCGTGACCCATACAACTACGGGCCTCGTGGCGGTGGCTTTACTCCACCCTTCTTTAGCGGACCACGTTTTCCCTATCGTGGTGATCGCTATCCTCCCGTGGGGCAGGAGATGTTTGGTTTTTCTCCTAACCTATTCTTTGGGCAAGTGGGACAACACTGGTATTCTTCATAGTTTACTAACCCTAGTGTTGGTCCATTTGCTCACCCTATGTCTTTTTATTGATGTAGGAAGGAGGACTGGAGGAGACTTGGCTTGTGGATTCTGGATGCTCACGCCATATGACCGAAAGTGCCAAGTGGTTCTCCAGCCTCGACCCCGTGCACCACACCGAGTACCTCACTTTTGGGGACAAGAGTAAAGGTAAGGTTGTCTCACGGGGGTCCATCCGAGTCAATTCGTCTTTTGTCCTCAAGGATGTTGCTTTGGTTGCGAATTTGCATTTTAACCTTCTATCGGTTTCGCAACTCCTTGAAGACGGTTTTGAGGTGAGATTTAAGTCAAACTTGTCTCGGATTTTGGACTCTCGTGGTGAGCTTGTTTGCCAAATTTTATCCTTCGGGAAGGTTTTTCGTGCGGATTTTTCTATCTCTTCCGGACCTTCTCGTTGTCTTCTCGCCGGCTCTTCTTCCGAGCTCTGGAAGTGGCATAGGAGATTGGGACATTTGAGTTTTGACTTGCTTGCAAGGTTGAGCTCAATGGACCTTATCCAAGGATTGCCAAAGCTAAAGTTCGAGAAGGATTTGGTTTGCCATCCTTGCAGACATGGCAAGATGGTTGCTGCTTCCCATCCTCCCGTAACTCAAATTATGACCTCACAACCCGGCAAGCTCTTACACATGGATACAGTTGGTCCAGCTCGGGTTAGGTCGGAAGGAGGGAAGTGGTATGTGGTTGTAGTCGTTGATGACTACTCGAGGTACTCTTGGGTATTCTTTTTGGAGAGTAAGGATGAGGCTTTTATGCATGTGCGTGATCTGATTTTGAGATTGCAAAATAAGCTACCTAAGCATGCCATGAGAGCTATTCGCAGTGACAATGGCACAGAATTTAAGAATGCTCAATTTGCATCTCTTTGCTCTTCTTTGGGTCTCGATCACCAGTTTTCCTCTCCTTACACTCCCCAGCAGAACGGTGTTGTTGAGCGCAAGAATCGGACCCTTGTTGAGATGACCAGGACGATGCTCGATGAGCATAGGACTCCTAGGCGGTATTGGGCCGAAGCACTCAGTTCTGCTTGCTATGTTTCCAATCGCATTTTTCTCTGAGCTTTCAAGAAAAAGACCTCTTATGAGCTGTGATTTGGGAGACCACCCAAGGTAAGTCACCTACGGGTGTTTGGTTGCAGGTGTTTCATCCTCAAAAAGGGCGGTAAGTTGGATAAATTTGAATCACGGTCTTCTGACGGTATCTTTCTTGGTTATTCTACTCACTCTCGTGCTTATTGTGCACTTAACCTTGAGACTAACCAAGTGATGGAGACTTGTGAGATTACTTTCGATGAGACCATGCCTTATAGTTCCACTGCTTTTGAGCTTGCAGGAGATGATGAGGTGAACACCAGCATCTTTGTGGAGGAGGAGCAGGACGACGCCGATTGGGGTGATCCTGAGCCAACTCCACCGGCTGCCCCAGTCGACCCTGTGACGTCTACTTCGGCTCACGGCTCGGACCCTTCTACTTCCTCTACATGGGGGCCGTTCGAGCAGCTTCCTCAGTCGGTGCCCATTGCACCTGAGGGAGCTCCAGCTGCTGTCGAGGGGGAGGCGACTTCTTCACGTGAGGCACCGCTACACATTCAGCATCGCCACCCTCCTCAGACTATGATCGGCGACATCAACGAGCGTGCCACACGCTCCAGGTCATATCGTATCTCTCATTTTGCTCATTCGGCTTTTGTCGCGTCTTTTGAGCCCCGAGATGTTGGACACGCATTGATGGATCCGGATTGGGTTAATGTCATGCATGAGGAGTTAGAGAACTTTGAGAGAAACCGCGTTTGGGTCTTAGTGCCACCACCACCAAGTTGTCACCCTATAGGAACCAAGTGGGTTTTCAAAAACAAACAAAGTGAGGATGGGGTGGTAGTGCGTAACAAGGCTAGGTTGGTAGCGCAAGGCTTTTGTCAAAAGGAGGGAATAGACTATGAGGAAACCTTTTCTCCCGTAGCTAGTTTAGAAGTCATTAGAATCCTTTTAGCTTTTGCGGCTTCTAAGGGTTTTAAACTTTTTCAAATGGACGTTAAAAGTGCTTTCTTAAACGGCTACATAGAGGAGGAAGTGTATGTTAGACAACCTCCCGGTTTTGAAAATCCCAAGTTTCCAAACCATGTTTTTAAACTGCACAAAGCTTTGTATGGTTTGAAACAAGCCCCTAGAGCATGGTATGATAGGTTGAAAACGTTTTTGCTTGCTAAGGGTTTTAAAATGGGATCGGTAGATAAGACGCTTTTTCTCCTCAAGCAAGGCAAAGACACTCTCCTAGTCCAGATTTACGTGGATGATATCATCTTTGGTGGTTCTTCTCATGCTTTTGTTGCCAAGTTTGCAGATCTTATGAGCAGGGAATTTGAGATGAGCATGATGGGAGAGTTGACTTTCTTTCTCGGGTTGCAAATCAAGCAAACTCGAGAAGGGACGTTTGTGCATCAAGGCAAGTACACGAAGGATATCTTGAAGAAGTTTGACATGGGCGAGGCAAAGCCCCTCTCGATGCCTATGTCAACTACTACTGCCTTGGATGCGGATGAGGAAGGAGAAGCGGTGGACCAGACGGAGTACCGCAGCATGATCGGGTCGCTTCTGTACCTGACGGCGACCCGACCGGACATTCAGTTCGCTGTCTGCCTGTGTGCTCGCTTTCAGGCGTCCCCACGGACATCGCACAAGCAGGCGGTGAAACGCATCATGAGGTACTTGCGCTTCACTCCCGAATTTGGACTTTGGTTTTCCGCCTCCTCCTCTCTTGTGCTTTGTGGTTATTCTGATGCCGATTTCGCCGGTTGTCGTCTTGATCGGAAGTCCACTTCAGGGACTTGCCAGTTTCTCGGGTCTTCTCTTGTGTCTTGGTCTTCTCGCAAATAGTCTAGTGTGGCACAGTCGACGTGCGAAGCTGAGTACGTTGCCGTGGCTAGCTATTGTTTGCAGTTGCTTTGGATGATTGTGACTTTGAAGGATTTTGGTCTTGAACTTACTAAAGTGCCTCTGCTTTGCGATAGCACGAGTGCCATTAGTGTAGCCAAAAATCCCGTGCTTCATTCTAAGACCAAGCACATTGATGTTCGATTTCATTTTCTGAGAGATCACTATGAGAAGGGCGACATTGACCTCCGGCATGTCGATACCCATAACCAGCTTGCGGATATTCTCACAAAACCTCTCGATCAAACTGCGTTTTCTCGTCTTCGGGGCGAGTTGGGTGTTTGCTTTCCTTTTTAGAGGAGGAAAGCTTTGTGTATCTTAGTTCTTTTGGTTCTTATTTGCCTTTTCTTTCTCTTTCTTTTAATTGGTGTCTTTTTAGTTGTTCATAGGTGTCATTGTACTTTGCATCTCATTTGCATGTGTGACATAGTTCATTTTAAGCTTCATATCTATAGCCGATATAATGAATCTATGCTCTGTTTGAGGTGTTTTATGTGTCTATAGTATTGCCTAACTTAGACTCTCTTTGATCTCTTGATATGCAATAGAGCTAAATTAGAAAAGTTTTAAAACTGATTTTAATTCCCCATGTCACCTCTGAAATGGCACTAGCATGTGTAGGCTTTTGAAGATCCTTCTTGGCTGCCTTATATATAGCTTGTAACTATGGCTCTTCATTGTTTCATTCACTTCCATTGAGCACCACGTTTAAAATTGAACTAAAATGAAATTGCTCTCTGTTTTGTGAATTGGAAAGATTGAGTTGGGTTTGCATTGTGAGCACTTCGCCCGGTTGGTAAGCAGTGGTATCACTTTGCTTACAACCACTCGCATACAACTTAAATGTGCCTAAAACTGAAATTTGGCTGCAAAACTCTGAAATTTGAAAAATTCATTCAGTTGGGTCATTGGCTTGTTGTATGAACTTTACTAGGGATAGTTTTACTTGCTATACATGAGATTGCTTTGAGATAGGTCCTATCTTGTTTGCCATGTCTAGTTGTCTCTAGGAGGTGATACCCATTCCTTGCTCACACATGTAATGCTCTCTAAAATAGCTTCTAAAGTGATCTTTAGCTCAACCTGAGTCTTAGTTGGGCACGTAGAGATTTTCCTATTCTCACAGGATCACATCACTTAGAGCATCCTTTCATTGTCTTTGTTCTATGTATGAAGCTTGTTGCACTCATTTTGCATATCATGGCATTTGTGGCCGGTTCTTGAGTTTTGAGCTTTGATGAGATTCATGTGTCAACAAGGGGGAGAGATGTGCATTTCACTCCATCTAGATATTCATTTCACTCCATCTACACTTAAGGGGGAGAGTTGTGCATTGTGGGAATAAAGCATGGGGAGAGATATCTGATCAAGGGGGAGAAAATGTGCATTTTGTGAAAATCTTGCTTCTTTGACTCTTTTCACCCTTCCTTGGTATCTTGTGTATATTTTTGCCCAGGGGGCGCTTTTGCTAGATGTGTTGAGCTCTTGCCTCTTCTGGAGGGTCTAGCTTGTGTTTTGGCTCTGACAGGTTTCGATTGGCTTCTTGAGTTTTATGCGTTTAATTGGTATCTTTGAGCTCCCTTAGTGCTTCAATTGGTATTCTGAGCTTTGAGAGCTTTGATTGGTATTTTTGGCTTGCTAGCGGTGTTGAGCCCGTTTCTGCCTCTTCTTGAGGGCTAGCTTTGTTTTGCTTGGTTGCGTCGAGCTGTTGCCCATGTCTTTGGGGACCAAGTTTTGGATGCGTTTTGCTTCTCTCAAGTGACCCCGTTTTGGCTTTCTTAGCTTTTGGTCATTTGGAGAGCTTTACATTGTGGCTCAAATCTGAAATACACTTGTGTTGACAATGCACTCATCAAGGGGGAGATTGCGAACACATGGTGGATAAGTACCCATGTATGTTCAGTTTTGTGATGAGTGATTGCCCAACACTTGAGCGTTTCAGTTTGAGTGGCTTACTACTAATCTTTGCGAAAGCAAATGTGTGCCTGTCTATCGACTTGTGGTGTGCAGGTACTATGCCTAGTGACAGTGGTCAATGGCGTGGAGAAGGTCGAGTAGAGGCTTGCCGTGCCGATGGACTGAGAGCGGTGAAGGGCGGAAGCGGGGCTCAGACTGAGGGACCATGGGCGCCGGCGGACTAGCTGTGGTGGCTAGTACTTGGCACCGGCGAGTGCGAGAAGACATGGAGGTAGACCGAGTCGACCAAGTCAAGACGGTGGACGCGCGAGTCGAGCGGAGGCTCAGGGGACTCGGAGTCCGACCGGGCGAAGACAAGGTGGCTCGCGTCGAGTGGTTTGGTGGTTTGGGCCTCAAAACCATCCGCGTCAGTTTCCGAGTTTGGGCCGCAAAACTCGGGGTTCGGTAGTTGAGCTCAAAGCTACCGATGGTGGGTTTCGCGGGTTTGGGCATCAAAACCCGGGCGGAGCTTCCGAGGAAGCGGGGATGGCACGTGGCGGAATCCTGGAGGTTGCGTCGAGGCGACGGCAACTCCTGGCAGGAAGCGGGGCCGTCCATTCAAATCGAGGGAGATATTTACTGGAGCTTGGACTGCAATGCTTAGGCTAGGTAGTTCACTCATTGTATCTAAGGGGGTCTTTGGGAAATAGCCAAAGCCTCTAATAAATAGAGGATGAAGGGGTATCCTCATCCTATCTCTTGAACCCTAATCATTTGCCCCAACTCTCTCTCTCTACCCTCTCTCTAGTTCATGAGATCCCTAGGTTGTTTTCACCAACCTCTATAAGAACTTGAATTTGTTGCGAGGAATCGGAGGCCGTAACCTCCGTAAGCCATGGTGGCTTCGCTTTCTTGATCGTGTCCCCGTTTTGCTTGTGTTCTTCGCGTTTTGCTTTTGCTCCCTCTTTTTCTCGAGATGATTTCTCTTTGTGGGGAGTAGCTCTTGCAAATCCGTTTGAACCAAGTTGTTCGTATTCGTGAGGAGCATCTTTGCACTGAAGGAATTTTCCTCAAACCTCACGAGTGCGTAGATCGGGCAATTTCTTTGCAGCGTTCTTTGTTTTGCTCTCTTCTTCCCCAAATCCGAGTGTTCCCGTTTATCCTCTCCAAATTGAGCGATGATTTCCTCGGGATAGCTCCCCAACTGTACAAGGATCATGCCTACAAAGTTTGATTGAAGTTGGTGATCATTTGGTTGAGTTTTGGGAAGATTTGGCGGAGAGAATTCTGTTTTTGCGAAGAACAGTTCTCTGCTCGTGAGCGTCGGACTAGGCTCCGGACGACTTTCCCCTAGCTCCGGACCATAGCAAGTGGTCCGGTGGTCTTGACCTCAGCCGTGTCAAGCAGCGAAGGGCGTCGGACCTAGCTCCGGACTACTCAGCTTTTGAGCTCCGGACCATTGACAAGTGGTCCGGTGGTTCTGCTGAGGAAGTCGGCCACGCGTCGGACCAGAGTGCATAGTCCGACGGTGCCGTCCGATGATCTGGTCCGGAGGTCGGGTACTTACTGTTCGTTTTCGGCAGTGGGAAGAGTGAGCACCGGACCACTCTCCTTGGTCCGGAGGTGGCATCGGACTAGTCCGGAGCAGGTCATCCGGAGGTCGGGTGCTCCCTGCTCGTTTTGGTCTCGGCTGGTGAGAGCGTCGGACCAGCCACCGGACCACTCGTCATTAGTCCGGTGGTCCGGAGCCTCTGTTGGTTTGCTGTTTTTGCCCGTTTTACCTAGGTTCTTGCCTTTTTTCATAGAGGTTGAGAACTTGGTCTTTGTGGTTTCCAGTGAGTTTTTCCTCCACTGCCGGTGAGCTCTCATTTCTCCGTTTTCGTCTGAATCCCCGCTCGCGTTGCTTGGGGGAGGTTAAGCACCCAACAACTGGGTTTGGTTTTTGGAAAGAGTGGCCCTAATATTTCGAGAGAAATTTGAGGCTCCCATTCACCCCCCTCTGGTCGCCGTTCTCGGTCCTTCATATTGTAAAATGTTGTTTGGGTAAAAAGCAGAGTTCCCTTCATTATATACTCTATACGTGGGTATTGATCGAGCAGCCGCACAAATTGAACAAAATACACTCAGAATGAGCATGTCTGCTCACGAGGTACTCGAACTGGAGGCAGGCTAGATACAAATCTGGAACTCTGGATGAACCGTACACAGCAAACACAGATCGGCAGATCGATCAAACTCCAGCACATGAGTTACTGTATACAGAGCAAGCCATTTATGTTTTATCTAATTAGGATCATACTCGTGCGTTGCAACGGGAACAAAATAATAACCAATCAAGGTTGTATTCTGACCGTGCTAACGCTATAGTGATATTCTACCATACAAATCAAAAGTACAAAAGGATTAATAAATAAATAATCGATCGTGATAAAATAATGGTTAATAGAATCTAAAATTGAGATTTACAACATGCTAACACTAAGGTCAAACTTAAAACACCACATACAGAAGCGCTAAAACCAATGAACACCTACTTAAGACAGAATAACATAAAGTTACTACATGCCAAAAGTTTGCCTTATGATAGGAAAACATCCTCCACGATTCATCAGAAACACCACATCTTCTAGCAAGCAGTAAGCTTCGTGATCTCCTCGAGAAGGTACTTGGATTCAGCAGTTCAGCTGCGTAGTCAACCGGCACTTCAGCCCTGCACAGTGACAACAAATTTGAAGTTCGTAGGTTGAGGAGAAATTTGATCATATACCTTGGAAGTCACATACTGTTTATTGCAATCATGACTCAATTGTCTGATTGTGAGAGGACCATCTAAAACTAAACAATTGCATCCTCACAAAATTGAACCAAGATCAATAGACAAATGCATCACCTTTCTGATTGTGAGAGGACCTCCTTGCAATGCATCATCATCCGGTTTTATCCTATTAACTAAACAAGGAGAACAAGAAAGTGATCATGTCAGATTCTGTACTGAGCATGAGAAGATATTTTTGCATTTGAAAATGTCTGTCATCCAGGATTGCATATCTTTTGCTTATTGTTTATAAAAAAATCATATTTACAAAGGACAAAACTATAGAAATCTGTAACTGACTACCTGATCTTTTATTTCTTGGCATAGCATCTGAAACATGGAACCAGGCAACAAATTTTAATACATGATGTAGGTCCATATGTTTCAGAGATTAGCTTTTCAGCTTACTGCTCGACCTAATTAAATGAACTCAGAAAGGTTTGCCAATCAGCACCAACTAAGTTCACATAGACCAATTTACCTGAATGTTTTTTTAAAGAACCATGTTATGTTGTCATAAATCATCATTCCCCCAATCCTCAAAGATCAAGCATGACTAATTAGAAGGAAGGCACACCTCTTTTGCCTAATTAAACTTTGTCTTTTGTGTTGGCAATGCCAAAACTTTTTGGAGTTAAATTGAAATTGGACCTTTTTGGCTAGATAACTGCAGACTATCCTGGTTTATTTACGGAAAAGAGTATAGTAAACCTTATCCGGAGTACCAAGACCACGGATATCCTTCTTGCTAGCCAAATTAAAATTAACACTACAAACAAAAGCACAAGGCCTTTTGTTCATACCTCAAATTGATGATAACTACAATACCAATCCCCTTGATTCACTTGATGGCATGTGTCACTCAATAAGATGACTACTTGTTATCACCACTTTATTTCTTTGATCTTATTTTCAGTGTGGGCGTTGTGACCTACTCAGTTTTCTGTGTTTAAATCTCTTGGAGACAGAAAGAAAACAACGGCTCCAAATTTTTTTCAATCCTTGATTGTGTTTAACAGAATTTGCTCCAGGTTTCATAGTTTAATCTCTCAGTATGTCTGGTCCACTAATTTTTCATGTGGCCATAGAGCCAAATTCTTTAACACAGTGTAGATGCGCACTATCGCATCCATCCCAGTGGAACATGAAGGTTCTCATGTAATCATTTTTTAGTTACATCAATAAATACAAAAACTACTTCCTTGTGGCAATGATCAACTTTTTATTCGCTAGATCAGTGTCCGGTAGTTTTTACATGTTTATTCTATTCCCAAATATATCATTTTCATCCTTTTTTCCATATAGCCTGTGATTAAATAAATGTGTATCATGGTTTTTTTCCACTCATGATCAGTGCACTGTAAACAATTGACGAGTATTCTTCTTGGAAATTATGAAGCAAGATTGGAACAATGATCGAGGAGAAAGTTATACTATTTTTTGTACCACTATAATTATAATAGGATCGGCTCTAAAGCAACCGATCATCAAATCACACAAATCCAATGTCGGGATGATCAAATTGGTAGATTATACAACAAATGGGAGTGGATCGGAGTACCTCCAGGGAGAGGTCGCAGGCGTACAGCACACAGAGGCAGAGTTGGGACACAGGACATCGTCATGGCGGACACGGGGAGTAGCAAGAGGAGTTGACTCCAGCCTCGGAGGTGGCGATGAAACATTGGGTGGAGAAAGAGACGTCATCTCGGCGAACTGCGAGACAGGACACAGGAGGCGGCGTCGACAGGGCAGCGGCATCGTTGGAGGGGCCTGAAGCACGGCGTTCGGATCCCATCGAGCAATTGGATCCCCTCCTCCGTCGTTCTCATCCTATCCCGTGGCCATGGCCATCAGCATGGGAGGAGATAGGATTGGGGGCGTCGGCAGCGGGTAGGAGCAGCGATGCGGCGGATTGGGGACTGAGCCGGGAGGAGCCGACGGTGGGGCGTGGGACCCGGATGCGATAAAAGATCTACCGGGGCGGGCGGGATGTGGGATCGCAGGGTGCGGGAAAGAAAGTCGGGCGGAGCGTGAAATCGCACGGTGAAGCGAAGCAAGCTGCGTACACGATATCCTTAGCAATGTTTTAGTTGTAGAGATTATTAATTGCTGGCTACATTTTATTTAACTGTCTAGAAGAATTTGCATGTACTGATGTACACGCTTTTGGCTAGTTCAATACGGAGTATTTCTTTTTTATAAACAACCGGAGCTAAAGAACGTAGGGCTGTTTGACTCTCGGTCTCGGGCGAACACTCCCGACCTCAACTCAGCAAGAGAAAAACAAACTCAGCGATAGAAATCCCTCTATAGTTAACTAAATTAATATTTAAATAATATCTTTATGTATTTTCTACCATAGAAAAAGAAATCAGAAATTCAAAAGGGTTTTGAGTTTTCAAAAAGGCCTCAAGGAAAAATCAGAAGAAAATGTGCGTTTGGTTTTACAGCAAACTTATCTCATTACCTGTGATTTCTGACCTTTTATCCTTGTCTGAGCAAAGTGAGCTGAGGTGAGGCGAGCAACAAATCCAAACGTGACTCTAATTGCTGCCTATAAGGCTATATATAAGCTCTAATTGCAGTAATGCAGACAGATTTCTTCTCCAGATTCCACGAAGATTTTCGAATCATGTTCATCTTCCAACTTCCACTGCTACGGACTGCTGCACCTGATAGCAGGTTGACCTGCGAACTTATTGGCATTCATGTCTCATTGCGTGGGGCCCACATGAGAGCACTCCCCCTCTCTCTCACTCCGGCCATTATTAGCTAGGGGCCACTGGCAGTGGTAACGGCCTTCTCGATTCACGCCTGATGTTGTGCAATTGTGATTTGGTCCGCCTATCAACATGGATGGAAATAGTTAGAAAAATGGGAGTGATTTGTGGGGCTTCGAGCGGGCTGCTGATAGGTGTTCTTGCGAAGTCAAAACTAGGCTTTACCCAAGATCCAACTAATCATGCATCATCTCCAAAGTCCTAACTCGGTTTTGGTGCTGTGTTCTTCTAATCTCTCTTCTCTTTTGTCCGTAGTTACAAAGTCCACATCAGCTGAGTATTAGAACCTACAGATCGAATGGCTCTTGTACTAGTTTAGGGCTCCCGATGCATTGTGTCGTTTCAAAAGGACGAGTAAATAATCTACATACACAAGTTTTTTTGAAAAACACATGCAACTACTCCGACTACCTTTCATGTCAATGTTCCAGACACTGTATAGATAGTAGTACAGTTGTGCACTAATTTCACAAACCTACCCTATGGTTCAGCCATGCGTCTCCATTAAACTCAACAGTTTTTGAAATGAATTCCCTCACCTCCATGATGAGATGCGCGATGGAAAGATGGATACGTTGATGGTTGCTGACTCCTGAGATTTATAGTTTTGGGGTTAGATTATTGTCGTTAGATTAGACTTTGTTTCATCAACACTACTTTAGCTCTATTTTTCAGTAAACGAACAGTGTTTTTTCTCATAACAAATCAATGTAAGCTAAATTTCAACGAAACGAACAGAGCCTTATGGTTCTACATTCTGAAGCTAACAGGTTGCACATTTATATAAGTGTTTTTGCGCATTGTTGTAGTTGGTTAGAGTTTGGTTGAGTTGCACTCACCACCTTGTTCGCTTGGCTTATTAGCCGACTTATCAGCCATTGAAACAATACTTTTCTCTCACAACAAAACAACCAAAACAACCCCAACCAGCTTATCATCCAACGAAACGATCAAGCGAACAGGTCGAGCTAATCTGAAACTTCATTTCTGTTTAATTTAAAATATGAGCAATAAGCAT
>CM039135.1:36517139-36620107 GCA_022036555.1 Microstegium vimineum
GCCCACTAGCATGGCAATGCGTAGAGCAGCATTAGAGCTAGTAAAATACAAGCCTTCTTTTGTCTCTTGTTAATTATTTTCTGTCTTTTTATTTGTGTTTGTAAAGTAGGTTTCTATATTTTTACATGTATATGGCAATTAAAATGTTATGATAGACCGGGTTTAAAAAAACTCATGGGTTTACGGGTAATATATGTTGTATACATAGATGTTGCTTTTACTCATATCCGGAGAAATATTCGTAGCCGACGCTATCCGTGTTCGACTCACCCTGTATTCGATATATATTTATTCGAATTCGTATCCGTGGCAATCCGTGTCCGTAATTGTATCCGATAGCTATCCGTGTCCGAATCCGAATCCGAGTAAAATATGAAAACAAATATGATATCAACAGTATTCGTTCGTATCCGATCCGTTTTCATCCCTAGCATAGAGCATAGAGCTTGCTAAAAGTAAGGAAGTGCTTAATTAATCAAAGTTATTAATAAAGGAAATGAAAATATAAAAAACTAAAAAAAAAGGAACAGAAGAAAAGAAAGAAAACAAGGTGAAACCAATCCCGACCTTAAAAAATAACATAATTAGCTACTGATAACCCAACAACTAAAAAAAGAAATAAAGAACATGAAAAAATGGAAAAGGTAATTTAAAAAATACAGAAAAAATATAAAGAAAATAAAAAGGAAAGGAAAAAAATCAAATTAAAACAAAAGAAAAGTAATGAAATTAAAAGATACAAAATATCATGGAATAAAATAATGCACAAAAATGAAAAAGAGAGAAAAGTAAAAAACATGAATGAAATTAGTAAAGAAAGAAAGGAGGAAAACAAAAAAAAACTCATATATAACAGTGGAAAAATAAAAATAAAAAGTAAAAAATGAAACACCACATAAACAAGAAAAGAAAGTCAAAAGAAAAGGTAATACAGTACGATACGAGCAAAGAAAGAAGAAAAGAAACAGTACCTGCAGGGAACGTTCGGAACGCGTTGGAAAGTCACGACGTTCCATGGGCCATTCAAAGTGGGCCGTGCTCATTCCTGTCCTCTCCTTCACTCCAGGAGCGTCGTGGCAGACTGGCAGCGGCAGTGAGGCCACATCAAGGTAGCCGACGTTTAAAATTCTAAATTTTTAGTCCCATTAAATTTTTTGACATATATATAGAATATTAAATCTAAGTAAAAAATATAACTAATTGTACAATTTATCTGTAATTTATGAGACGAATCTTGTAAATTAGTTACTTCATGAACAAAATGCTACACTACAATGCTAAATTTAGTGGATCTAAACAAGCCCCATGCTTGCTAGCATCCGGCACTCGTGCTTCCAGCTGCATGTCTGCTATAGCCTTTTAATTCTTGCATCGTGTTTGCCTGTTTGGTTTACCATATGTGACAATATCTTATACTACATATTTGAAATTTCACATTGATAATCATCAACGTTGTAAATGAAAACTGGCACACGCCTGGCCGCACGAGATTGGAACAGATGAAAATTGGAGTACAGGTTTCTTCTCCCAAGTATTAAAAACAGTGCTGCCGAGTTTCGTCCCTCCGAAACTATGCTCCTCTCTCTTTTATTGATGCGCTGGTAAGTCATTATTTTCATATAAAACTTTTATAATACTCCTGATGAGATTGGCTTTATGCCTATGCATCCATCGTTGTGTTTATTAGCTTAATGACTTTCACTTTCATTTTTCCTAATGTTACCTACTAATTATTATCTCTACTATAATTAAAATATTCTAAAAGAGTGGGAAGCCTGACTTCACAACCAGGCTTCCCACCTTCCGACTTCTCACACTCTCCGTCACTCATCCATCCACCTCCGCGTCACATCCTCCGCCCGCCTTTCCCTCTCTCCGTCTCAGACAATCGTAAATAAAAAAAAACAAATCAGAAAAAATCGGGAAAAAAAACACCAAGCCGCCGCCTGCGGCGCTCTCTGTACGCGCCGCAACCAGCAAGATGCCGCCGCGCCCACACCCGCCGCTGCCTGCGCGCGCTGCGGCTAGCACGCGCCCCCACGCCAGCAGCCGCCAGTAGGTGTCCCTTTTTATGCCCTAAAGGTGTTCGACAAAATGACAGAGTTGAATGACATACTCATGGTCAAACAATGATTCTGCACTAAGGTACCTGGAACAACAGAATTCTTTGATTCTTGTCAATTTAAGTTCGAAAATAAATTGTGTTACATTTGTAGGTGGATCCGAGTGTCACTTTGACCACACACTCCTTGTATTTGTAACTAGATTGTCAAATTCCATGCCATAATTGTACCATGTCTGGTCCTCTTTTTTTAAAGTTAGGTCGAACTCGGTTGCCTACGGTCTATAATATGCATCGATGAAGTATTAATGTTCTAACTAATGATGTCCTTTCAAATGCAAGGCATATGAGTTTTGTAGTGTGGGGGTGATGCTTGTCTAATTTTTTGGGATGCTCGAACTGGCACTAGCCCAGCTGTTAAGGTGATGTTCTTCTGTTCCGCTTCCGCATCTCATTAAATCAAGTATGTTTTTGGCCGAAGTTGAGTGCATGAATATCGGATTGTCGCAATGTTCCGCATCTAACTCTGTCCGAATGTGGGATTGTCGCAATCTGGGATTGGGAGGAGCTGATTCTCCAATTCACAAATTTGAGGGCCATAAAGTTGTTGTTCTTTCTGTTCAGGCATGTAAACATAATTTTTTGCTATTATGTGCTCTTTATGGAGATATGGTCGGTGATAGACTTTGATCATCTTGAGGAGAAGATCGAGCTTCTGCATGCTCTCATCAACGATAGGAAGCTACGAGATCTTCCAAAGTTAAAGCATGCTCTCATCAACGATAGGAAGGTACCAGATCTTCCAAAGTTAAAGCAGGTAGCTTAAATTTCTCTATCTAATTACATACAACTCTGAAAACCTTTGATTATTGATGGTGTTCCTTGATCTTGGCCCAACTATGCGTTAGACTATGCATTATTGAGGCATTGAATGGATCAGTAGAGATTTCTCAGCTGCAGCTGGGCAAATCTCTTTGTAGGAATGTTGACAACTGCTCTTTTTGTTCTTTATCTATTCATTTTTTTGCCAATGAGTAACCTTTGGTATTTATACAATGTTGGCAGGTAGAAAAGCAATCAACTTAGTTTTATTCTGTGGACATACCAGATAAAGAAGCCAAAATGGGCTTAGTTTCTAGAGTTCATTCAACTTCTAAAAGTAAAATTAAGGTTTGTTGCCAACTTATTATTCATCCATCTTCTATGATCGTATGACCATATAACTCCTATATTACATCAAAGATTGTGTTTCAGTTCTAAATGTCACATTCCACTGTCTTTTTTTAGTACACCCATGTAACTTGATTATGTCAGTTAACTAATAAGCAACGTCTTCTTTAGTGTTCCATAAGCAACCTATTTTGTTCTTATTTACTGATTATAAGTCTACTTTTTAAGTTGAAAATATTATTTCACTTCCATTGTTATTAAATTATGATAGTTGATAGATGATCAGTTGATTCTCTCTAGATGTTGATATTGTTGCAGCGTAGCATGTTTAAATACACCAAGTACTTGATATATTATGTAATTGTGGCAAAACAAGTTTGTTGACACTTCTGAAGATAGTTGGGCTTGAAGACATGAAGCCATCTTCCTGCGTAGGCATGTGCTCCTGCAAGAGATGTATCTCTCTGTGCATATCTTTTTGGTTGATGCAGTTGAGAGTCTCTATGTGATTTTGGTAATTGAGTGACAACCTAGGTGAACTAATATGTGTTCAAGTGATATATACACAGGATATTAGTTCACATGTGATTGTGTGATGAAGGAGCTTATTGCACATGAGACATGACATGGAGTCATGTAATCAAGGTGGAGAAGATCAAGATGAGGCTTGGCTTAATGGACCGGTTGCAAGTGTGAAGGGCAAGCGGGTGATGCTTGGCGTCGATGGACCAAGGCAACGGTGAAGAGAAAGTGAGGTCAAGATCGATGAACCAACACGGTCATGTGATGATATGGAGTGGATCATATCATTTGACAAAGTGGTTGGTGCATGTATTGCATCAACATTGGAGAAGGAGATGGAATGGAACGCGCAAGGCAAAGGTATAACTATAGGGCATTTCATTTCACCGGTCATAGTGTGTAGAGAAGATTATGACCGAGTTTAGGATAGATAGCCGTACTATCAAGATGAGCAAACTTGTTTGCATATCAGTTATCTAGTGCCACCGTGAGCGATCTAACATTGCGATATATTAGGATCGAGTGGCGTTGTGAGAAGCAAGTGAAAGTGCTTTGAAAATGATTGTGAAAATGCTAACACACATGCACAAAGTGGTGAACACATTTCTGTTAGCACATAAGAAGCAAGGAAGAAGAGGTAGCTTGGTTTGGCTCGGGAAAGAGCTCCGGACGCTAGTCTGGACGCTAGGGCGTGCTGAGTCCGGACCATCACGGATGCGTCCGGAAGCAAACCCTAGCGTGCCTGATCGGGAACAGGAGATCCGTACGCTGTATGCCGTCCGGATGGGGCACTCCGGTCGTGCGTCCGGAGGTTTGGCCCTCTATGGTTCGGCTCTTTGTTGAGTCCGGACGCAGGTTGCGGTCCGGACGCTGTCCGGTTGAAGAGGAGCTCTCGGAAGCTCTCTGTGCTCGGTCCGGACGCAGCGAGCATTGGTCCGGACCCGCACTGTTGGCTGCGTCCAGAGACGCGTGGCGGCGATCGGTGAGCGCGCCAACGGCTCTTTCAAACGGAAGAAGGGTCCGGACGCGCGTGGCATGGTCCGGACCTGCACTGTTGAGTGCGTCCGTACCCTCTGCAGAACGCGTGTTGAAAGGGGAAAATGGCTAGTTTGTTTGGCTAGCCTATATATAGTTGTTGGCCGGCCCTTGGGGTTGACCGAGCACCCTTGGGCCTTTGTGGCTTGTGTAGGAGTGCTTGGATAGCCATCTAACTCACATACACTTGATAGTGATCATCCGATTGTGTGAGAGAGCGATTCTAGTGCGTTGCATTGCAAGTTTGCATCGAGTGGCACTAGGTGATCGTCTTGCAAGCCGGTGGTGCTTGTTACTCTTGGAGGTTGCCACCTCCTAGACGGCTTGGTGATTGTGGCTCTGTCGAAGCATGTAAGAAGCTTGTGCGTGGCTTCGGAGAAGAGCTTGTGAGGGTGTGTGTGCTCGCCCCGCGGGAGATCGCGAAGAGCAACTCTAGTTGAGCGTGTCATTGAGTGCCCTCATCTTGTGTTGGTTGTGCGGCACCCGATTGCGGGTTAGGCTTGTGAATGCCTATTAGCGCGTGAACCTCCAAGTGAGTGAGCCGACACAACGGTGACTAGCTTGGTGGCGACCAAGTGAACATCGGGAGAAAAATCACCGTGTCAACCTTGTACATCTTCTCGGTGGTTTGCATTCTCCAAATCACTAGCTTGTATTTTCTTATTCATGCTTGTGCTAGTGGTTAGTAGTTGCTCTTGTAACTAGTTTGGCTCGTGTAGCTTGCCTAGTTACCTTCTAGCTTGTGTAGCATAGAAGTAGCTCTTGAGTGGCTAATTGGCTTGTGTAGCCTTGTTAGTCACATTGCTTAGTTTGTGTAGCTAAGTAAGTTGAGCTCTCTAGTTATCTTGTGTAGTCTTGCTAGAGAGCATTGCTAGTGAGCTTAGGTGCTTTGTGCTTTGCTTACTAGCATGTGTAGGAGCTCCCGGTTTGCTTAGAGTACTAGTTGCTTAGGTTTGTGTGACCTTGCAACCTAGACTTGTTTAGATGAGCTTCCTAGCTTGGCACCTTAGTTAGCATAATAGACATACTTTGCTAGGTGCTAGAGTGATAGATAGAGGGGTGTAGTCTTGGCTAGACCGATAGCTTTAATTCCGCATTTGATTCGGTTAGCCGGAGCATTTAAGTTTTAGAAAGGACTATTCACCCCCCCTCTAGTCCGCCATCTCGACCCTACAACAGTACTATAATAGTTTTTTTGGTTGTCAGCTTTCTATTACTAGATGCAATACTGGATGATTTTGTTTGGCCAGCCGGGTTGCTGCCGCAGACAACAATACCAAAGTAGTTAATTGTGTTTGGTAGTGGTGATAAATTTGACTTGCAATATATTTTTGTATAAATAAAAAATATATATTCTCTATTTATGCTTAATTACTAAAAAGATATCCGTTGCTTGTTTGATTTGCATTGATAAATGGCGGCGGTGATGGTGTTGGGCATGGACGTAGACGAGCTGCACTACCTACTCCAACATTGGAGAGAGTCGGATGCGGTATGGAGATGGGTTTGGTGGTTGGCCACCATTACGAAAATTTTGAATTCTTTTTGAATTCTTATTTTGGGTTGTTGTTGTTGTTGTTGTTGTTGTTTTGCAGATGAGGGAGCAGCCGTCTGAAAGGTCTAGGAATGGCTAGAGGGGGGGGGTGAATAGCCTAATTAAAAATTCTACAACAACACTTAGCAAACTTGTTAGAATAAAACACGGCGAAGAAGCAAGTTTGCACTAGCACTACAAGGGTTGACAAGCCACCTAATACAAGTCTAGTTACTAGCAAGGAATATCCTATGTGACACACAAGAGCTAGATAACTAGTGATTCTAGACTAAGCTACACAAGCTAAGCTAGAGGCTCTACTTTGCAAGAATGTAAGTGCAAAGCTAGAGTTAGGAGGGTTATACCGACGTGGAGAGGAGACCAATATGTAGCCAATCAATCACAATAAAAATCCTTGGAGAGAGACAATGAGACACAAGATTTTTTCTCCGAGGTTCACTTGTTTGCCAACAAGCTAGTCCCCGTTGTAACGATACACCCACTTGGAGGTTCACGCGCTAATTGGCAATCACAAGCCAAACCCATCACCGGGTGCCGCACAACCAACATAAGATAGGGATCCACAAGCTACGGGCAATCCACTAGAGATACCTTTCGCGAACTCCCGCGGGATAGGTTCAAGAACCCCTCACAATCCACCGATCGGAGCCGGAGACAATCACCTTCCTCCGCTCAATGATCCTCGTCGCACCAAGGCGTCTAGGAGATGACAATCTCCAAGAATAACAAGAGCTCCGCGATGACGACGATCACCAAGTGCCACTAGAATGCAATCAAAGAAGCAATGCACTTGGTTCACTCAATCTCTCATAAAATGATCAATTATGTCAAGAGGATGAGTGGTGGAAGCTATCTCAAGCAAGCACAAATGTGTGAGTGAAGTAGGAGTGCAAGAGATGCCGCCAAGGGTCGGCCATACCACCTTATATAGCCCACACTCAAACACTAGCCATTTTGCCCTCAAAACAGAGCCTCTGCATCCACTCCGGACGCTACTTTCACAGGGGGTCCGGACCACCAGCTGTGTCCGAACCCTTCACAAGCATAGAGCCAACGACTCTTTTAGCCACTCCGGACGCGACCTCCGGATGCACGCACTATGCTGTCCGGACCATGCCATATGCGTCCGGTCAGCCCCTGATTCAAACGGTCACTTTCGCGCCTTCGCTTCTGCCTGCGAACCACCGTCACAGGGTCCGGACCACCGTCCGGAAATATTTCCAGGACCTCCCGAGCGCACCCGAGAGCACCCGAGAGCAACCAGTGCCTCCGAACGCTATTCCGTAGCCTCCGTCCGGACAAACGCCTGCGTCCGGATCACTTCCTCCAGAAACAACAGAGAGAATCACCTCTCCGAACGCGTGTCCAGAGCTCCACTCTGGTCAGCACTTAGCGTCCGGACTCCTGTTCACCGACAGCCTCACCTAGGGTTTGCCACCGGACATGCACGCGTTGGTCCGGTCAGACAGAGCCCTAGCGTCTGGACCACCTTTCGCTGCCCAAACAACTTCTCCAACTTCTCCAAGCTTCCAAGAGCTAACACTAAGTGATCTCAACACTTGTGCACATGTGTTAGCTTTTAGTTCATATTTATCTTGGAATTAGTTGGTTGTTTCACTAGTTCAATTGATTTTAATGCAATGCATATGAACCTAGTGGCACATGATAACCGTAATCATTAGCAAGAGCTCCCTCCTTGATAGTACGACTATCTATCCTAAATGTGATCACCCCCTCTATGATTCTTATCACCAAACCGAAAAGGTTCCTATATCCCCCTTTCCTACACCTTTTCCCCTTTCCATCACTATGAAAGAGCTTTGCCATCCTTTTATCCACCTTCTCCATCACATGGCATGTACAAACCTATCTCAGATTCACACTTAGAGAAATTTTATTTTTGGGGGGGTTTCATAAAATTACCAAACCAAACAATGGGAACTCTCACCATCCTTGCCCAACCTGTGAATCGCCCCCCTCTTGTCATCCACTAAAAAAACGTAGGATCAAATTTTTTTTTTAAAATAAGGAGCAATTTTCGTTTAGTTACATAGCCACCCTCGGGGGGGTCAAAAAGGGGGCTTACTTCCAAGGGGGCGAGCAATACTAGCTACCCCCCTCGGTCGACGGGAAAAACTGCCCCCCCGGGCCGGCAAACAAGCATACACTGAGGGTTTTGGGCGAGACAAGCCTACCCCGGGGTGGAAAACGGTCAGAGGCCGGACAGGACCCTATGTTCCCCCCCATGTTTAACCCCTTAAAAATCTAAAAATGAATATACATAATGTTAAAAGGAGTTGGGGAAAATTAAAGGTCTTTTAAATAAAAAAATGTTTCATCTATTATTATAACTCAAAAAAAAATTAAAAAAGCAAACTCTCAAAAAAATTGTTTTTTTTATAATTTTTTTGGGGATAAAACCAGCTTATACCAAATAAAGGGCAATAGGAAAAATTTTTTTTAAAAAGGGGAATGGAAAACGGTAGTTAATAAACTAAACAAAAAGGTGAGATGTGTGTTCAAAAAGGTGATAAAGGGTTTTGAATGTTTTGACACCTTTTTTCTCGTCCAAAATTTTTACACACTTTTTTTTGGGCCCCCGGTGCACTGTGTGCATCAACGGGCTGATCACAGAGTTTATGTAAAAATAAGGGGGCCCCCCCATTTCCATGGTCAAATCTAACAACTGGGGGCCGGGTGCGGCCTGTAGGGACAAAATTCGCCCAAGAAATTTCGGGGGCTACCTCTGGCGGATTTTTTTTTCTTTTTAAAATCATTTTTATTAAAAAATTTAATTTTACCCTTTTTTTTTTGCATCAACCCCCTTTTTACCGGCTAGACAGCAGGCACACAAAAAAAACGCTGCCGCGCCTCGAGGGGGGGGCAAAGACGTCTCGCAGCCCCATCAGCGGAATTGGGGTCCCCCCTCCGCGCCGATCTGGCGCGAAGTCTAACAGGCCCCCCGCCCGGCCCCTTCTTCCAACGCTGGCTCCCTCTCCCTTTCTCTCCTCCCCTCTCGGGTTTTTTTCTTTCCCTTTTTTCGAATCATTAAAAAACCATGTTTTTTTTTTTTTTGCCCCTTCAACTTCAAGAAAAGGTATCCTATCTCTCCCTATTTTTTTTTCGCATTGATTTGTTATATATGATTTGCATTTTTTTAACCTACGTTAAAAATGTTATTTTTGAATTTTTTTTAAATATTGAGGGGAAAATCATGACGGAAGTTTTAAACCTAAAAATCTCACTATATTGTTTATTTTTTCTTTTTTGATTTTTAACACTACGTTTGTCCATTAGAGAATTTTTTCCCAAAATTGATAAATTGGGAAAGGGGGTCCGTTACAAAATGTTTTCGACCCCAACCTTTGTCTACTGGTGTTCCTTTTCCCATGTGTTTTTGCGGTGATTTTTGAAAGGGTTAAAATTTCCGGGACAGCAAACCTATAGCAACATATTGGATTTGTTCTAATTTTCCTTTTTCAGCCACCTTAAAACGCCGTAAACAATGGGATAATTTTTCTTATTTTCATCAATTTTACATATTAATATTACTTTTTTTTCGAAGTGCTAACGCATCCCAAAACCCTTCATCCTCATTCTCTCCTCTTTTTCTTCATCAAACTCTTGCCATAAAAAATTTTTTTCATGTTCCAATGGTTCCCTTCACCTGCCAACAAGTCAATGCCCCTGAGCTGTTCCCACCCCCCCAAACTCTTCATCTTCATCTCGTCCCCAACCAACTTGGGGAAAGGGGTTTCAAAAACTATGCTTAGTATCCTTTTCCACCAAACCCACCATGGCGCATTCAAACCTTAAAACACCCGATTGTAAGGGGCCATAACAAAGTCACCAAAGCAAACGGCATAGGGCCCCCGGTTTTTGATTCCACCTCCCCTTTGTGGAAAACACCCAAAAATTTCATCAAAAGATCACAAAGTTGTTGAAGCTGGGGGGTTTTTCCCCCAAAACCTTCAAAATTTCTTTCCTTTTTTCGAACTTCCATCTTCTCTCCTAACACTTCCTCCTAAAAACCCCACACAACAATCCCACAAAAATTTTACTAAACTCTAAAAAATTTGGGTTTCCCAAATTTTTCAATTTTTAGCCAAACAACTAAAAAAAACACTAACCCCTAACAACAATATTATGCTAACTAATTAAAAAAACAAAAAGTAAACCCAAAAATCTAAGTACAAAAACTACACAATTCTATTTTCTAAATCTATATTCTAACTATTCAACATAATTATTATACACAAAAAATTTTAAAGAAACTAATTAACAAAAAAAAAACCTACGCAGAAGGGGACGAGACGCCGTTGAGGGGGGCCGCCCGGGTTTTCCACGGGCCGGCCGGGAGGGGGGCCCGGGGGCGCGGGGGGGGAGGGCGCCCGACGGGGGCCCCCAACGGGGCCCCCCCGGAAGCAGGCCCCGCCCCAGGCCTGCGGGGGGCCCGGGGGGGGGGGCCGGGGCCCGGGATACGGGGGGCGGGGCCCGCGGCGGCGGCGAGGGGGGGGGCGCCGGGCGCGGGCTCGGACAAGAGAGGGGGAAGAAAGAAAAGGGGCCGCGGCCGAAACGGTTCAGCCTCCGCCCAAGATGCAGGCGGGCAGGCCTCCAGTCACTGGCTCACTCCCCCCCGGGGGCATCGGTCATAACTCTGCCGCGCCCCATGCATGGGCGGCAGCGGGTTTTTTTGGGCCCCGCGCTATTTTCCTGGGGGCCAAAAATGGTTAATCAAAAATAAAAAATGGGTTAAATTTTTATTAAAAAAAAGATTAAAAATGAAAAATCCCCTGCTCAAAACCCAAACTTGCCGAAGGCTCGCTTTTTTCATAACCCTTTTCTTGTCCCCCAAAATCCAACGCCCTTCCCAAAGGGGCACCCCCCCATTTTTTGCCAATTTTTAGCCTCCTCATTTTTGATCTCTCATTTCCCCCCAACCCAAAGCTGGCAGGCACCCCCCCCCCCACCCCCCGCCCACGCGCGGCGAGATCCCTATGTGTTTTGAATGATGACAACCGGGTGAACTAATATTTTAAAAGTGAAAAAACCGGAAATTGTTCCATAGATTTGTGATGAAGACTTATTGCACTGAAACATGACTGATCAGTGTCAAGGGGAGAAGATGAAGAAAAATTGGGGCTTGGGGGACCGGTTGCAAGTTTAAGGGGGCAAGGGGGATTTTGGGCGCCGAGGCCAATCAACGGTGAAGAGCATGTAAAAAGATCGTAACCAATAACTCACGTGATGATAAAATGGTCAATCTTTGGGGAAAAGGTTTGGGGTGCTTTTTTCATTAAATTTTTAAAAGGAGATAGAAAAATACGCAAGGCAAATGTAAACCCCAGGGGACATTTCATTCCCGGGGCATAAGGGGTAGAAAGAATCCGGGGTTGGGAAGGGGGTTTCGTACTATAAAGGGCAAACTTGTTTGCATAGGGTCACTAGTGCCACTTGAGCGATCTAACTTTGCGAGTTTAGGATCAGTGCGCGTGAAAAAATGAAAATCCTTTGAAAATGATTGAAATGCTAACCCAGCAAAGTATTACACTGGTGGTTTGGGGCGATTTACGGGAAAAAGGTTTGAGTTTTTTAAAAACAACTTGGGAAGAAAAAATTTTTTTTGATATGCTCCTAACACTAAGTATCTGGAAAAAATACAGCTTTGATTCATTTGATATGGATCAAAGGGATTGGGGATTTAGGCCTCAGTTATTTTTCCAAAAGTCCAAGATCATCGAAACGGTTTGGGAGTAAATACGGACTTTTCCGTGCACTTGCATCTAGCGCACTGTCAGTCAAACGCACGGGCATCCGGACGCGCTGTCAAAAGCCGTTCAGCGTCTCAAAGGGTTTTCCGGACGCACCGTTAGCCCCAACCTGCGCCGGGCCCGGACACTAACTACACCGGAGTGTTGGTCCCCCCGCGTCCCGAAAAAAACCCTTTTGGGAGCTCTCGGGAGAGTCCGGACGTCTTTGTGTGGCCCCGGACCTCTACTGACAACGCCGAGGTTTTTCTGTTGAAAAAGCCCCCAAAAAACGGCCGATTAAAAGGGGCTAGGTGGTGGGGGGACGATGGGGCAATGGTCGGACCCAAGTTAAGCGTTGGGGCATGCGCAAATTTGGGGAAAAAAAGGGGGTTTTTTTTTCCCTCCCCTCCTATAGCTTGGTGGCCCCCTTGGTTTTTTTGCTGACACCTTGGGCCTTTGTTTTTGGGGTTGGGGTTGCTTTGGGAGCCCCAACCACCACTTGATAGGGATATCCGTTTGGGGGAAGTGATTCCAGGCATTGTATTGTGAGTTTGCATGAGGGCCGGGGTGATTTTTTTCAAGCCGGGGTGCTTTTTACCTTGATTTGCCCCCTCCTATCGGCTTGTGATCGGGCTCCGTCGAAGCACAAAAAAATTTAGCGACTCAAGAAAGCTTGGGGGGGGGTTTTTGGCCCCCCCCGCGGGAGATCGCGAAAAACCCCAAACCCATTGAAGGTCATTTAGTGCCCTCATCTTGTTTGGTTTTTCCACCTGTTGGGGTTACTTTTTTAATGCCTATTAGCGTAAACCCCATGTAGCCCAAAACAAAGGGGGCGAGCTTGGGGGCGACCAAATAACCCGGGGAAAATCACCATTCAACCCGTACATCTTTCGGTTTTTTGTTTTTTCCCAATTTTTACATTTTCATTACTTTTATATCTTGTGCTATTTTTCTTATTCCTTTTAACTTTTTGGCTTGTTACTTTCCTTTTCCTTCTATTTTTGTAGCGAAACTTTGAGGGCAATTTTCTTGAGCCGTTAGTCACTTTTTTTTTGGTAGCAAGAATTTTACCTTTAGTTGACTTGTGTAGTTTGCTAGAACATTGCTGGAGCTTGGGGGCTTTGTCTTTGCTTACTAGTTTTTAGACCCCTTTTAAGACTATTTTCTTATTTGGGGACCTTGAACCTAACTGTTTGGTGAGCTTCCAGCTCGGGCCCCTTTTTGGGGCCAAAAAAAACCCTTTCTGGGGCTGAGTTAAGAAGAGGGTTAGTCTTGGCAGCCCCATTTTTTAAATTTCCCATTTTGATTCTTTTTGCCGATCCTTTTTTTTAAAAGGGGCATTCCCCCCCGCTCAAACCGCCATCTCGACCCTAAAATGGTATCAATTGGGGCCTCTTTGGGGCTTACCGAAAACCCCAAAAGGGGAACTTAGGGCAGAGTTATTCCACACTTTTTGACCCCCTTTTGTGGGGGAAAAAAAATTGGGGTTTATCAATTTCAAATTTATTTCCCTTAAATAGGGGGGATCGTAATGTAGGTTTTATCTGTGGGGATGAGAGAACCAACCCAACACAAGAGAAACTAATCTGAGATCCAACACTAACATCATGTTAATCTTGACTCAATCATTTTTGGAGAATCAGGACATGAAGACCCTCATGAAGGGTCCTTTCCATTAAAAATATGGGGGTTTTCAGTATGGAGAGTTGGGGGCGCATGAGATTTGACTGACCACCTGGGATTGTGAAGATTGCTCCACCCTGGTCAAGTGATAGTGAAAGATCAACTACAAGCACACTTGATAAGATGATGATGTGCCAAAAGGGTTTGCAAATGAAATCAAACCCAGCCCCCTTGGGGTAAAAAAAGGGGGTTCACCCCCATTGATGATGGGATACAAAAAGCCCTCCACACCCCACATGCCTATTAAAAAGGAAAAAAATACCTAGCAATGGTATCAGGTTCAATGATACTTGTAGATAAACTTGCTAGCATGACCATGTCTTTAGGGAATAAAAAAAAAAAAACCTTTTTTTTGGGGAAAAAGAAATTTTTTCCAAAAAAGAAAACTTGTGAAAATAAAAAAAAAAATTTCACACTTCTATTGTTCAAAAAAAAGCTTAAGTGACTCAGAGAACTTTTATTCCCCCATAAAAAATTAAAATTGAAAGATCTCAAAAATAAAAAAAGCTTCTACAAAGAAAATCTCTCCTAAAAATTATGTAAAACAAACGCTTACTTTGTTCTTAAATCTTCACATGAAGAACTAAAGCTAATCAGAGCTTTTTGGGGTATCTCAGGGGGTTGGGGTTCACAAACATGGTTCAATAAATGATTATGAACCTTAAAAATGATGAAACTCACACATGGGCAAATGATCAATTTATTTGTTAAAAACCCTTTGGGGATGTAGGCAAGAAGCATGTTCCCCCTTGGACTCACTTGATATTCCAGTTCTTCACATATAGTTTTGGGGTCACTTCTGTTTGTAACAATTTTTGAAGGAAACAATGACAAAAAGTGAATTAAAGAATATACAAAATTTTGGGGGGGTGCAAAACTCCAAACCCCACCTTTGAGCATATTTTGACAAACACAAGAACTATGGTGGCAAATGGTTTTGGATTCAACAAGAAAAAAGGGCAAGAAAAAATGAAGAAGAAAAAACAAAAGAAGCATCTCATTTCAATGCTTCATATCCGTGTTTTGGGGACATCTTAAAAATTTGCCCAAAACAAAAGAAGCTCAAAAAGAAAGAAAAGAGAGGCTAAATCATGTCAAGTCTTCAAGTGTCACTTTGGGGCATCCCCTCTTGTCCCCAAAAACCAAACAATTGGTGAAGCAAAAGTAAGCCCAAGCTATCCAAAAAGTCACCCCCCAAGTGCAAGACAAGAAAAAACCATCAAATGTTTTGGGGGATATGATAAGAAGACTAAAAAGGGGGGGAAAAGCAAGATCAAGTCATCAAACCCTATTCAAGATGACATGATATGAAAAAAAACAAACAAAAGATTTGGCTCAATAAAAAGCTAAAAATTGAAGATATGGACACTTTCCTCAAGGGTACCAAGCTTGAGATGAAGATTTAGCTAAAGAGAAAGGAAAGACAAAAAGAAGCACAACATACAAGGAAAAAAAACCAAAAAAAAGGGTGTCTACCATGTCGAAAAGGGACACATGCTCATTCATGCCCCTAGGATGACTTCAAGTATTTTCCCCGGGGGGAGATCAATCTTAAAAGGATGGGGGTGGGGCCTCTATGGTTCTTGCAAAAAATCCCCATTAACAAGGCTTTGCCAATAGTTGCTTTTCCAACTTGAAGGACCCAAAAAGTTTGGGTACCCAAAAGTGGATAATTAGGACCCCTTTCATTGGAGGGTGATTCAAATGTTTCATTTTACTCTAGATGAGTCAAGTAAATCTTAATCATACTCATACCCCAAAGCCAAGTCAAAAGAATGAAGTCCAATGCTACAAAAAACAAAAGCATACAATTTTTTGGGGGTTTTTTGGATTTTTTTAAGGTTGCTAATATTCAGTTGAAGTTGCTAAAGGGTTTACTGGTCTACTAAGGTATATCCTTTTGATCAAGTTTATTTGGGGTTTTAAAGGGTTTTTTTTGGAAAACACGGGCATATGATTTTATTGAATTTTGGTACATATAATGCACTGTCTTCTATAAGTTATTTTAATGGGGTGCCAAAAACTTCCTTTAGTAAGTGTATTGAAGTTTATAATCTTAAAAGTATTCAAACGTTGATACCAATTGGTTTTAATTTGGTTCCTGGTTTTAAAAAAATTTTCCTTTTTCAAAACGAGCTCGTGTCTTTCCATTTGGGGGGAAAAAATTTATTGATTTGGGTTGAAATTTTTGGGGTGCTGCTCTACACTTATTTTATTTTCTGTCAATTTCATGGTATTGGTAAGGGGGACTTGGTGTTGGAGGGACTTTCACACATTCAGGTTTTCATGTATAGGGGAAAGATTGAAATCTGGGGCAAAAATTAGCCAATGAACTAAATTTTTTTGGCTTCTAGATGACTTAGTTAACACACTCCACAAAATTTTAGATCATTGGATATGACTTTGGGTTTTTATATATTTATAAAAAGGAACTGGAAAAACTTTTTTGGTGAATTTTGATCACTTAGAAGAAAGGTTCTCATGTTGGAAATGATTGAGGAACCCCTGTTGTTTTGGTTTTGCTATAACAGACAACAAGATACAAGGGGATTTGATTGTGGAGTGCATATACCACTTTTTTGGACCAAAAAAGATCAAGTCAATCAAAAAATAAAAGGGTTTTGGTAATTGGGGGTCATTGGGGGAAAAGAAAAGACTAAAACAAATAGTTTTAACTCATATTGGATTCATTTCATTCATCAAAGGTTTAACATTGAATAAATCAAAAAAAGTTATCTTAAAGGTTTGAAGGGGATTCTTAAGATGGTACTTCTCCCAAAAGTAGGGTTTCCGCCGGGAGTAAAAACCAATGGGTATTTGGGGAAGGGCTAACATTTAATGGGATCTAGGGGCCTTTTAAAAGTTTTGTTGAAGAAATCAATGGGGTTGATCAAAAAAAAGCAAGCAACCCCCAAAAAAGAGATTCAGAATCAACCTACAAATTATCATATATTCAATAAATCATCTTTTGCAAAGGGGGACTCATTGGTACCTCCATTCGAAGAAAGAAAAATAAGAAAACCCAACAAAAATGCCTTTTTTTTTGTGGTTCTCAAATCATAGGGGGAAAATTGGGGTTAAAAAAGGTTTTCTTTTCTTCCCCAAACGAAAAAGGGGTTTAATTGCAAGGAATGAAATTATTTACTACCCCCCCCCCTTCCCAAACTAAATGAAAAAAATTTTTTACTATTAACACTTTTTAGGACTTTTTTTAGCATATATCAAAAATATGATCATTTTTTAAAATCAAAAAATTTTATCTTAAGCCTACCCCTTTTTCTTTTTAGTTAGTGATCTAGTGGATTTGATTTGTTCTGACAGAAACCCAAGTATTTTAACTTTTTTTGGGGGCAAAAAAATGACCATAAAAACCCTACAAGATAACCGTTTAAATTTTGAAAAAAGCTTAAGGGGTTTTTAAAACCCGACTGAAAGCTTTCATTCACTTTATTCAAGTCCAACTAAAGCTCATAAAAATCTTTTTTAAGCACAAGACAAAAAGCAAATGATACAGTTTAAAACCCAATTTTCTAGCTTTGAAATCTTTCAAACAAACAACTTTCATTTTTGGACTTGCAAAAGATTCTATTTTTACATACTTTGTTTTACAGTTTTAAAATTAAGTAATTCTACAATGTAAACCCCAAGTGATGAATCCTAAATTAAAAAATGATCCTAAACCCTTTTAATGTCAAATCCATTCCTTGCTTGCAAATTTTTTGGTACATTTCTTTATAAAAGGGGAGTTGCCCAAAACAATATATAAGGGCAATGATTTTCAAAAAAGGCTTCCAAACATAAATTAGGTCCATCAAAAAAAAAAAGATAAAGTATCACCACTCCCTATGAAACCCTTTTGCATCAAATAGCTCCCTTTTTTTGGGGAAATTTATAAAAAAGGGGGAAATTTAAACACAGATAATTGGGAAGGGGAAAGCCTAAAAGGGGGAAGACATTACATGGACAAAGGAACAAGACAAAGATCAAAGTCTTGGACAAAAGGAGCACAAAGTGGGGAAAAAACTCATGAACTTGTTTTATTGCATTTTTAGTGCTACTCATGCTTCCTTCATATTCATAATCTTTCTTTTATCAACTTTTTGGGGGTTTTTTTTAGTTGAAACTTTATATGATTTTAAAGCATGATGGTTTAAGTATTTTTCTTTCAATTTTATCTAGAACCCTTGTTATAATTTATCCAAAGGGTTTCTAGTTTTTTGTCTACGGTAACCTGGGGGGTAAGGATAACTTCAAAATGAAACACATTTTGTATCTTCAAAGGTTTTTTCCCATACCCCTTACATCACTTAGAGTGCACACCCCCCCCCAATTTTTAAAATTCATCATGTGGGGGAAAACTTAATTCAAACTTTGTGACACATATTTTGGGGGGCTATCACACCATCGGGTTTTGTGGCATTTATCCAAATCTTGGGGTAGACTTAAAAATTGGTAAATTAAAATGTCCAAAAAGATCTTTTAATTTTTCCTATCTTTTTTAAATTTCCTCAAACCAAAAAGGGGGGAAAAAGAAGGGCCCTATTTTTTTGGTAATTGAGGAAAAACCTGGGGAACTAATAGTTTTAAATTTAAAAAGGAAAATTTGTTTTCCCTTGTTGTGATGAAGGACTTTTGCCATGAACATTCATGGGGGCAGTATCAAGGGGGAAATCAAGATGGCTTCTTATGGACCGTTTAAGTGTAAGGCAAGCGGGGATGCTTGGCGCCGTGGACCAACACAACGGGGAAGAGAAGTAGGTCAAGACGAGAACCAATAACGCACTTAGAATAAGTGGAATACATTTGTATAGTTTTGGGGGGGGTGTTTTACAAAATTTAAAGGAAGAATGGGGAACGCAAGGGAAAGGTAAACCATAGGGGGGTTTTTCTTGTCATAGTTTGAGAATATAAGCCGGTTTTTTTGGGTAGATGCGTACTACAAGATGACAAACTGTTTTCATTCGGCACTATGCCACTTGAGCGATCAACTTTGCGATGCCTTTTAAACGATGGTCGGGGGAAACAATGAAAATCCTTTGAAAAAAAGTAAAAACAACCACAACACATGGTAGTACACTTGGTGGTGTTTTGGACAAAATTTTAAAGGGATAAGGTTTTAGTTAATTGAATCAAAACGGGGGAAAGAAAAAAATTTTTCGGATGCTCCTAACACAAGGATTTGGAATGAATCCCTTTGATTCATTGTGATATGGGCAAATGGGGTTTTAGGTGGTGGCCTGATTTCTTTTTCCAAAAACCAAGACATCGAAAAAAATTTTGACAAAAAAATACGGACGTTTCCGGGGACGTCAGTCCGGGGGCACGCCTAAAGGTCCGAAGATGTGCGTCCGGGGGCAGCTGTCTGAAAGCCTGTTTTCACCTCTAATTTTCCCAAGCACCGTTTCCGGGGCCCCAGCTGCTAAAAGCCTTTGGTGCTCCGTGAGGGGCCGGGGACTAACAGCGTCCGAGGTTTGGGGCCACCGCGCCTAGTAAATCTGCTCCCACTCTCTGTGAATCCCGGGGGCTCGGTGGTTGGTCCGACCTCTACTGTAATAGCGCCGGAGGGTATTTTTTTTCTGAAAAAAGCGCGAAAAAGGGTCGATTCAAACGACTAGGGTCCGACGCAGGGAAAAACCCAAAACCCAAAAGGTTTTTGAAGCGCCGAACATGCCAAGTTGGGAAAAACGGCTACTTCTTTCCCTCTAATAAAATAATTTTTTTGGGGCTCCCCCTTGCTTTTCCCTGAAAAACCCTTTTGGGGCCTTTTGTGTTTTTTGGGGGTGTTTTGGGGGCCCTCTAACCATTTACTTTATATGATCATCCTATTTTGTAAAAGGGGTTTTTAGTCTTGCATTGTGATTTGCATCGGACACTAGTTTGGGGTTGAAAACTGATGGGGTTTTTTACTCTTGGAGGTTGCCACCTCCTAACGGCTTTTGATTGGCCCCGTCGAAGCACCAAGAAGCTGTGCGGGGTCCCAGAAAAGCTTGTAGGGGTGTTATGCCCGCCCGCGGGGGATCGTGAAAGAAAATCTAGTTAAAACCCTTTGATGCCCTCATCTGTTTTTGGTTTTTGCGGCACCCGATGGGGTTTTGGGTTGGGGAATCCTATTAGCCCCAAAAACCCCCCAAAGTAGCCGCCAACGGACCCTTGGGGGCGACCAAGTGAACCTCGAAAAAAAATCCCCGGGTTAAACCCTTTGGGTTACTCTCTCGGGGGTTTGGGGCTTTTCTGATTCATTTTCTACAAATTTCAAATTGCTTTTTCTTTTTCTGAAAATTGTTGGTTTTTCCCCCTTTTCCTTCTAGCGGGTGAAAGCTTTGAATATTTTTTTAGGGGGAATTTACTTTGTACCTTGTTATCACTGTTTTTTGGGTTTTCTTTTAAGTTTGGGGCTCTCTAGTTTTTTTATGGGCGAACTTTTCAGGGGAAATTCTATGACTTTTTTGCTTTGGGGCTTTGCTTTTTTTATTTGGGGGCCCCGTTTTCTTAAGACTATTGTTTGGGTTTTTACCAAAACCCTTTAGACTTTTTGGGAATTTCCACCCCCCCCTTTTTCCCCAATTAGTAATTTTTTCAGTGTTTGGGGTTAAGTTTGAGGGGTGTAGTTTGCTAACCCTTAGTTTTTTTTTGCATTTATCGTTAGCCTTACTTTAAATTTTTAAAAAGGGGTTATTCCCCCCCATCCCCATCTGCCCCCTACGCGGCCGGGGTTCTGTCCCCCCCCCAAACCCTTCGTTTCCAAGAAAAAAACAAAAATTTCTGATCGATCCGCCCCCCCCCAACATCTTTCTTCAGAGTTTTCGTTTTTCCCCCCCCTCTTTTCCTTTTTTGGCTTTTGGTTTTGGGGGGAAAAAATTTGGGGTTGGGTTGGGGTGTTTTTTCTGCAACGCTGGGGACTCTACCAAACCTGGGTTTTAGGGTTTGATTTCCCCCAAATTTGGGGTTTTCGCCCGAAACATTTTTTTGGGGTTTTTGGGGAAAACTTTTGATCTGTTCCCCCAATGGGATTGCGGAGACCCCGTCATTTTTTTTATCGTTTTTTTTCTCCCCACTTCTTAGAAACCCCAATCAAAAAGCAAATTTTAAACTGGGGGGGGAAATTCCATCAACACGTAAGGAAACAAAAACCTTTTTGATTTGATCACATCACCTAAATAGGAAAAACCCTCAAAAACCCTGATGGGGTAAAAGGACCTTTGTTTTGGAACTTTTTTGGGTTTTTTTTTTTGGGTTTAACCCTCCCCATTTTTTTAAAACCCAAAAAATTTAAAATTTTAACTTCAATCTTTGCCCCAAAAAAATTTTACTGAAATTTTTAAATTTTTTAAATTTTTAATTTTTGATATGGCTAATTTTAATTAATTGCCCCATCTGATTTTTTTAAAAAAATTTTTAATATAAAAAATATACTATAAAAAAAATTTAAATTAAATATAATTTAGAAGCCCCGGTCAATTCAGCCTACTTTAAAGATAAAAAAGGGCCCCCGGGGGAAATTTTTCCTCGTGTTCTCCCTATTTTTTTTTCTTTTTAAAAATTTTTTTTAACTTGTATTTGCATTCTGCTTTTTTTTTTATCTGACGTGGGGTTTTTAGCTTTTTGCTCTCTTTAATAATTAAAAAACTTAAAACCCCATGCTTCGGCATCTGTGACCCCTATCAGATTTTAATTGTTAAAAAACAAAAACAAAAAAATTTACGAGGGCCCGGCAATTTGGGGGGGTTTTTTCACCACTTTAAAAATCTTTTTTTTTTTATGTACATGGGGTTTTTAAAAATGTTGTCCTATGTAGATTACTGAAACCTGGGGTTTTTTTTGGGGAAAAAGGGGTTTTTTGGTTTTTTAAAATTTTTCACGTTTTTTAAATTTTTAATTTAATATTATTTACTTTTTAAAACCAAAAAAAGCTTAAGATAACTTTTATCTTATATTTCCCACATAAATTTTGCTCTCTCTCTTCCCCTAAAGACAGGTCTTCCCCCCCCCGGTTTGGGGTTAACTGGGAGATCAGGGGCGGGGGTTTTAAGGCTATTGGGGGCAGGGGGGTCGAGAAAGGAGGCGGGGGGGTTAAAGGGGCTCCCGGGTCTCTTTGGAACCCAAAAAAAATTTTTTTCTTTTTAAAAATAAAAAATTTTTAAAATTTTAGACTTTAATAATATCCTTTTGCTAAATAACCCCTCAAGCTATAAAATACTATCACAAATAATCCCTAAAATAGATTAAATCCCGAAATCAATCTATATGGCTAATTAGCCACTATTGGACCTCCGCCTAGAGTAGTGCAGCCCCGACATAACATCTCCCCTCCCTCGACAAACAGCTCGTCCTCGAGCTGCACATCGGGGTAAGGCTCTTGAAGTCCGCCATGGGCTCCCAGGTTGCTTCATCCTCCTGGAGTCCCTGCCACTTGACGAGGAGATGCCACACGCCATGACGGAGCTGGGCGCGCAGGACTGCGCCAGGGCAGGAAGCCAGCGGCCATCCTGAACCGGAGGTAGCACCGCCGGCGTTGATGGTGGCGAGTCGGCTTGATTGTACGGCTTTAACAACCCCACATGGAATACATCATGCAGGCGTGCGTCCGCGGAGAGTTGGAGCCAATAAGCCACCTGTCCGATGCGCTCAAGGATCTGGAACGACCCGACGTAGCGTGGGCGCAGCTTGCCCTTGGACGGTGAAGCGAGCACATGGGTGGGTCGGTGAAGAAGTCGAAGCAACACCCATGCGACGGCACGTCCAAGGGCTGGAGTAGACCGGCCGGCTGCGTGGTCAGCGTCTTGTTTCGCTGGCACACGTCACAAGAGCGGACAAAGTCTTGCACCAGCTGTCGGTCGCCGGAGATGTAAAGTCCGTGCGCAGACGCACAAGGGTTTTCTGGACCCCCTCGTGGCCTGCCGAGTGCGCCAGGGTCACCACCTGGTGGCGCAGGTCGTCGGTGGCCGGCACGTAGATGCGCTTGCCATGGAGGAGGAAGCCGTCGTCGGCCGCCCACGGCGCCCCCAGGGATGCCGCCTCCAGCTGCTGCAGCAGGTCACACGTGGCCGGGTCTGCCGCGGTGGCGCGGCGAATGTCGGCGTAGAGGTCGAAGGAAGGCCTCGAGAGGGCGCATAGCGCTGCCGTCTCCTCGTCGCGGCAGGACAGCGCGTCGGCTGCCACGTTCAGTCGCCCGGGGCGCTACTCGACGGTGAAGTCGAACCCGAACAGCTTGCTGAGCCACTGGTGTTGCGGCACGGTGGACAGCCTCTGGTCCAGGAGGAACTTCAAGCTGTAGTGGTCGGTGCAGACGCTGAACCGGCGCCCCCACAGGTATGGCCACCAGTGTCGGATGGCTTGCACCAGCCCGATGAGCTCGCGCTCGTAGGCCGCTAGCTTGACATGACGGGCGGCGAATGGCCGACTAAAGAAGGCAAGGGATCCACCCCCCTGGTGAAGAACGACGCCAAAGCCGGTGCCGGACGCGTCGCAGTCGACCACGAACGCCCGCTCGAAGTCGGGCATTTGTAGAACCGGGGCCGACGAGAGCGCTTGCTTCAGGGCAGCGAAGGCCTCGGCCGCCTCCGCCGTCCAGACGAACGCCTCCTTCCGCAGGAGACGTGTGAGTGGTGCTGCGATGGAGCTGAAGTCGTGGATGAACTTCCTGTAGTAGCCGGCGAGGCCCAAGAAACCACGCACTCCGCGAGGAGCACGCGGAGCTGGCCATGAGGTGACCGCGGCCACCTTGTTGCTGTCCATGGCGACGCCGTCGGCGGAGAGGACGTGGCCGAGGTAGGTGACGGAGAGGGTCCCGAAGGAGCACTTTGACCGCTTCAGGAAGAGGTCGTGGGCTCGTAGGGCGGTGAAGACGAGGCCGGCATGTCGTAGGTGCTCCGTCCACGACGGGCTGTAAATCAGGATGTCGTCGAAGAAAACGAGCATGAACCTGCGGAGGAAGGGGCGGAGCACGTCGTTCATCAATGTCTAAAAGGTCGCCGGGGCGTTGGAGAGCCCAAACGGCATCACCAGGAACTCGAAGTGCCCGTGGTGGGTGCGGAATGCCGTCTTGGCTATGTCCGCCGGGTGCATGCGCACCTGGTGGTACCCCGAGCGAAGGTCGAGCTTGGTGAAGTACTGAGCCCCATGGAGCTCGTCGACCACTGGAATCGGGAACTTGTCCTTGGACGTACGTTCGTTGAGCACGCGGTAGTTGATGCAGAAGCGCCACGACGAATCCGCCTTCTTGACGAGGAGCACCGGTGCGGAGAATGGCGACGTGCTGGGGCGGATGATGCCCTGTTCCAGCATGGCGGCGCACTGTCGCTCCAGCTCGTCCTTCTGCAACTGGGGGTACCGGTACGGTCGCACCGCCACCGGCGCGGTGCCTCGCAGCAGGTGGATGTGGTGGTCGTAGGGGCGGACTGGGGAGCCCGCGAGGGGTGTCGAAGACGGCTTCGTGCTGATGGAGGAGCTCGTCCAGCAACGGTTGGCGCGGGTCGGGCGCCGCGGCTGCCAGCGCCCGCTGCTGAGGGGACGCGCCCGGGGCGCCCACACATTGCCACGTGACGTGGCGGCCCCCTTGCTGGAAGGACACGGTGAGCCCCTTGAAGTCCCAGGTGAGGGAGTCCAGCGTTCCCATGAAGTCGACGCCGAGGATGAAGTCGAAGCACCCGAGCGCGAGGCCGACGCAGGTGATGGAGAACGACGCTCCGCTGATGTCGACGACCACGTCGCGTGCGATGCCTTCGCACGGCACGCGCTCGCCGTTGGCCACCGTCACTCGGAGCTGGTCACCCCCCTGTGGGTGAGGCCCAGGTGCCGCATGGTCTCCCCCTGAAGGAAGGAGTGTGTGGAGCCGGTGTCCAGGAGGGCGAGGAGGTGCTCACCCTTGATCGTCACGGGCAGGAGCATCGTGTGGTACGTTTTGATGCCTACAAGAGCGTGTACAGAAACCACAAGAGCGTGAGTGTGAGCGTTCGCGGCTGCGACGCCCTCTTCGGCCAAAGCCACAGCCGCGTCGTCTTCTGCCACAGCCTCGTCGTCGTAGAGGAAGTCGTCCACCTCCAGGAAGAACAGACGGGGGCACACATGGCCGTGCACGTACTGCTCGTCGCAGTTGTAGTAGAGGCCCTGGCGGCGGCGCTCCTGCATCTCGTCCGGCGAGAGGCGACGGCGCGGCTGCTCCGGTGCCGCTGGGGCTGCTGCACCTGGTGCAGCCGTCGTAGGCAGTCCTGGGGCGCCTGCTGGCACCGCGACTGCCCCCTGCTGTCGTGGGGGAAAGCCTGGCCGCGGTGGGGGGCGTGCGGTGCGCTGCTGAGGAGGTGCTACCGCATCCAGAGCCCGCGTCTCAAAGGCACGGGCGAGAAACATGGCCGTCTGTAGGTCGGGCGGGGCGCGCATGGCGACGTCGACGCGGATGTGTTCCGGAAGGCCGTTGACGAAGAGCTCTGCCTTTTGGCGCGTGGAGATGTCCCTGGAAGCGGTCAGCGAACTCCTGGACCGTGGAGGTGAATGGTAGGCACCCCAACTCCGCCAACCGTGAGCCGTAGATAGGCGGTCCGAAGCGAAGACGACACAACTCCTTGAAGCGCTCCCGGGCAGCATGCCCTCGTCCAGCAGGAGGCCGTAGTACCATGTCTGCGTGGAGCCGGTGAGGTGGTAGGAGGCCATCCACGTCCAATGCTCCACTGGTGTGCGCTGGCCCCAGAAGAATTGTTCACAGTGTGTGATCCAATTCAGCGGATCCACGGAGCCGTCGAACGTGGTGAAGTCGATCTTGTACGTACGTGGCTGGAACGGGATAGCTCCGAACGGGGCGGGCGCGGACGCTGCGGGTGCCCCGCCGAACGGTGGTGGGACCATTGACGCTGCCCACGGGGCAGAGCCGTGGAACAGAGGGGCGTAGATGCCGCCATAGCGCGCTCCCGCCGCTGTAACGCCCCCAGGCCGAAGCCTGTCGTGGGGGTAGTCGCCGCCTAGACCGTCGTGCGCGCTGGCGCTGAGGAGTACACCGGCTGCGTAGAGTCGGTGAGCCACGCCGGGAGCAGGGACGGCGAGTGGGCAAACTGGAGCTCGTGGACGGGGACGCCGCGGTTGGCGATCGTCGTTGCCGGCGCGGAGGTGAGTGCTGGGCTGTCCTGCGGCATCCCGTAGGGGTAGATGACGCCCGCGTCGGGTGCGGGCAGCAGCTGACGGGAGGCCGGCGGCGGTAGCTGCTGGTGGGGCGCCGACGACAGGTGCGGCGGCTGGAGGGTCACCGTCACGAGCGGCTGCGGCCCCAACAGGAAGGAGTGGACTCCGGCCATCATCCGGCCGAGTTCGACGATGACCGCGGTGAGTTGCTCGTTGGTCATCACGGCAGGGACGGAGGACGCCGCCCCGGTGACCAGCGGCAGCGATCCGGCGGGTAGGGACGGCTGCGGGGGCGGTGCAGATGGGATTGGCGCGGACGCCTGGGGCTCCGGCGGCGGCGCGGTTGAAGCGGGCAGCGGCTGCGACATCGGATCGAAGGACGTTGATACCAGGTTGATATGCTGCTGTTCTCTTCCCCGTACAGATCGGAGGTTGTAACTGTGGATGATCGGGGGACGGGGCTTGAAGGCTGATCGGCGGCGAGGCACCGTGACGAGAGAAGGAGGCAGCTAGGGTTTAGGGTCTCCCGGCTCCCTTCGGGAAGCCGGAAATAATAATATATTTCTGCTTAAATCCATAATCCCTATTACATAGTATTTATAGAGCTAATAATATCCTTTTGCTAAATAACCCCTCAAGCTATAAAATACCATCACAAATAATCCCTAAAATAGATTAAATCCCGAAATCAATCTATATGGATAATTAGCCACTATTGGGCCTCCGCCTAGAGTAGTGCAGCCCCGACATAACACTATATGGCTATGTTTTCTTGTAGTAACATGATCAATCATTTATATTCTGCTAGGTTAATTTGGTAGGATTTTTTTTACTCAGTTTATATAAAAATCAATGGTTAAATGCTGCAAAAACCTTTGGATTCCTTGACTTGATGAATGACTCACATTATAGATGTGCCACATAATGTCAAAGGAAGTTGGAGAAAATAGGTTTCTTTTGTGTGTAACAGTATATTGTTTTTTTCAACATTCTGTCAAACTACTTTAAATTTGAAGTTGCTTTGCATGCTCTGTTACCCACTTTTCCCATTTGAGGTATATTGTAATTACACATTTTGATTTTGCAGAGTTCAAGAGATCCAAATAGGACAAGACTAAACAAGAATCAGACATGCAAACATCCCGTTTTTGGTTATCAGAGGTACCACACTTCTCATTTCTCACATATTTTAAATTTATGCCCTACACAGATTACTTTCCTTGATTAATATTGGTTTCATTGCCTTTGGCCTCCTTTTCTCTTTCAGGGAGGTAGTGACTCTGACTCTGACGATGAGGAGAGTAAATCTGAGGGAAGTTTATCTAATGTTGCCCCTCTGCCGAGGGATGATGATGGCCATAGAAAATACTTAGTCAGCTCAAGTGACAGTGATGAATTGGATACTCATCGTGTGGTGCGGCCATTAAAGGTGAAACTTAATGAGGAGATGTGGTCCACTGTTGAACAGATACGAAATGCAATGAAGATCAATGATTGGATTAGTCTCCAAGGTTATTTCGAGAACCTTAACAAACGTCTAGACAAAGTGGTTCGTGTAACTGATTCCAACAAGCTTCCAAATGCATACATCCTCGCTCTTACATTGCTAGAGGACTTTCTTGCCGAGTCACTGGCAAATAAGGAAGCCAAGAAGATAAACAACAGCAACACAAAGGCACTCAAGACCATGAGGCAAAATCTTAAGAGGAACAACAGGCAGTATGTTGAGCTGATACTGAAATGCAGAGAGAATCCAGAATGTTTTTACAAGGAGGATGCAAATGACAATAGCAAGGATGATAGTGACGATGATTGTGATGTTATTGAGATAAATAGGTTGTTATCTAATGAGGGGAAGGATGATAAACATGAAGGTAACCAGAATGAAGGACTAGGAGAAAAAGAGAAGGCCAAGAAAGATGAGCCCATGGACAAGCAGTTCCATAAAGACCCAAGTGAGATTACTTGGGAGATTGTTGATAAGAAGCTGAAGGAAATTGTAGCATCAAGAGGCAGGAAAGGCACTGGGAGGATTGAAAGGGTAGATCAGCTCATGTTCTTAACATGTGTGGCAAAAACACCTTCTCAGAAGCTTGAAGTCATTTGCCATATGATTTCAGCTCAGTTTGACATCAATCCGAGTTTGCTTGGTCATATGCCAATCAATGTGTGGAAGAGCAGTGTTAACAATATTCTTCATGTGCTTGATATCCTGCAGCAATATCCTAATATTGTGATTGGCAACTTAGTTGAGCCTATGGAGGAGATTCATAATGGTGCTGATTATGATGGAACTATCCATGTGCCAGGTGATTTGGTTGCCTTCATTGAGAGACTGGACTCTGAGTATTTCAAGAGTTTGCAGTGCACTGATCCACATACAAAAGGTTATGTTGAGAGGCTGAGGGATGAGCCATTGTTTATGGTTGCTGCACAAAATATACAGTTTTACCTTGAAAGAGTTGGGAACTTCAGGGCCGCTGCTAAGGTTGCACTGCGTCAAGTTGAACTGATTTACTACAAACCCCAAGAAGTCTATGGTGCAATGAGAAACTTAACAGAACAGGCAGAAAATGAAGATGGGGATGCAAATGCAATTGATGGCGGGCCAACTCCATTTGTTGTCATTCCAGAGGTCGTGCCTAGAAGACCTATTTTCCCTCCAAGTAGTAGAACTTTGATGGATGGATTAACATCTCTAATTTACAAGTATGGAGATGAAAGGACAAAAGCCAGAGCAATGCTATGTGATATATACCACCGTGCAATCTCTGATGACTTTCTAGTTGCTCGTGACTTGCTATTAATGAGTAATTTGCAAGATGGAATCAAGCTTATGGACATATCTTCACAGATCTTGTTTAATAGTCATTGCACAGCTGGGTCTTTGTGCTTTCAGGGCTGGACTGATGTCTGAATCCCATGATTGCATATCTGAGTTATATGCAACTGGGAGAGTTAGAGAACTGCTTGCACAGGGTGTCCGTTATGGCCGTTATCATGAGAAAACTCCTGAGCAGGTAGTGATAATCCTCTCATTCTCCCCTACAAAATATACATGCACATACACTCACAGTTCACTGAAAGACAAATACTTACGAGATATCTGATGAATATTTATGCTTTTGCTATGGGCTAGTTTTTGACTTTCTGTTAATTGTGCTGATTTTTTTTCTAGTTAGTTATTATCGAGTAGATATGCCAATTTGCCAAGTGAAGCATCCTATCAGTTTACTATTTATTTATTGCTCTGATTTTTTATGCTTGCTCATGAGGACTGAGATTGGTGTAGTAGCTATCACAACTGCACTGGGTCTCAATCAGTCTCTTTGCAGACTACAACTGCCCAAGATCTCAATGCTCAGTCCCTCTGCAGCATATGCTATATGCTCAGTCCCTCTGCAGCATATGCTATCTGCAGACAAGAGTATTGTAAAACAAAATTAAATATTATGCATGTAAATGATCCAATCTAATTCATGTCATTTCTTTAGCTTTGTTCGTTGCTCAAGTTTTTTTAGAGTGCTCTTGCTCATGTTGAGCTTGATAATTAAGCACATTGTCTTGACACTTTAAAATCGGAGCATCTGATACAATTGAATTTATCAAATGGTTATTATGCCTATAGATTAAAACGTGTTCTGCTTAGTAATATTAGTTGACTTATATATGCACGTTGTTTGTGAATGTGTTCTCTGATTCTAGGCACAAGAACAATCTTTTTCAAATGTTGTCTTTTGGAATGTTTGGCATTTTATATTTGATATGGAACTGTCATATTTCTAAACATGCTGCAGTAGTTACTATAATTATTCTAATTTGCTATTATAACTGATTTCTACAGGAAAGACTTGAGAAGAGACGGCAGATGCCTTACCACATGCATATAAATTATGAACTTTTAGAAACCACATATTTCATCTCTGCCATGTTAATAGAGGTGCCTAATATGGTGGCTAGTCCTTATGGCAACCGGAAACCTGTGAACAAAACATTTCGTGGGCTTCTTCAATTCAGCGAGAGGATGGCATTTGTTGGCCCCTCGGAGAATGTCAGAGTCCATGTTATGGCTGCTGCAAGAGCCCTTAAGAAGGGTGACTACCAAAAGGCTTTCGATGTCATCAGTTCTCTTGATATCGGGAAGTTGTTGAGGAACACGGAGAATGTTCTTGACACTACTACACAAATGATTTTGCATAGCACTTGGCTTTTATTAACCGTGACGGTTTTTCACCTAAACCGCCACGATTAATAGGTGGCCGGAAGGCCCACCGGCTGGGGGGCACAACCGCCACGGTTGTTATAACCTAACCGCCACGGTTAATGGACTATTAACCATGGCGGTTAGTGTTGCACAACCGCCACGGTTAATTGATATTACATAACCGCCACAGTTAGTTCCATTAACCATGGCGGTTGCTGCTGCATAACCGCCACGGTTAATGAATTAACTGTGGCGGTTACGTAACAACAACCGCCACGGTTAATATACCATTAACCGTGGCGGTTATTGTTAAGATAACCGCCACGGTTAAGTCTGTAGTATAAATACAGCAGCCCCCTCTCTCTTCCCCGCGGATCCTTCTCCATTTTTGATGATTTTGAGCTCAAAACCATCAAATTGACCATTTTTTGAGGGGGGAGTTTTTGCCCTTGGATTTGGTGAAGTTTGGCACCGCAAAAGGTTGACTTCTACTCTCTCTCCAAGTCACGATTTTCTCTCTTTTTGATGATTTGGGTGTTTTTCCCTAATCTAGATCTAGATCCAATGGAGAGGAGAGAGAATAGGAGATCTAGAGGCTACACACATGTTGGGGAGGTTTTTCCCTTGGATTTAGTGAAGGGTGGCACCGCAAGATGTTGACTTTACTCTCTAGCGTCGATTTCCTCTCTTTTGGATGATTTTTGTGCTTTTTCAACTAGATCTAGAGAGGGAGAGAGAATAGTAGATCTATAGAGATACACACATGCATGGTAAGCTAATTTGGGTTTTTTGAGATTTCTAGAAAATGTGAGGAAGAAGTTCATTCTCGTTGCGCAGAAGCATCGCCTCAGTCTGGATCGGGAGCTCATGGTTTGTCCATGCAATGACTACAAGAATCGATTTGCCTAGAAAGATGCAGTGGTGCAATCACACCTTGTATGATATGGTTTCATTAAGGATCCAAAATACCTTGTGTGGAAGTTTCACGGCGAGAAAGAGCCGAGTGTCGCCAATGAACATGGGGGAACCTCGTCGACGACATCCACAGTTGCGTCTGGCGATGGAGGACACCAACAAACCACCGCGAGACCGAGCATTGATGATGAGAGTCGCGACTACATCACTATTGCCGATCTGCTCCAAGACGAAGCTACTGGCGCCGGGGATGACAACAATGGTGACCCGATGATTGATATGCTACGGCCCGAGGATGCAGAGCTTCTTGAGAAGATTGCTAACCGTCAGGACCATGACGATGTTCTGTTTGGTAATCCAAAGTGGCTAGAGAATTTCAGGGAGATGAAACAGGCAACAATTGATCTCCTCTACCTGGACGGCGGTGAATGTCCAAAGCATTGCACGACGTTGCGTTTCGTCCTCCAAATGCTGATGTGCAAGGCTCGCCATGGGATAACCGACACAGGCTTCAATGACATTTTACGCATCATTGGTGAAACGCTACCAGAGGGTAACAGGGTTCCCGTCAATACATATCGAGCGAAGAAGCTGATCAGGCCAGTAGTGATGAAGCTTCAAAAGTTTCATGCATGTCCTAACAACTGTATTCTGTTTCGGGGTCAGTATGAGAATGCACAGAGTTGTCCGAACTGCAGCGCGAGCTGCTACAAGAAGAATGTCGGTTGTCGCGCGGACGATGAGGAAAAACCGTCGAGAGGGTCGAAGAAGAAGAAGATAGGAAAGAAGCATTTGCCGCCTATTGAGGACGAAGAAGAAGAGGGTTATACATAGAGGAAAAGTCCTGCCCTGTCAGTGTGGTACCTTCCTATCATCGACCGGCTACGTGCGTTATTCGAGAACCTAGAGGATTCCCAGCTCATGTCCTGGCATGCATCACCTGAGCATATCAAGGGCGATGGCAAGCTGCGACACCCCTCCAATGGTAAGCAGTGGAATCGGTTCGATGCCATGTTCGTGAAGGAGTTTGGGGACGAGCCGAGGAATGTGAGGTTCGGGATGAGTACGGATGGGATGAATCCGTTCGGTGACCTCAGCAGCACGCACAGCACCTGGCCAGTCACCCTCACCATATATAACCTACCTCCGCACCTATGTCAGAAGCGCAAGTATCTTCTACTGTCAATGCTTATCTCAGGACCGAGGCAGCCCAACAACGATATAGACGTGTTCCTAGAGCCGTTGATGGAGGATATGAAGAAACTATGGGTGGAAGTGGTCCGGATGATGGATGCGTCCGTAAAGAAGAAGTTCACTCTAAAAGCCATCATCTGTGTCACCATCACTGACTACCCTGGTCATTTTTCACTATCGGGACAGATTAAAGGGAAGACAGGTTGTGTAGTATGCATTGATGGTACCTTCTCCACTTATCTTAGTGGATCCCAGAAGACGGTGTATATGAATCACATAAGATTCCTACACAAGAAGCATAGGTACCGTCATTCTTCGATGAATTAGTTCTTCGATAACCAGGCCGAGCCACAGACTGAGCCGGAGAGGACGAGCTACGGGCCAAAGGTGTTTGATATTGTGAAGGACATTAACTTTGAGTTTGGAAAGAAGAAGAAAGAGCACGAAGATGGGCAGAAGAAACCAAGGAAGAAGAGAAAGCGGGATGAGGAGGACGAGGAAGCACCTACCGTGAAGGTTTCATTCAAGAAGAAGTCATGTTTCTTCAAGTTCCTGCCATACTGAAAGTTTCTCAATACACTGCATACCATCGACTGTATGCACCTGGAGAAAAATGTCTTCGAGAGCATGATCGGGGTCCTCCTGGACATGAAGACTAAGAAAAAAGATGGTCTCAAGTCACATATGTACCTTGTGAAACAGAACATCAGGCACGGAATCCACCCAACACCGGCAGGACAAAGTGGAAATAAAGTTGACCTTCCAGGCACGAGCTACAACCTCACACGGGATGAGAGGAGGGCTTTCTGCAAGTGGCTTAGGGATGTAAAGGTCCCGACCGGTTTCTCTTCCAACATCAAGAGTCTGGTCTCGATGAAAGACCTGACAATGACCAACTTCAACTCCCATGACTGCCACATAATGCTGATGGTGTTCCTTCCTATTGTGATAAAGGTTATCGGTCCAGAGTACGTGAAGATGGTCATCACACGCATGTCCTAGTTCTTTAACCGCATCACACAGAAGGTCATCGATGAAGCTGACCTGCCTGCCTTAAGAGAGGTTATCGCGGAGACTCTTCGCCAGCTTGAGATGTGTTTCCCACCTTCTTTCTTCGGTATTATGCCACACCTAATGATGCAAATGGTGGATCAGATAGAGGAACTCGGTCCTGTCTACTTGCACTAGATGTGGACGTATGAGCGGTTCATGTCCACCCTCAGTAGATATGTCCATAACCGTGCTTACCTGGAGGGCTCCATGATCGAGGCATACACAACGGAGGAGGCCGTTAACTGTTGCACGAGATACATCCGAGATGGAAATGCTATTGGGCTGCCCGTCCACCTGCACAAAGGCAGAACAACGGGTATGGGGTGCACGGGAAGGAAAGTACGCACTAATATAGATGAGGAAATCTTGCAAGAAGCCCATCACGTCGTCCTTAATCAGTTAGTGTCGATGGAACAGTGGGTCGAGCAGCACCTGAACGAGATTCGCCAAACTGCGGCCGGTCGTACGGAGGCGTGGGTACAGAGACAACACAAGATCATGTTCACGACGTGGATCCAAAAGCAAGACATCCCCACCGACGGAAGCGCTAAAGAATCTAGGCTTGCATCCGGACCGTCCACCCAAATCACCACATGGCAAGGGTATGACATCAATGGATACAGGTTTCACACGAAAGAGAAGGACAAGAAGAGCGCGACACATAACAGTGGTATTCGATATGAGGGCTTTGACGAGGCGACAATGCAGATGAAGTTATTCTACGGGAAGATCGGCGAGATATGGGAACTTGACTACGGCGGTGACCTCGAGATACCCATCTGTCGGTGTAATTAGGCCAACCCGAAGGGAGTTGAGATAGACGAATATAGACTAACCACCGTTGACCTACAAAGGGTCGGCTACAAAGATGATGAGTGGGTACTCGCAAACCGCGTCGCGTAGGTAGCCTACTACAAGAAGCCCAGAGATTCCAACAAGCACGTGGTTGTGTCAGGAAAGCAAAGGATAGTTGGAGCCGATGGAGTCCGGAGTCCCGAAGAATACAACAACTACCAAGAGATCTCGCTCTTTACCGATCATCCACGCAAGATCAAGATCGTCGAGAACCGAATCAACAAGACCAAGATGAAGCCCTGGTTCTGCCCCGACGACGAGAAGAAGACCGTTCTAGGATCACTTCCAGCAAAATGATATATGTGTGTAATAATGTATTTATTGATTAACGACTGAGAACTTTTATGTTTTTCACACCTATATGTAATAATGTACTCACTTATTCATTAATAATGTACTCATTTATTCAATTTGGAAATGATGAGCTCTGTACTTGATGATTTCAATTCTTACATACTGAGCAATGTGCAGTAGGTATATGATGTTATTTTACTTCTTGAACATGATGATGGCTATTTTGAGTTGTGTAAACACTTATTGGCGCAGGAGGAGCACCTTTAGGTGCGGCAGCCGTGCCATAATTGTTTACTAGATTTTCTGCTTTCCTCTAATAAGTACACCTACACATTGGAATGATGATTTTTTTAATATGAACTGAGACCTAAGGCACTTTGCAATGATGTTGATTCTAAAAATCCAATATTGGGAGCATATAAAAGGCACTTGGGTTTGTGGGCAACTGTTTTGTGTCTTGTACTACTACTCTCTACTACTGTATTGTTGCTCTACTGCTCTCCACTACTACTATGCTGCTCTACTACTCTCTACTACTGCTGAAATGTTACTGAACTTTGTCAACTAATACTGAAATGAGTGGGTTCATATATATAGGTGATCTTTGTCAACTAATGCTGAAATGTTGAAATGTTACTGAACTTCCATTACTGAACTTTTCAGAAATGTTGAAATGTCTAAAACTACTCCTCTTTACTACTCTCACTCCACTTTACTACTGCTCTCTGTCTACTACTCCTCTTTATTTACTACTCCCCTTCTACTTCTCTATCTACTACTACTCCCCTACTACTACTAATACTACTGCTGCTACTGTTGATGCTCTGTGTCAACTACTTCTCCTCTACTACTACCCTACTGCCCTACTACTCATACTACTAATGTTGTTGGTTGGCTGTTGCTATATACTTCTTCTATACTTCTCTACTACTGCTGCTACCTAATTCTGGGCTCTCTATGGTCAGAGCTCTACTATTGTACTTCAACATAGTACTACTGCTGCTACCTACTTCTACTACTACTCTTCTCCTCCCTACTGCTCCTACCACTTCCACTACTACTGCTCCTACTGCTCCTCCCTTCTACCACTCCTACTGCTCCTACTACTTCTACTACTACCGCACCTACTGCTTCTACTACTACTACTGCTCCTACTACTTGTACTAGTACTCTTCTCCTCCCTTCTACTACTATGTTGGTGTTGCTCCTCCTCCTACTACTAATACTACTACTACTATGGTGTTGTCCTACTACTACTATGTTGAGAGCACCTACTACTATTGCTACTACTACTATGTTGGTGCTGCTCCTACTACTACTACTACTACTACTACTATGGTGTTGTCCTACTACTACTATGTTGAGAGCACCTTCTACTACTTCTATTACTACTACTATGTTGGTGTTGCTACTACTTCTATTACTATGTTGTTGCTGCCTCCACTCTTCTCCTATTTTATTGCTTATTTTGCCTGTCCTCTCTTCTCTTTTGCCTGTGATGAAATTGTCCAACTCATATATTATCTTGAATATGATGTTCTGATGATCAAGAACTTGTGAGGAACTTGGCATACTTATGATATCTTGATGCTCCAAGTTCTTGATTAAATGATGATTGACTTGTTTCTGAGGCCTGTACTTTTGCTACTTATGTTGTTTCTTTCTTGGAAATGATGATGTCTATGCTGCTCTACTACTCTCTACTACTGCTCTGTAATGTTCCTCTTCTACTCTCACTACTCTCTACTACTACTGCTTCTCAATACTGGTCTCTACTACTGCTCTATACTCATACTACTCTGCTCTGCTCTCTACTACCCTCTACTCTGCTCTACTCTATACTCTACTCATGCTACCCTCTACTACCCTACTACTATTCTCCTCTCTACTACTACCCTACTACTACTTCTACTAGTATCTACTACTACTACTACTATATGGTAATTACAAGGCTAGGCTTTCGTATCTACTACTTGTATTACTGTACTACTACTCTACTACTGCTACGACTACTCTACTTCTACATATTACTTATGCTGCCTATTTCAATTTGATCTACTTCTATTTCAATTTGAATATGAGAAGATGATGTCTATTTTTTATATTTACACATACACTGAGCAAAGTGTCTTAGGTCAGTGGTGTTTTTTCAATTTGGAAATGATGATGGCTATTTGAATTCGTACACATTGAGCAATGTGCAGTAGTAATATGATGTTATTGTGCTTCCTGAACATGATGTTGGCTTTTTTGATTTGTAAACACTTGTTGGCGCAGGAGGAGAACCTTTAGGTGCGGCAGCCGCGCCATAATTGTTTACTAGAATCTTTGCTCTAATAAGTACAACTGCACATTGCAATGATGAAAATTTGTAATATGAACTGAGACCTAAGGCACTTTGCAATGATGTTGATTCTAAAAATCCAATATTGGGAGCACTTTGCTATTATGTTTCTTGGACACTTTGATTGTTTTGTTGCTCGATGATATAAAGCGGTGTAGTGAGACAATGTGAGAGCCGAGTTCTACAGTGTTTGTCATGACTCTCATCAAACCGTGGCTCATGTCCATACCTAAGCAAAAGCATAGTCATGCGGTGCTGATGGTTAGGTTGGACGTGTGCCATGGTTCCATGATTGTTATGATTTGAGTTTTCTTGTCTGTGAGATTTTGCTGCCTATGGTAAGAAGAGTTGTCACATTAGTCGAGGATCAATGATCACCATAAGCGTTGGAAGGCTGCGTTGTGCAGAAACCCGCTATTTTGAGAGCAATTAGTCTACTACTACTCTTAGTCTCTACTACTTGTACTAGTCTACTACTTCTATACTTTGTCTCCTAGTCTCTACTAGTGTTGTTTATTTTCTAGTTGTTCACTGTTGTTCACTATTGTTAACTAATGCCTATGATGATAATAATAAACAACAATTGAGGTGGCTGCCTTTGTGCATTTGCCTTTTCCAAGGTTTTATGTGGAAGTTGTGGTTGTCTTTCTCATGTTACGTCATAACTCATCATGAGACACATTCGGAAGGGCCGAATCCACCCTTCACTCCTAATGTGGCCTTGGGAGTGCAAGAGGATGTGCTCATGCATGGTAGACATACATTGAACAAACTGCTCACCTTATTTTGCTTCCTTTTCAAAAGGCAACCACTAATGATATTGATGACAAGTAATCTGAGAAGGGAATTCTCATATCTGAGGCATTTCCACTGATTAAACTTCAAAAATATGCTGAGGCAGCGCGATGATGATCAAATCTCCTCCTGATAATAAGCTCCTAAACTAGGATGGCCTGTCTTGCAAGCAACCAGTTTGGAAGCTATGTGATGACATTGGGGTGGTCTGAGCGAAATTCATACTTTTTTAATGATTATGTATTTTTCTTTGGACAATTTTGTAATTTTCATTGGACAATTTTGTACTTTTCTTCACATTTTATATCCTACACCCAATGTACATGAAAAAGTGTAATGTTTGACTCCAAATTAATACAATTCATGATTCCAAATGAATATCCATGTTTTCATATTCTCATATGTGAATGCACTACTCTATCTTCTTTGTAGTAGATAAATGGCAGACCAACATAGAGGAAAAGAATGGCGCAAGCCAAGCCCGGCCCCAAGTTATAAGGGCTTAGACGACGACGCCTCAGACGGCGAGGGGTCTCCTTACAAGTCCGCCTCAGACGGCGAGGGGTCTCCTCACAAGTCCGCCTCAGACGACGAGTATGATGTCGAGAATGAGGAGGTATTTACACCAAGGGCCCCTAAGAAAGTAGCCCTAGAGGTAGATCTTGATCCAGACTGGGTGCCAGAAGAAGAGCCAACAGAAGAAACGGGGCCCTCAACTCGAGCATCTCATAACACCCCAGGACGACACTTTTTAGATGACGAGGAACGCGTAAGTATATAATTAGCTTACACAACATTGATTCGCCACGTGTAAGTATACAACTAATGCATGCTCATATATACTCTCGACAGTTACCTACGGTGCCTGTCTTTGGAGTTCCCTGACGATGAAGAAGAGGGGTATGCATCGGGTCCCACCCCGAGCACTTCAGCTGCAACGGGAGGTGCCAACAAAGGCAACAAATCTAACTTGAAGAGGGGCCAACATGGGAGACACCAGTTAACCAAGAAGGTGCATGTCATTGAGCAGATAGGGTCACAAGGAGAGCCTTTGGCGCCACAGTCAATCATCGGCACCTTCAGCAACCAATGCCCAGGGAGCACGTGCCGATCACGTACTCCAACTGGAAGACGGTGCTGAATGAACTCAAGGACAAAGTATGGACTGATGTCAAGAAATATTTCCAGTACCCACCAGACCAATTCAATGAGGAAAGATGCAGGGGGCATGTGCTGTTTGTTGCAAGCAAATCCCTTCGCACCCTCCGGGCTACCCTGAACAAGAAGTATGTGAAGACCGGGAAGACACCCTTCACAGACTACACCTTCATTAAGAAACACGTATGGGATGAGTATGTCGAGAAGATGAGCACTGACGAAGCAAAGTCCCAGAGCCAGAAGTTCTCGGAGCTTGCAAAGAAGAATGAGTTGTCGCACCACCTAGGCATGACCGGGTACGCCGGTAAGAGGCCGAGTTGGCGCTAGGAAGAAAGGGACGCAGAAGCGTTCGGGCAGAGTTATCCATTACAAGGCGTTGACGAGAGGTCACATGACTACTTCTATGCTCGTCGGTCGAAGAAGCTGAAGGTGGGAATGACCAAGTACAATGAGCCAAAGATCGAGGAGGCAGAGAAGTCTTTGCTCGCAGTCAAGGCGGCAAAGGAACGCAGGGAGTCCGTACCTCGCAGGGACCATGACGAGCTCACCGAGGCGCTGGGAAACCCCGAGCACTACGGCCGCGTCTGGGGTGTTTCGTTGAGGCAGAGCTGGAAGAATATGGGGTCGTGGCAGTCTGATGCCTCCTCATACCACACAAGGCAAGGACACAAGGAAGGTATATTCCAGGCCGGCAAGGAAGCCGCGATGAAGGAAATAATCATGGGGTCCATACAAGATGCTTTCACGAGCACCAACCACAAGATGGTGGAGCTGAGGACACAGATGTTTCGCTAGGCTAGCGTGATGCCATCACAGGGTGAAGGCACCTCAGCACCCAAAAGGTATCCGGTCGATGAGGTCTTGGAGACCACATACGTCCAACTCTTGGTGCCATTTGGCAGAGCGGGAAGGAAGAAGAAGGTGGCGGAGGGCTCGGTAGATCCGCCCAACCCTGAAGACAGGTACCTAGGCGAGCCCATCACGCCCGAGTATGCCAAGGTCACAGTGGCGTGGACGGACGATCACCACGAGGATGATGAACTTGATTTCACCACTGAAGAGGGAGGCAGAACCCTCGCAAGTGCATTGGGCAGGGATGTGCTATGGAACAAGGACGACATTCACTTCCCTCCGGATCCACCGTCGCCAAAAAGCTCACAGCGGTCACCAAATCCCCCAGGTGGCGGCCCAGGTGGCGATGTCAATGACGACAACGACGACGGTGTTGGTGGATACCAAAGCCCAGGTAGCCCGTCGCGTAGCCCTCGTCCGGACATGAGCAACCCACATGGAGATGAACAAATGGGCCACCAAACACCACCTCAAGGCCAGAAAAATGTGGAGTGTCCACCACCGTCGAAGAAGCCAGAAGAAGAGGGGGACAAACCCCTGGAAGGCACCGAGCTCAAATATGCGGTGTGGGACTTGACAACAAAGCACCATTACACAACGTCGTTCGAAAGGTACAAATGGCAACCAAACATCGCCAGCAGAGTATGTGTGCACATATATATGATACTAACACACTCTTGTCTCAATAATAGGGAGCAAACCCCGCCATCCTTTTGGCCTCTATCTCCAGATTACCCTGTTAACTTTGAGAATGACAAGTTCATGGTGCCGTTAGGCCAGCTTGTCGAGGAACCATGGGAGATTAGAAGGTTCCATCGCTGGTATATGCATGCTTCTAGGTTAGGCATGAGGGAATTCGTCCAGAGGGTCCCCAAGGAGTACTTCCTCTTGCATGAGGACGCCTATATGTCAATTGACTTCCACGACATGCATAGAATGCTGCGGCGCAAAGACCTTGATGTCACCCAAGTCACCCTGTTTTCCATGTAAGTTATTGCACCTCTACATCTCTATAGCTAAGTAATTAAGTTCATTACGATCGAAGTAACATATGCAATGATGACTACTGCTGCTTGCAGGATGCAAGCATATGTAAGCAAGGAATTCTCGCAAAAGGTTATTTACCTGTCTCCTATGCATATTAGTGAGAGGGCCATCATTGGCCACGGGATAATGGAGCAGGATCCGAAGCTGGCGAGCTTGACAGGGATGGAGCGAGTGGAGGCCATAGCTTTGATGCGAGGCGATATCAAGTACAAGAAGGGACACTACATTCTCAACGCCATGAAGCAGCTCAAGGGAGAAGGGTGTATACTTGCCTCTCACCAGTTCGGGTAAGTCCAAATGATACATGTTGGCTTTGATGCAGGTTGGCTTCACCACTTTCCATAATTCAATATCTTTGATCCTTATTATTTGAATGGTGTAGCACGGGCGTCACGGGGCATTGGATTGTATTCATGATCTACGTTACACGAGTACGGGTACGGGTATCCGATACAATACGTATCAGATACGTGGATACACACTTTTTTATTAAAAACCCACTAAAATGGTGTATCCGAGTATCTGTATCCGTGTATCCGACGAGTATCGGATACGGATACGTCACCCCCCATGGAGTATCCGTGTAACATAGCTATCCTCAGGATGGAATTGCAGTCATATTGGACTCCATGCGGGACACACAAATGAAAGGCTACGGGCATTTTGAAGGATGTCTGCGATAGTACGTGACTACACATATTTTCTTTTAAGCAATCAAAGTATATGATTGTATCTGATGTTTGACACTAGTGGCATGCACATTCAGCGCTTACAGGATGTACGTGGAAGACCCCACCTGCATTGACCGTAGGTCCGAAACGGTGAAGAACGAATGGGGCAAAAAACTCAGAATTAGGCGATAATTCCCGATAATACGACTTGTACTACTGCTATCCTACTAACTACCACTGCTACAACCCTACTACTACTTACTCTTACATATGCATATCTTACATGCAGTGTGCCACGCAACCTGAAGGCTCACTTTTGTGTGGATACTATGCTTGTGAGTACCTCAAGAGATGCCCGAAATTTAGCCAAAGCTGGCGGCAGCTCCACTATGCTACAAAATGGTGGCAGAAAGGAACCGTCAATCAAAAGACCAACACTCGCACAATAGCCGACATTTGTAAGTTTGTCACCGATGAATGTGCTGAAATGAGTGGAAAATTCTTCTACACGGACAACGCGCTAGCGGCATTACCTCAGTACCGTGAGTTAGCCAATTGGAGAACTAGTGGTTTAGACATGACTGACTACAAGCTGTCGGACATTGATTAGATGAACTTGTTGTAATGAACTGCTGGAAATGATTTTGCATAATGAACTTGTATATATAATGAACTTGTTGTAACTTTGTGATATCGGTTCTCTTGGAAGAAGACAATACATTCATGTAATATACTTGTTTAATCCATGTTATATAATCTGTGTTTAAATTTGAGAAATGTTTTGAAATTATTTTTAAAATTAAAAAAACATTTTTTTGTTTTTTTTTGGAAAATATTAACCGTGGCGGTTGCTATAAGAAACCGCCACGGTTAATACTAATTAACAGTGGCGGTTTACATAAGCAACCGCCACGGTTAATGCTATTAACCGTGACGGTTGGCCAACCGCCACGGTTAATGGTCTGATTAACCGTGACCATTGATCCGTGGCGGTTGGAAAAACCGCCACGGTGCAACCGCCACGGTTAATCAAATTCAACCGCCACGGTTAATCATTTCTGTAGTAGCGTGATATGCTGAAGCTTAAGATGAAAGAAGCTGCTCTTAAAACCTACCTCATTTCTTATTCATCCTGCTATGGTTTTCTAAGCCTGGACAAGCTATCTGTGATGTTTGACCTGACAGAATCACATACACAAAATATAGTCAGCAAGATGATGATACGAGAGGAGCTTCATGCAAGGTGGGACCAACCAACACGCAGCATTGTCTTTCAGAATGCCGAGCAAACCAGGCTGCAGAGACTACTCTCCCAGATGGCAGATAGTGTTTCAGTCATTGTGGAGAGAAATGAGACGGCATATGGTGGTAAATCTATGGGGGAGGAAGTGCCGAGACGCAGGGCTGATAATCGGGACCCTTCAAAATTAGGTAGCTAGGATGCAGAAGAACTTGGTGTCATTGCAACGTCCTGGTTACACTGGGGGAGCGGTCTGCTTCAGTCAAGCTGGTCTGATGTACCCGAAGGACAGTAACAGTAAGAACATGCATGGTAACTATGAAAGGGTTAAGAAGCAGGCTTATCCATCTGCAGCCGGCATGGTGAACCTGAAAATGGCTATTGGAGTTTAGAATGTTGGTTACTGCATAGGAAGGATTGTTCAGATAAGAGTCAGTTGCTACTAGTAAGCTCCTAAATTTAGTTAAATACTACTTGTGTTCTAAATTTCTTGCGACCTTCAGTTTTTCGGTTAATGTTGGTTCTGAGCATTGTGGTTTTCACCTTGGGAATTAATTAATAATACTCTGAATTCTGAGATTTCTTGTTAGATAATGAAGTCATCATGGTATTGGGTCCTTAATCCCGTTTGCTTTTTTTATTGTGATTTTCAATTGACTTGTCTGTAGATTTTCAATTCACTGATCTGATGTGTGCCTGTTCAGTTAGGGTTTGTCACATGGGAATAAACATGTGTCTGATCCTATAACTGAATTCTAGGCTTCATGCTTTTAGCTTCCTAATAATATAACACTTGAACTCATTGGAATAAACACTAGCCTTCTGTTGCACGCCTGCACTGCATCGATTGATAGGGAAATACTGAATCTTGTATGCAATATCAAATGAGTGTGCTTTGAGTTTTTGGTAAGTTGGGTGTTTTAGTTGAGGGCTAATCAGCTTGAAGCGTTTGGTTTCTCACTGTTAAAGGGCATTGGGCTTAGGCATGAACGTAAGTAGTAATATTTTCTGTTCATTTGTCAGGTCGATTTGGTGATAATTAAGTCGACTGAAAATAGAACATATCCAGCAGAATTGTTAGTTTTTACACTGGCCATGGTTAACTGAACCCAATATGGCGATGCGCTGGTTTTTCCCCTTCTGTTGACAGACAAGTATAGAGTTGTCCAGACTTAAATTGTGATGTAATACTATGCTACTAGATTCTTGGAGGAAGGGGGTCCCCTGGTGACGACTTATCTCTACTCTACGCTCCTCTACGTGGACTAAACCACGATGTCGGTCTCCCTCATCGCCTTCTCGGCCCTGAACATGGCTGCGCTGCTGGCGGGCCGGTGTCGTCCAGGCTCGCCGTCATCCCTCGAGGCCGCGGCGCGGTTCTTGTACATCTACCTGACAATGGTGTGGGACGGTCGGGGTGGTGCTATCGGTCCTGCCGAAGACAGTTGCTGCCACGGCCTGGAGAGCCGACGCGAGGGCGGAGAGAGCCCAGGGGTTCCTGATCGCAGCCGATGCTGGAGGGACGTGTTCGCGCGCGCTCTCCGTGTTCTGCCACGAGTGCAGGAAGGGAGCATCTCACCACACAAGTTACATCTTGCTTTTCTCCTCTAATCTGCGAACCGGTGAACAGTACGTAACATCGAGTGAAAGTGATACATATGAACCTCGTTTTTCATCTCAGTATCCGCTACATAATTGCCATGAACACAGAAGATAATGCCGACTACATAGTTCCGGATGACGGTCTTGTACGTCGTAGAACATTCCTTGGACATCCTTTCACTTTAGACTGACGTTCAGTTTCAGTCGTGCTTATAAGACCTGTGTGTTTTCGAATTGTTTTACTTTTTAATTAGTATATTTTTTCAAAATACAGAAATATGTCTTGAATATGAGAATTTTAAAAATAAAACATACTCAGTCTGATTCAAAAAAATTGATCCTTTTAATTATAAATTTAGACAATGTTTCTCTTAGAGTCTTGTAGTAACTTTTTTTGTTGATATAATAATTTAAACAGGACTTGTATTTGGCATTGTAACTTATGTAGTTTAGAAAATAAATTCTTTCCGAAATTTTATATTTTGAGTTTTGGATTAAGCTATTTAACCCCAATAATGTTTTTAAAAATATGAAAATTTTCATCTAAATTCATTGTTGAAAAGTGGTACTTTTTTTTACGTAATTTCTTAGTCATTGTTCGCCTAAACGACAATTTAGTTCGTTTAAACTGTATTTAAACAGTAAATGAAGGCCACCCATATGGTTTAGGTCATAAATGGTGAATTAAACAGCTGAGGCATTTAAACCTGTTCATACGATTAAAAACATCTAAATAGTCTAAACAAAAACAAGTTAAATATGATTGAATGAGCTAAATGGTCATTGTTTAGTAACTGGCTGGATTTGTTGTCAAGGATGGCAGTGGAAAAGTGCTCAAACTAAAGAAGGCCTGACCCAGCAGCACTCCTCAAGTCCTAAATTCACTCCCTGTGAGAGCAAATTTAAGGATTGAGTTAAAAAAATCCCTTCTTTTGTCCCACGGCCAAAGCACGTGTCGGACTACGGTGCAATTGTGTATGGGTGAGGCAGGGTTCAGGGGTTTTCTTGACATGTGTGAGAATGTCTTCTTCTTAATGTAATAATTTTTTTTGAATGGAATGGCAGGAGCTCTGCCTTTCAATTAAGAAGAATAGAATTGGTCTGGTTTATAAGGAAAACCACACCTGAAAACCTTACATAGGTCCAGATTAAAACACATAAAAAACCACAACACTGGAACACTTAATCCTGACGACTAACACACAAAGATAACACAAAAACCAACGGCATGTCCTCATTGCCGAGTTGATCACAAGCACCAAAAACAGCTCTGGCTTCCCATGGTGAACAACATCCAAACACCATGACATCCTCCCATCATCCGATATCTTCGACAAGATCATATATCAAATCTCACTTTGTGCCATAATTTAGTCCTCTCTATGCCAGCTTGGCCTAGCATGGCCTGAACGAGTCCTCGAGCAGCCCAAACAGTACAAGGAAGCATTACGTGACGATCTGCCCCAACATGGCTGGTCCGTCGAGCCCACTGAGATCCACCAACGCCTTGACGACAAGGTCGGATAGCGGACCTTTGAAGAGGTGGACGTAGTGCGCCAAGGTTGTCTCCATATTTTCGCTTTCTTCCTGTGTGACGCCCAGCCGCTTCATGAGCACTTGCCTTGCTTTACTCTGCGCGTCACCACGCGGCCAATCAATGGAAGCTTGACGCGCACTGCGCCGAGATGGCTTGCTCAGCCTCTTCTTTTCCTTTCGTGGCTTTTTCCTTTCGTGGCTTCACTAGGTCATGTTGTTGTAGAGGAAGCAGGGTTGCTGGATAGGCTTTGTTACTGACTGTATGAAGTTTGCCAGCGTCACCTCGTGTGCGGTTTGGCCACCATTTCTTGGCGAAGGTGGTGAAGTGTCTCCTTGTCCTCCAATGTCCATGCAAGGCTCAGCAGCAACAACAACTCCAATACCACCACGAGGGTGTTGAGCCTCGCAACCTGGGCGAAAACGACATCTCCTCAACCTGAACCTCGTCTTCGCCTTTTTTTGGTTCTGTATCCTCGAGCTGATGGCTTGTTAGCACACGGGACGATGTAGCGATCTCCAGTGTGGGGGTAGTAGACTCAACAGTCTCTAACCTTGGCATTTGAGTTGACAAACCTGGTGTCTGCTTCTTTGGTTGTGCAACATGATAGGATGGCTCGACACTAGTTGAGGCTGAGAGTAGAAGTGAGTTGGATTCCCCATCAGCGGCGTGAGGAGGTGAGCTACAAGAAATAGAATTCAAAGGGGGTTCCTTGGCTGCAGCAATCTCTATTTGGAGAAGTGCATCTTCAACATCTTGGATTGTAACCTCTGGTGTTGTTGACCTGATAAACAAAGCAGAATTGATGTTGTTGAATGCAGTTCTCGCTTTCATTGGGGGCCGCTGGGGGCTGTCTCCTTGGGCCTGTGAAGTTGGTCTCCCCAGCTCCTTGGTTTCTGGCTCGGTGAAGTGGCCATGGCATTACTCATGGCAAGTTTGAGCTGGACAGATGTGTCGTGCAACTAGTTAAGCGTGTCATCATGCACATGCATTCCAGCTATCGTTGCCTGGTTCACATGTGACCAACCTTGATTCAATGATGCAGCTATCTTCAACTTTTCCGCCATGTCATGTATCTGAAGCACAAGTTTCTCCGCAGGCTTCATCCATTTTTCATTGGACTCTTGCAACTTATGCAACTGTGCACTGAGCAGCAGGGAAAACTCACCCGCAAGCTTTGTATCTCTGTGTCAAACATCTTCTTGATATCATGCTGGAAATAATTAGCATTTTCGGTAAAATGCAAAAATGCAGGATCATTGCTCCTTTGGTGAAGACGCTCAATGCGATGGTCATTCTGATGACCTGGTGATTGTTCCTCCCATGCAAGACGCTGCGACAGAGGTGGACGACAAGGCATGACTGAATCAAGAGGGTGTTGGCAACGCTGACGACAATCCCGCTCACGATGTCCCGAGCGCCGGCACCGGAAGCAGGTGATGGGATCTCGACAAGCCGCAGCCCAGTGACCCCGTGCAAAGCAAATGAAGCAGCGGCCTTCAACGATCTTTCGAATGCGGTGAGAGAGATGGGTCGTGCTCCCATCATTGCTGCTGGGATGGGTTGGCGAGTGGTGGAGCTCCTCCCGTGGATACTCAACCTTTCTCCACAAGGTGTTCCTAGACAGATCGATGCTTGAAGAAGCAGAGCCTGAAGGGTTGTCAGCGAAGCGAACTCGAAGACCCACACGACGGGGACGAACTTCACGCCGAACAGGGTCAATGATAATTGTTTTAAGTTTGTGGTCCTTCGGCTGGTGGTGAAAATTTTTGCCTGACGAAGAATGCTTCACAATATCGGCGTAGGTAAGGCTGGTCTTGGGCTCGGACTCGGGCGTTGGTGGCACTACCAGGTCGTCGTCAGGTTGTGGCTGACGTTGATTGAGCGGCGGCGGCGGAGTGTCCACGGAGTTCTGCAGATCAGTCATCGACAAGTTGGGGATGGGGCGCTGGTTATTGGAGTTGCAACAGCTGGGAGATGGTTGCTCCAGCAGAGGCGCGTAGAGAGGCGATGATGGATGCGCACCAGGACGAGGAAGCGGCGGTGGCGAGTCCACCAACATGACCTCATCCACATCCCCATCATCGGAATCATTGCTAGAACCGAGCTCCAAGTGCTGGAAGCCAATGGGGGAAGGTGGATCCACAGCAGAGGTCATCGATCTGTAGCTGAACCTGGAGGCGGAGGCTTTTGGCGGCGGTGGGTTGGGGATGAAGTCATGAGCGGCGCGGTCTTCTTCTCCATTCTTGGACTCGGCGGCGAGCTTGGTGGCCATGGTCGACATCGCCTTGGCAGCGGCCTTGCCAGAGTTGGGACTAGCGTTAGCGGCGAGGCAGGCGACATGACGGAGCTCCTCGCCCGCAGTCAGCTTTCCGGCGGCGACGAAATTCCCCACGTGCAGAGCCTCCCCGCGGCCGGCCAGCGAGCGACGTACACGACCCAGGAGCTCACATCGTGGTCGGTGGCAGCTAAAGCTGGATGTGTACGCGCCCGCTGTCCCCGGCGACATAGAGGGCGTCGGCCCAGGTGAACCCCGCCGAGGGAGTGGGTGGCGCGGCGGAGGAGGCGGAAACGGCGGATGGTGAGGAGCCCCCGAGGTGGAAGCAGAGTAGGTCGACGATGTTGCAGGCTATTCCGGCTCCGTCGTTGGATCCTCCACCTAGGTACCCGTCACGGGCCCCTCCGGCTGCGGATCTGCGCTCCCAAACACCTCCGGCGGCAGATCTTGGGGTGGATGCGTCGGCCTCCTTGGACCGCTCGCTGGCGGCGCGCGGGCGGTCTGCAGGCGGCGTGCAGAGGTTTAATGTAATAATGCCTGGGAGCATGGAATGCAAGGCTCGACAATGAATTACTGGACCAAGTAGGTAACAATTAATGCTTTTAAGAAGGAGATGATGAAAAGCTTTAGTATGAGTGACTTGGGGCTGCTTACCTATTATCTGGGTATTCAAGTGGATCAGAAAGAAGGGGTGACAGCCTTGAGTCAGAGCTCCTAGATTAGGCATGCATGAAGGGCTGCAGTTCCTGTCATGTGCCAATGGAGAACGGATTGAAGCTGAGAAAAAATGATAAGCCACCAAGCTTTGATGAAACAACTGGCGAGATCGTTGGCTCCCGAACCACTTTGGGGGTCGTCCACTCATGCCAAGAGAAGGGCAATCAGTTGAGCAGGTGTCTGAGCTGTTGTCGGAAAACGGACAGTGGAATAAGGACATTATCAAACAGTCTTTGTTTCCTGTTGATGTTGTAGCCATTTTACACATGCCGGCTCAAGTTCAGTATGAAGATATGTGGGCATGGGAACTGGAGAAACACGGATTTTACTCCGTTCGGTCCGCCTACAGATTACTGGATACGGCACGTGCCAGGGAGACAAATGTACAGGATGCAAGCAACTCTGAAAGTGTTGTATGGAAGAGGTTTGGAAGCTGAAAGTACCACCGAAAGTCAGAGTCTTTTGGTGGCGTGTTCTCCATGAATTCCTTCCTTCTCGTCAGAACGTACACCGCAGACATATTGAACCAACGGCGCATTGTGAAGTCTGTGGATCGGACTCAGAATCCATCAGGCATGTGCTAGTTGAATGCACGATAGCTAAAGCTTTCTGGACTCAGACTAGTGCTGCTACAGGTATCAAACTCCCGCTGTTACATCCTGGAAACTGGGCACATGACCTGACTGAAGGGACGGCTATTTCAGAGTGCAATCTAGCAACGTTTATCATTGGTATGTACTCACTTTGGATGCAGCGGAACAAAAGAAGACAAGGTGAGCAATCCTCACCAATCCAAGCAGCAGTTCAGTGGGCAATTGATCTAGCATTTGATCTCGGTCAGGTTCAGGTCCAGCAGACACCAAAGGAAGCTGGATATACTGAACCGAGATGGGAGAAGCCACCGTCAGGATGGGTTAAATGTAACACTGATGGAGCCTTCTATGAACAGCAAGGGCAAGGAGCAACAGGTGCTGTACAGCGTGATGATATTGGAGCATTTATTAGAGGTGGTGCAAAGTGGTACAACCATTGTTTGGATGCTCTAAACATGGAGGCATTGGCCTGTTGGATGGTCTAGCCTTAGCTTTACAGGCTGGGATTCAGAAGGTTTGGCTTGAAACCGATTGTCAGGAAGTAGTGAAACTATGGCAAGCGGATGGTAATCAAAGATCCAGTGTGGTCTCGATCATCAAGGAGATTAGGGAGCTGAGCACTCCTTTTCAAGATTTTAAATTTTCTTTTGTTTGTTGATCTTGTAATAAGCTAGCTCATGCTTTAGCCAAAAAGGTCACATGTGATACGCAAGTTGGGTGGTGGTCCTTTGCCCCAGCTAGCGTCACCAACCTGCTGTCCTCAGATTGTAACTCTGCTCCCCCATAATGAATGAATCTCCCTGCTCGCAACACACACACATACCGGAGTATTATTGGAAGCTTGAGATATCTAGGTAATACCAGGCCAGCAATTGCCTTTGCTGTGGGTATTGTCAGTAGATACATGGAAGAACCAAGATCAAGTAATTGGGCAGCAGTCAAGTAAATACTGAGATATTTAGCTGGAACACTAAACTATGGCTGCATTTACAGGACGAAGCTGGCCACATCTGAGTCAGAACTAGTTGGATTCAGTGATAGTGACTTGGCTGGGGATGTAGATGACAGGAAGAGAGCAAGTGGATCGGTGTTCTTGTTGGGAACAAACCTAGTGACTTGGGTGTCTAGAAGCAGAGTAGTAGCTCTATCATCATGTGAGGCTGAGTATATTGCCAGTGCCAATGCAGCTTGTCAAGGCATTTGGCTTAGCCGGCTTTTGGGTGAACTGCTGGGAGCATCTCCAACAGTTTGCTAAATCACTTGCCATCCTTTAAAATTTGACAAATCAATCAAAAAACACTCTCCAACAGTTTGCCAATTCTACACGTTTGTCAAAAGATTGCATCGGTTTGCCATTTTTGTGAGCGCGCATCGGTTTGCCATCCTCTCGCCCACGAGTCCTCCTCTCGGTTTCCCGCATGCAAATTTCCTCCACATGCAAGTTTCCTTCCTTTTTAATCTTTTTTTTGGTTTGGCAAGTGAGAAATAGCAAATTGTTGGAGATAACCTCTTTCCAACTTGGTAAATTATTATAGCAACTTGCTAAAACACAAGATTTGGCTAGTGAGAAATGGCAAATTGTTGGAGATGCTCTTAGGCACCGAAGTTGAAGTTGTGTGTGTCGCCTAGCCGTCTGGTTTCTCACCTTTTGGTTTGTAGCTTTTTAGCGTTCCACCTTATTATGTAAACTACCTACTTATGTAAACATTTTTGACTGAGCAACATGCACTTTGCATTCACTAGTATGTTATTTCATTCACTAATAGAAGGCATCAGGTTTGATCGTGTTTTTTGCTTCTTATATGTAGGACATTCCTCTCATTAGGTTAGATGTTCATGGAGGGCAATCCCATCATAAGAAGAAGATGAAGGTGTTAAAGAAGAGAGAAGAGGCCCTGTCTCCCTTCGTGATTGAAGTTGGAGGTCACGGGGTTCACGTGACACCCTTTGATAATCCTCTTATGCTCTCGGAGACCTTGGCGAAAGCGAATATGAATAAGAGCTCAGATGACAAGCTAAAAAGGTGTAGCCACCATATACTCACTACGTCAAAACTAATTTTGCACAGCACTAGCAAAATGCCCTCCGTGGCGGACACCTAACCTACCCGCCACGGTTATTCCTTCCACCGGCTCTGCTCGGCCGGCAGCCTAAGTGCCCGTTGCGGTTAAACGTTAACAGCAGCGGGCGGCATAAAGTGGCCGTTGCGGTTAACACTGATTAACCGCAACGGACGCTATAAGGTGACCGCCACGGTAAAATCATTTACCGCAGCGGTCACATTAGGGCGACCGCTGCGGTTAATCAGTGTTAACCGCAGCGGTCAAATTACAATGTCTGCAGCGGTTGTTCCTTTTATATATAGCTACAGTTCGATCTTCTTCTTCCTCAACACTTCTCTCTTCCAAACTCGTGGGGGGGGGGGAGAGGCTTTGCCCGATTTTTTAACCAAACCATTGGATTGAGGTTTTGAGTGTTGTTTTGGAGGAGGACATCATAAGAGATATTTCAAATGTTCCATGGTCTACTTTCTCTCATTTCCTTGCTTTTTGCCCTCTTTGGATCTAGATCTACTTTCATGGATGAAGGCTATTGTTTTTTTATCTAGAATTATAATATTAGATGACTAGGTTCCCAAGCTCTTTTCTCTCTCTTTTCTTTGCTTTTTGAGCTCCTTAGCTATAGATCTACATCTAGATCTAGATCTCTACTCCTAAAAAGAGGAAACCAGAATCGTCCACACCAACTCCTTTGCCCCGCCACCACTCCCACACGCACCCGACTCCTTCGCCCCGCCTCCCAATACCACACACCTCAACTGCTTCGCCCCGCTTCTCCATTACCACGCACCCCAACTGCTTCGTCCCGCGCCCCCGCCTCGCCCTCGCAGACTCACATGACGGCTCGACTCGACGCCATGAAGGCCCTTCACCACGCCAATCCCAACATTCTCAAGCAGCGGCCCAGTGGCACCTCCTGCTCCTCCTTATCGTCTGCTTCGCTACCGCCTCGCCCTTGCCCTAGCTCGATGAAAAGCTCCTTCGGCCAGACCGGGTGGTGCTCGACGAGATCTCCTCCTCCTTCACGGCGTCCGACACGCGCGGCCCCGGCGTCGGCGTTCAGTCGCCTGGAGGCGCAGAGGTCGACGATTGCTTCGCCCGATCTAATACGTGCGCAGATGCCGCGGGGTGGTGTCGCTGCCTCCGCCAGACCTCTGCTGTTCACTGCTCGTGGCAACAGAAGTGTGTTTCTCGGTGGAGACCAATTGGTGTCCGAGTGAGCCGGGGCGTCCTGTCCGAGTCTGGAGCGGAGACCGGCCTGCTGTCGGCGTGGCGTGGAGGAGCCGCGGCGTGGAGTCGGAGAGGAGCAGCGTGTGGGGGCGCACCGGGCGGGACAACGTGGAAGGGCGCGGGTGGTGTGGGGGAGAACGAGGAGCGACCGATGTCGGGGAGGCGCACAGGAGCACCGGCGTGGGGAGGGCGCGCAGGAGTGCCGGCGTAGGGGAGGCGCGCAGGAGCAGCTAGCGTGGGAGAGGTCGCGCAAGAGCGGCGGTGTGGGGGAGGGCGTGGACACGCACCCAACTGGATTGGGGCGCCTGGAAAGGAACCGTGCGGGTGCGGGCAGCTGAAGGGATAATGTTTATGTTTTTTTTTCTTTTTTCCCTTCATGTTTGCCATCCTCTTGGTCCATATCCACCGCGGGAGGAAAATTCTGGCGGGCTGAATTCCCGCCTTTGGTTGTACGGCCCAAAAGTTTGACGGTTTTTTTTCTTGTAAAATATAATTTCGCACCATCAAATAAATTCCCTGTGTGTAATTCTAATAACCATCAGGAAAAATACACAAACTGACGGATAATATTTTTTTAGAGTTATTAAAAACCCGTCAGGGTAATTAATTATCATGTCGGTTTTGCAAACCACAAATTAATAATGATTTTTCCTTGACGGTTTAGTATTTACCCCGTGTGTTTTCTTACGACCGTTAAAATATATATATTAAGTCTCATACAATAATCATAAAAAAATCGAAACTATCACGGAATTTCCATTTACCGGTAGTGTACGGTTATACCAGTGAAGCAAGTTGATAAATAGATCATGTGTCGTTTTACCGATATTGTTGGCATCAACACCAGTTCAAAAACCCTTCTTATGGAACAATAAATTGAATTAATTGAGTTTTTTTGTTTCATCCGTAGCAACGCACGAGCATTGGCTAGTTAAGGGATTAAAGAGAAAGCTTGTGCCTTTTTTTATCTAGTTTCATAATATTATATGCATAAAAGCTTTTGTTGTTGATGTGTACGGTTTATAGGCAATATGGATAGGTCAGAATGGATGTACAAGATTAATAGGGTACTTGATCCGCGGTATCTCAGCGAAGTGAGAAAGTTTATTGCCGCTGCGAGAGCTCACCGTGACCGATCGAAGCGGATGACAATCGTGTGTCCGTGTTCTCACTACAAGAATCTGGCAGCCTTCACCGACGATGGCAAGGTACAATCCCATTTGACAACCTTCAATGGAAGAAGCTCAAGGCGGGAGTCAAGGAGTGGGAACGCATTACGAAAGACTGTCTTGCTTTCAAGCAACTCAAGGCGGACATCTGTAAGTTCCTACTAGAGAACTGTGTGTTCGAAGGGCAAGATTTCTTCGACGATGAGGGTGACCTGGCGGTTCTACCTGAGTTCAAGAAGTTCAGGAAGTGGGACACCATGCTCTGTCCCACGTATTACAAACACCAAGTGCAAATTTGAATTTGAAATGTAATCCTTGGTTTTATTTGTGTATGAGGACAACAAATATGTTTGTGTATGGATGTTTGTGTATATATATATGTTGTTTATCTCTGAATTGAAATCTGGATGCAATTTGAAATTATATAATTCAGTTTCTGAATCTCCATTTTTATTTTTTAATAAAAAATATTAATAGTGGCGGCCGTTATAATCCGCCCGCTGCGGTTAAACCATTTACTGCAATGGGCATTGTAGAGTGCCCGCTGCGGTTAATGGGTTTTTGGCAGCGGGCACCAGCGCCTGCCACGGTTAACGCCCCATCAACCGTGGCCTTATCATCGCAGCGGACGCCATTGCCCGCTGCGAAAAACTCATTTTGACCGACACCAAAAATCTGTTTTGCCGTAGTGTAATGCAGATATACAGCTCTAAGTGTCTGAAGAAGTATAAGGTGGATCTTCTTGTGGAGGATGATGATACACAATATTATGTGGCCTTTAGGCGCCACCTTCTCAATTTGGAGGATAAAGATGTGGAGAAGGGGAATAGACTTGGGCCGGGACAATGGTTTGCATTTTCCAATGAGCTCAAAAATTTACTAGATTTCTTTCATGCCACCAAAGTTGCTATGAATAGCGGTTACGGCCGGTCCAAAAAGAGCAAAAGGTACACATATTTGTTGTTAATCTTTCATCTTATGTTTGAGATTTATAATTTCTTTTGACTAATTTTTTTAGATAATGGATAAAATATCCGGCTTCATCTATCAGAAGATAGACTCAGGCCAACTATTACAAGACTCAAGTCCAACCCAAACTTACAAATGTAGCATGATTTAAACAAGATGATAAACCTCCAACGAAAAGCAACTAAAGGTAAACACTTGACTAGATGTGACCAATGTTTCTTGAAGTAAGCCATCCAGAGGATCTAAAGAACTGCAAAGATGATGCCTCCAGATGTTGGGCAACCAGAACAAGTTGTTTTCTCTGCTCATCATGCCGCTGTAACTTTGCCCACTGACGCAGCCAGTGAGTACCTCAGAATAGAACCCGCAAAAAAGATTTTGGAGCACATCTGTCAAAAATCATCTCATTCCTTGTTAGCCAAATCGCCCAACACAATGCGGATGCTGCCGTTAATAATAACCGGTTTTGCTTTTTACTCCCCTTTTTAGACCAATTGGTAAACATGTCATTCACAGATTGGGGAGGGGAAACCCCAAATAGCAAGTGAATCGCACGCTACAGAAATTTGGCATAAACATAATCCAAAAAGAGATGGTGAATAGACTCTGGATTATGACAAAAACAACAACTAGTATCCCCATTCCAGTTTCTTTTTGCCAGATTATCCTTAGTTAAGATCACCCCTTTTTTAAATACCAAAGAAAGATTTTAATCTTCATTGGTACTTTAATCCGCCAAATATCCTGTGAGGCCCAAACCCCATTATTTATTAAAGCAGCATACATTGTGTTAACCGAGAAAACACCTGATGAATGTAAATTCCATACAAACACATCTCTTTGATTAAGAAGATTAGTATTTTGTACGGAGGCTACAATCCTGAGCCAATCCCTATGATTCCTCCCCACTAAATTACGTCTAAATGCAATATTTAGTGGTATTGAACCAAGAACCTTAGCAACTGAATCTTGTTTCCTTCTTACAATATTGAACAAGTTGGGGAATCTATCCTTTAATGGCTTGTCCCCTATCCAAGTATCCAACCAAAACCTAGTTTGAGAGCCATCTTGTACTTTAAAGGACCCGGACCCCATAAATGATTCTTTGGCATTCATCAGGCTTTTCCAGAAATGAGAGTCTGTATGTTTATTAACACAACTCCCAAAAGGTTTGTCTTTTAAATATTTGTTCCTTAGCAAATCCTGCCATAGCCCCTCTTCATTTAGAAGCTTAAAATCCATTTACTTAGTAAGCACTTGTTTTGGATATCTAGATTGAGGATGCCCAATCCCCCTTGAATTTTTGGTTGACATAAGATTTCCCATATGGCTAGTTTATATTTTCTCTTATGTAGATCATTCTGCCAAAAGAACCTTGCTCTGAAACAATCAATCTTTTCTAAAACTCCTTTTGGAATTTCGAGGAAAGACATCATGAACATCGGTAAGCTGGAAAGCACCTAATTTATCAAGACCAACCGTCCTCTGGCTGAAAGCATTTTTCCTTTCCAGCCACTAAGCCTCTTTTCTATTCTATCTTCGATGATTTTCCAGTCCTTATTACTCAATTTCCTAACATTCATTGGAAGACCCAAATACCGAAAAGGGAACCCCCCGAGGTTACAACCAAACAGTTGCGAATAAAAGGATTCATGTTCCTTGGCTTCACCAAAGCAAAAAATCTCACTCTTGTGAAAGTTTATCTTGAGCCTAGATAGTTGTTCAAAGGTAGTGAGCAGAAATTTCATGTTTACTGCCTTTTCTACATCATGACTCATAAACAAGACTGTATCATCCGCGTACTGTAGGATGGATAGACCATCTTGAAGCAGGTGAGGTATAACACCCTCAATTCTTCCTGCCTGCTTGGCTCTTTCAATTAAGACGACCAGCATATCTGCCACTATGTTAAAAAGAACTGGTGACATCGGGTCCCCTTGTCTTAGGCCCTTTCTTATTTGAAAATATGGTCCTAGTTGATCATTGACCTTTATGTTAACATTACCCCCCCTGAGTAAACAACTTTACCCATTCACACCATTTTTGAGAAAATCCTTTCATATGCAAGGTTTGTTGTAGAAAACTCTATTTAACTTTGTCATAAGCCTTTTCAAAGTCAATTTTAAAAATGACCCCACTCTGCTTCTTTGAATGAAGCTCGTGAATGGTCTCATGGAGGATCACAGCCCCTTCCATAATGTTCCTCCCAGGTAAAAAGGCCGTTTGAGTTGGTCTAATTACCTTGTGAGCTACTGTAGACAATCTATTAGTTGCCACTTTGGTAAAAAATTTGAAAGAGACATTTAACAAACAGATGGGCTTGTACTATTGAATGGTTTTCGCATCTTTACTTTTTGGCAACAATATTATTGTCCCAAAGTTAAGACTACTCAGGTTTAGGTCTCCATTATAAAATTCCGTAAACAGCGCCATCAGATCGTCTTTAATTAAATCCCAGAAGACCTCATAAAACTCTGGTGGGAATCCATCTAGGCCTGGCGCCTTATTATGCTCCATTTGGTGAATAGCAGTCTTAACTTCATCCTCAGTAAACTCAGTAGTTAAAAACTCGTTCTCGAGCACTGAGACTTGAGGGATGTCTACTGTATTGGACTCTTCCAAAGAAATGGTTGAATTTCCAGGTGGACCAAACAATGATTTGTAATACTTGGTAATATGCTTTTTAAGTTGAGCATCACCAGTTATAATGTCACTGCCATCCTCTAACTGAAAAATGTGAGATTTCCTATGGCGGCCATTTGCCAATAGATGAAAGTATTTTGTGCCAATAGATGAAAGTATTTTGTATTTGCATCGCCCTCCAGGAGATGTTTGTCTTTAGCCCTCTGGTACCATTTTAATTCTTCCTCCCTAAGCAACTCTGCTAGTCTTTCATTTAAGATATGTTTTAGATTTAATTCCGAAACATCAAGCAAGACTGTTTCTGCCTTTTTATCCAAGGCGTCGAGCTTATCCAACAAGGCCGCTTTTTCTTGCTTGTACGCACCAGTTAAGTTTTTTGCCCACCCTCTAAGGTATTGGCAGAGACATCTTATCTTTGTCTACCACCTAACCATAGGAGACCCTGACACAACAACATTCTTCCAGACATCCTGAACCAGATCAACAAAACCATCTCGTGTCAACCAACCCAATTCAAATTTTAATTGAGGTTGATAAGACGAGGAGACATTCTTCATATTACAAAGTAAAGGTGTATGATCTGAAATCTCCCTTGTTAAGGCATTAACGATAATGTCTGGAAATTTTCCTTCAAAATCAGTGCACACCAACACCCTATCCAACTTCTCGAAGGTTTAATTTTGTAGGTGATTTGCCCAGGTGTACTTCCTCCCCGAAAGCTCAACTTCTCTAAAGTTTAAAGTATCAATTACCGCATTAAAGAGAAAAGGCCACCTATTATCAAATTGGGGATTATTCTTCTCATCAGGTCGGCGCATAATGTTAAAATCACCACCTATTATGATAGGTAAAGTGTCTTTTGAACACACTCGAACCAACTCTGAAAGAAAATTGGACTTATGGATTTCCTGGGCTGGTCCATAAACCGAAATCAAGTTAAACTTGAAATCATCTTGCTTATACCTAACTTTGAAGCGAATGGAAAAATCTCCTTCTTCAATTTCCCCAATATCGAAAATCGCTAAATTAACCCCAAGAATCATACCACCAGATCTACCATGTGGGGCTTTACAATGCCACAAAAAATCCCTGCCCGTGCAGATATTATTCAAAGTGGATTGCGGAAAGCTATCCCTACCGGTTTCTGATAAGGCAATGAAATCTAGATTTTTTTCTTTTGTTAAATCTGAAAGAAACTTATATTTTTTGGGGTCTGCAAACCCATTACAATTTCAAAAAATCCCTTTCATTTAAACAATGTTTTTCTTAAGCCCTTTCCCCTTCCTTCGGACCTTCCTAAACTGTGATAAAGGGGTTTGTAGACACACCGAATCACAACCCCCATCACCTAAGCATTCCAAAATATCAGAACAAATGGCATTCAAGGCTTCTACATCTAACCCATCCTCTAATGAACAAACTAACGACCCATCAACCTCCTCAAGAACACTAGGTAAAGAATATTCTCAACAACCTCCAACAGCCTAGATGCTTCAACTTGCTTTAAAAAATTAAGGAATCTGAAATTGATTGGTTACTATCCCCCAAAACAATCCCCAAAGAACTTGAGGTCTCTAAAAGGCACGAATTATCTAAATTAATGAAAGAACTTGAGGGGGGAACAATACCTTTAGATGAAGCATCATTATCCAAATTCTTGCGTGCCTTAAGGATGGAAGCCCGCTCGAGTGAGTCTTGATCCGCAATGGCTGCATTCCGCTTACTAATCCTCACAGGAGAAGGTGTTCCACTCTCAACTGTCTTCTTTGTGACCCCATAATCATTCTCAGCTAGCACTAATTTTGCTTTCCACTGTCCAGTACTATTAGCAGTAAGCTGTGCTTTAGGCATACTTTTCTCTTTAATTTTGTCCGGCAAGGAGGAGCTCACAGATTGGACCTGCGATGCCTGTTCTCAGTGCCAGCCCCAGGTAGTGAACCACCAGCCGCTTCCTTATCCATAGAGCCTTTGCCTTTGTTACCATCCTCCTCCATTGGATCTCTATTATCACCATCCTTCTTCTTCCCCTCCTCAGTAGTAGGACCCATATCAACAACATATGGCTCACTATCTGCAGGGTCTTCCTCAACTCTAAATTGCAAGTCATAAATAAAATCCCCAATCACCACATCCACAAGATCTGGTATAAGAGTGGGATCCATCACTGCAATCTTCATTCTGGATCTACCAAACCTCTTGGTGAACTTTAAATCCACAGCTTTAGGGATACCTAGAATAGTGGCAATAGCCCATATGATAGGAAATTCCTGAAGCTCACTGGGTAAGCCACGAAACTGCACCCAGACCTTATCAATTTCATATTTGCACAGTTCTCTGTCTACATTCTTCTCAAAACTGATTTTGTCAGTAGTCGACTTAGTATCCATAGGACCCCAGTTGACTACACAATCCAGTAACTCTGTCGATGGAAAATTAACAGTGAAGGCATCATCACCCTTCAACTCAATTTCCCAGTTAATCTTGCCTGGTAGAAGTCTATCAAGTTCCACTGTTAACTGGTTAGCAGTAATAGAACCTTCTAAGACACTCACCACGGCCGTTGCATTTTCCGTTGTCACTTTTGGAACTAATATTGTTTTGCAGCACTGAGGTTCCCATGGAACCAGGTGGGTGTTTTGAAGTAATGTACAACATGTTAAGTGAGCTAGTCATGTTTGAAGATAACCAAAAAGTAACTATTGAGTTTGTCAAAGCAAATTACAACGTGATGGTGATGCTCTATGAGGTTCGACGAAGTCTAGTTATGAAGAAAGAGATGGATAAGCGCATGATTAAGTTGTCTTATCCTGAACCCTTGTCTGACCTGCTAGACAAGATGAAGAACATATGGGGCTCAATGTCAGGAGATATGCTTTCAAGGAGAAGCAAAGACCATCTCTCACCAGGAGATGAGATGGATGATGCTTAAAGTAGAGAACCTCTGAAATTCAAGGTCGTCAGCGACATCATTGGCTTAGATGGAGAACTTCTCATAGCAAAAAACAGAAGAAAGGATGTTACAATCACTAGGAGAGAGTTGATGCAGGACGCTAGATATGCGTCGGTGTTGGGGAATGTGCCCAATCACTTCTTCAGCCGTATCGAATAGAGGATACATGAAGAACTCCTAATTAAACTACACTTGCATGTGCTTACATGTATGGATAGAAGTTTGAAACATGCCTGTAAGAGCTTAAACTATCTTTTTGTGTGTATGGATAGAAACTATGCCTGCAAGTGCTTAAAGTCTTTTTGCTGCCTTCGATCGATCACATCTCTTAGGACCATTTAAGTTCTCTGGCTGAACAACACTCGACAGAAGTTTTACTGAATTTTGAAAATGGCGTTGCTTATATTGTTATTTCACCATTGATTCCTGCCTATATAATACATTGTTGTCTATGATGTTATGAAGCTGAAAGTGGCAAATGATTGTTTGCATTTTTATAGCTCATCCTTATTGTTTGCTAACGATTCAACCATTTGCCATACCAAACCTAACCATGTCTCTACATTCCATTTAAGCTTACATTTCCCTGCTTACTCTTGTGTATAGCAATATGATTGTCATCTTTGCATAATCTTTTTATTGTGCTAAGTACAGTGTTGGGAAATTAGTTTTCCGAACAAGGTTGAGATGAGAGAATGGAGGGTGGAGTTAGTTGGAGGCGGCCAGGGTTTTTTCTCTTGGGGTTGGAAGATGAGAGCCCCTCTCCTCACATGCTTCCTGCATTTATATAGGAGTTGGCAGTTTACAAGCGACCCCCTTGAGAGGGTGGAAATTACAAAGTAGCGCACCACCCGTATTGGGTCACTACCCATATTGGGCCTCTTCTAGGGGGAGTTGGCCCATACCACAATTGGCTCCCCCAACATAAAGGTTCTTCATTTTTCAAAGGGTCGGGTGACAAACTGACTTTTATTTATCACAATTGGTTTATACCACAATTGGCTCCCCCAACATACCACAATTGGTCGCGCATATGTCGCAGTTTTACAGCAGTACCTGACTTTTATTTATCACCCTACAATAAAACCTAGCGGGGTTGGGTTGTAGCCGGAGGTCCTGCCGAGGAAGATCGAGGTCGTGTCAGGTTGTTGGCAGTTCGGGGTGTCCGAGGCCTTTCCTTCTTTACTCGAGGACGTGCGCGAGAGAGTGCATAGATGAGACCTGCATTTTCTCACCAGAAGACTTGCGTTCCTGCTGATTAGCTAGCATAAAAAGGTAACCTCTAGAACCTTCATTTGTTTAATTTTTTGCTGATTTTGATTTTTTTAACAAAATGCACCGAAGGCTATAGGAACTTCGCTGCTATTTTTTTATGTTTTATTTTTAGAGAAGACATACCGAAGGCCTCAGGAGCCTTTGACGGTTAGCTGGAGCCACATGGCTTCGACGGTTAGCTACAGCCGAGGGCTAAAAACACTTTTGAAAAACAAACAAAAAATCCTTATACTGTTTTTTAGAAGGTTTTTCTTTAGAAAATGACGGGAGGTTTCTCTTAACAAAGAATGGCCCAAAGGCAAAGGTTGAATCGAAGTCTCAAAAGCATTTGTTGTTGTTTTTTTGTTGTTGTTTTTAACAAAACAAGAGGCGAAGACCTCGGATGGGAGCCATCATTTTTTTAACAATAGCCGAAGTTCAAACCTTTTCTTGAGTGTTCTCCCAAGTTCAAACCTTTGTTCCGGAGAAGGCTCCGACGAAGGCCGGGCGGAGAAGGCTCCGACGAAGGCCGGAGAAGGCTCCGACGAAGGCCGGAGAAGGTGTCGGTGAGGTTAGTCATCGTGGTTTCGCCAAAGGCCCTCCTGCGAAGTTGTTTGGCGAAGGCCCTCCTAAAAAATATGTTTTGGCGGAGGCGATGTTGGCGAAGTCATCGAAGATGGCGGTGGAGCCCCTCATACTGAAGAGCTTGTCGAAGGCAAAGCCGATTTAGACGTCGACGCCACCCGGTGAAAGCTGTAGAAGTCGTGTGAAAATGCACTTGAGTTGATAGAGTGCATTTTTCAGCGACTTAGGTTGAGCGTCGTAGCTTGTCGAATGTCGACTTGCTAGCAAGTCTTTCGACACTCAGAAAGGCACTGACTTTCTATTTGCTGCGAAAAATAGTTAGTCATTTATGTGATACGAGAAGGTAACACGAAGGACTTAGCTTCACGACCTGGTGCCTATGTATGTTTGGGACTTTTTCCAGGATTTTGATGTATAGAGTACCGGTGCCCGTATATTTTCAGGACTTCTTCCAGGTGGCCTTGGCCATATGGTGCAATGCACTTGTGCAATGTATGTATGTATGAGATGATGCAGATAAATTTATTTGCGTGAAAATAATAGAAGGGGTAAACATGTCATATACCCTGAAAAATGATAGTTGAGCTTGAAATAGAGATAAGTGTTGCATATATATATGAGGAAAAATACCCTCAAACCAGAAGGTTGTAATTTAAGATGGTTAGTGAAGGCTGCCAATTAGGAACTTGCATGATTTGTTTTTCTATGAATGAAAACCTTGGCAATACATCCTGCAAAAAAGAGGAGAAGCGTTAGCGTTAGGGGTTTCAAAGGTTGGATGGCTACCGAAGGTTGGATGTTCATGGAGTTTGTTTGTTGGTGAGATTTGTTGGCTCACAAAGTCTTCTGAATGATGACGACTGACGAAGGCCAATAGCTGACAAGGACTGCTGGCTGATGAGAATCAACTGACTGACGAATGTTGCTGACTATCGGAGACCACTCATAGAGGAAGGTTGCTGACTCATGAAGACCAATTGATTGACGAAGGCCACTGACAGACGAAGGTTGTTGAATAATGAAGACTACCACTTGATGAAAGTTGATGACTGATGAAGACCAATTAACTGGCGAAGGTCAATGATTGACGAAGGTTGCTGAATAATGAACACCAATATATGTTGAAGGTCGGTGACTGTCGAAGGGTACTGATTGTCGAAGACCAATAACTACTGAGTAATGAGATCCAACTGACTGACGCAAGTTGCTGAGTAATGAGATCCAACTGACTGACGAAGGTTGCTGAGAACCAACGTTAGATGAAGTCCACTGGCATATGCTGAAGGATGTTGACTTCTGATGATTATTGAAGACCGCTGACTCTTGAAAATTGATAGTTGACGAAGGCCAATAACTGACAAAGCCACTGACTGATAGAGGATCACCGAAGTATCTAACCAGTGTTGAATATTCCATGACGACCGCTTACTGTCGGTGGGTACTGACTGATGTCTAGTGAAAACATGCATATGACGAAGGAGATAAACTTTATAGGGAGGGTTAGCTTGAAAGATTAGAGATACTTACAGTGGCGAAGACCTGCATGTTAGTGAAGGATTACAGACGCAGAGAATAAAAAAGATTTTTTTAAGTTAGCCGGTAAGTGCTAAGCATGTGTAGCCATTCAGGCTATGCTTTTGATGCGGCGAAGGGTAGAGAAAACATGTTTAGTCACATTGGTGACAAGTTGCTTGTGCGAAGGTTAATTTTTGAGAATTTTCCTTGAGAGGCGAAGGTTGTAATCTCTTGGTTGCTGCAAAGCGACGCAGAGTCTTGATTAGTATTAATAAAGCAGCTGAAGGTATTGGCCCAAACCAAATATTAGTCGGAGATGATAATCCGGTACAATTCTCAATTTTTTGCCGAAGATATGGCCACGTGGCACAGGAGCAGCACCGAAGGCTTGGCGTTGCAGCAGCTATTAGCACCGAAGGCTTCATTGGTTGGAGTAGTTGCACCTTCGGCTATATAATTAATGAAGACCTGAACAAGACAAAGCTTGAAACCTTGTACGGTCTCCTGGTTAGCAAGCTAGGGAATTAAATTGCCTTTGGAAGAGGACTTGAGCTCCAAGTTTAGTTGCTTGATAAATTTTGCAAGTTTTTTCCTTCACACAAAAATGGTCGGGGGTCTTGGTTGCTTTTCCACAAAACGGCAAGGCTAACATTATATGAATAAAATATATGGTTTTGGACGAGGGTGAAGGTGTTTGTTGCTTGGCCTTCGCCATGAGGTTAAGACAAATAGTACTAGGTAGTAATGGTTATTTATTCAAATTTGCATGCATGTTCAGCTCGTGCATGTTGGATTATAGCAATGTGTGCTAGTGTAAGCATATGCATACCCGAAGGTTCCAGTTTTTAAGCCATGTAAAAACGTTGTTTTTTGTGTTTGTGTCTAATATAAATAACACTTTTGAGGGACTAGAGGGAAAGATGTAGACTTACCTCTTATTTCCAAAGTCGTTTTGCTCTGGTAGAAATGCTTCAGAGAGAATTTCCGAAGGCTCCATCGTGAATAATGAAGGTGATGAAATTTTTTGAGGGAAGTTCTCAGATTCTTCGTTCTAATTACCAGAGGTGATAGAAGATTTCCGAAGGGACCCGAAGATTTACTGTCACTATTTGCGTGCAGCTTGATAGGAAGACTTGCAGCTTGATAAGAAGACTTTCAATTATAGCCATCACTCGAAGACATGCCGAAGGCTTTGATCTCTGACGACATGCCGAAGGCTTTGATCTCTGACTTCAACTTGAAGAAAGATTCCAATGAAAATACGGAACTTCCGAAGGCTTCAGCTCGAAGAAGAATTCCAGGCTTTGATTTCCGAGGGCCTTGAAAAGAAAAAAATCCATTGAAAATTTCCGATGGCTTCCAAAGATGAAGAGATTGCCGAAGGCTGATGCTGGATGGAGGTTCCCCAAAGACGAAAGCGCCAGGAAGGTCCTCGGCAGACAGATGCGAAGGTTTGTCTTCCAAGCAGTATACGCATGGCTGATGTCCAAGCGCCTAGATGGCATACTAGCGCCACTACTACGGAATACACCTTTAGCTGATTTCTAAAATCGGCTTTAGCCCCGATGCAAATTGCGTCCGGACTAAAGGTACCTTTAACGTCCCCTCCCAACGGCTCAGTTGTCAGACATTGTCAGGGGGACTTACCAACCGGGACTAAAGGTCCACCTTTAGCCCCGGTTGGTACCTTTAGCCCCGGTTTAAGGCACAAACCGAGGCTATTTCTGGCCCTTTAGTCACGGTTGGTTCTATAGACCGGGACTAAAGGTCCCCCACTATTTGAACTCTCTTTCTCCACTGCCCGAGCCCGAGAGTTCATTTCTTCCTCTTTGTTCTTGCTTGTTCTTGCTTTGTTCTTCATCTCCTCTTCGGCCATTGCTTGATTCGATCACTTCTACGCCTCCATCGACTCGTTGAAAAGTTACTATCTTCAACCTCTCATGTTTTAGCTGCAACATATATTGTTTCTTGGTCTATATGTGATTTTTCTTTATGATTCCTCTTTTTTTTTTCCATTTTAAACTTCATTCACTTGACATTGTTTGAATATTTTGAACAAGGCAACTAAAACTAGTATTCTAAGTATACACCTTTCATTTCTAGGGTATTATATGTTCCACATTTCAAGATTAGTTTAGCTTAGTTTTAGAAATATAGATTTTTAGGATATTATTAAATGATGAATTTATGGTGGATTATTCTTGATTTATATATATATGCCACTTGAGCTCAAAATAATTATATATTTAGATGAAGAAGTTAGCTACCTAGAATACTTTAGTTGTATACATGGCACATTTGATGATTATAGAGAAATGTAAATTTTAGTTGTTTTATTTTCTTTGTTTAGAATATGAGTAATTTATAATATCTAGTTTGAAAAATTAGTATAGAGAGTAGATGACAACTGCTTCGGGGTACTCGGCCTCTGATCGGGTTCCAAAGCGACTAAGGCCAGACCTCCCTCTCATTACCTGTGGTAAGTGTATGCAAAAGACTGTGAAAGAATACCGAGTGAGGAAGGCGGGTCCCAACCACGGTCGGATCTTCTATAAGTGTCCAGATCGCAATGTGAGTTATATATTTTGTCTCATTTGATGGTTATGGTTAATTTGTACCTATATTTCCTGATGATTTTGATTAAAATGTTGATTTTTATTTCTATTTTCAGTGGGACGACACTGGATGCCGCGGCTGGTACTGGGAGGAAGATTATGTTAAACATGTGGCGGAGGCTACGAAGGCTGATGAGGCAGCGAGCCAGCTCAAGGAGCTCGTTGATGTTGAACAGACGAATAATGATCTGTCCGCTTTAGTTGGGATTGGTTGAGAGATCATTAGGCTACTGAAGTGCATTTTAGGTTTTCTATGTATAGTGCTAGCGGTCGTAGCATACGTTATGTCGAGACTTTCATAGAGCATACATTAGTCTTTGTGTGACTCGGAAATGACACATGATGGTGTTCCATCTCATGTTATTTTAATGCAGACCTTTCGGTATTTTTATAATTTCATTTTTTGACCAAAATGAGAAATTTAATTATGTTTTGGGTCATATAATGTAGACGATGACACACGATTGGATGTACAATGTAGATCGCCGCTCCAAAGAGTTCATTGATGGCGTGCATGATTTCTTAAGAGCGGCTGAGGCAAACAAGCGGGATGGTAATTTCATGTGTTGTCCATGCACCTTGTGGAAAAATTTGAAGGAATATTGTAGCTCAAGGACTCTTCACTCACACTTGTTGAAGTCGGGTTTCATGTCAAACTATACTTGTTGGACCAAGCATGGAGAAACTGGAATTATGATGGAAGAAGACGAAGAAGAGCAATTGGACCCTGATGACATTATTGCTCAATATGGTGACTTCAATGATACTGCAATGGTGGAAGCAGAAGAAGAGGCAGGGGCAGAGGACACACTCTCTGAAGATGATGGTCTTGGTGAAGTCATTCGTGATGCACAAAGAGATTGTGAAAGTGAAAAAGAGAAAGCTAAGTTTGACCGCATGCTAGAGGATCACAAGAAACTACTATACCCGAGCGCTGATGATTGGAAAAATAAGTTGGGTACAACACTGGAGTTGCTACAATGGAAGAAAAAAAATGGCATATCCGACAAGTCATTTGGGCAATTACTCAAGATCCAAAAAAAGATGCTTCCGAAGCCAAACGAATTGTCTGCCACTACGTACGAAGCAAAATAGGTCGTGTGCCCTCTGGGATTAGAAATCCTAAAGATACATGCATGTCCTAATGATTGCATCCTGTATCGTGGCAAGGACTACGAGAATTTGGATGAATGCCCAGTATGTAAAGCGTCGCGTATAAGATCAGGCGAGATGACCCTGGCGATGTTGAGGGCGAAGAGCGTCCTTGGAAGAAAATCCCTGCCAAAGTTATGTGGTATGCTCCTATAATACCACACATGAAACGTCTATTCAGAAACAAGGACCATGCAAAGTTGTTGCGATGGCACAAAGAAGACCGTAAGGCAGACAACATGTTGAGACACCCTGCTGATGGGTCCCAGTGGAGAGCAATTGATAGAGAATTCCTGGAGTTTGCAGAAGACGCAAAAAACTTAAGGTTTGGTTTGAGCACGGATGGTACGAATCCTTTTGGGGAGCAGAGCAGTAGTCATAGGACTTGGCCTGTTACTCTATGTATCTACAACCTTCCTCCATGGTTATGCATGAAGCGGAAGTTCATTATGATGCCGGTGTTGATCCAAGGCCCGAAGCAACCTGCCAACGACATCGATGTCTTCCTAAGGCCCTTAGTTGAGGAACTCTTGCTTTTATGGAGCAAACCAGGTGTACATGTGTGGGATGAGTACAAATAGGAACACTTCGACCTGGAAGCATTGTTGTACGTAACAATCAATGATTGGTCTGCCCTAAGTAATCTTTCAGGACAGACAAACAAGGGATATAATGCATGCACACACTATTTTATGACCTTGACTGTGTATATCTGAAAAAATGTCGAAAGGTCATGTACCTTGGCCATCGTTGTTTTCTTCCTAAGAATCACCAAGCCAGAAAGAAAGGCAAGCATTGTAAAGAAGAAGTGAAACAAACCAAGCCTCACAACCAAACTGGAGAGGATGTACTTGATATGGTCAAGGATGTGCAAGTAGTCTTTGGAAAGGGAGAAGGGGCCCTACCAGTTCCAAAAGATGTTGATGGACGCGCACCCATGTGGAAGAAGAAGTCCATATTTTGAGAGCTACCCTATTGACATGTCCTAGAGGTCCGCCACGCGATCGATGTGATGCACTTGACAAAGAATGTTTATGATCAAGATAGGGTTGTCCACCTTGTTTGGTTTTGGTTAATTGATGCAACCTATGGACTAACCCTTGAACTAAGTGTATGATCAAGATAGGGTGGTCCACCTTGGAACATGGAGCTAGATGGATGATCATGGTGAATCAAGTGTTTCATGGACTAAGGAAAAGAAGAAAGAGAAAAATATAAAATGGGCTCAAGGCAAAGGTATATCATAGGGCCATTTTTGGTTTAGTGATCAAGACACTATAGAGAGTGTGATCACCTTTAGAATAGATAGCCGTACTATCAAGAAGGGAAAACTCATGTCGATTGCGGTTATCATATGCCACTAGGTTTGCATTGCATATCCATATCTAAAATGAACCTAAGTGACACAAAGAACTAAATATAATCCAAGAAATATATGTTACAAAGGCTAACACAGGTGAACAAGGTTTGGATCATAAGGTGTTAGCACTTGAAGGCTTGGAGAAGAAGAGAAGGCTCGGTCTGGCACTGAAAAGGGCTCCGGACGCAGGGCAAAGGCCAACCGGACAAATGGACATGCATCCGGTGGCATACCCTAGCTCTCAGCACTTCTGGACAGGAGGTCCGGGCGCAGATCATCATCCAGACCCTGACTCCGGTCGCGAGTCCGGGGTCCTATGCTCACTGGACCTCTCTGAGCAGAAGGTCCGGACACAAAGCATGGTCCGAACCAAGGACACCGGACGCGTGTCCAGGCTTTTGCGCTCTTTGGGCTCTCTCTGGTGAGGGTCCGGACACAGAAGAAGCAGGGTCCGGGCGCTACTGTTGGACGTGTCCGGAGTAACGCAGCAGGCACAGAGAAGGGCACCAACGGGAGAATTCAAACTGAAGGAGGGTCCAGACGCATGCGCGTTGGTCCGGACCCCCCATGCAAAGTGCGTCCGGTTGCACGCAGGAAAGCCAGGAAGAAGGGGAAAACGGCTAGTCTTTTGTGGAAGGCTATAAATATGTTTTGTCCGGCCCTTGGGCAGCACTCTTGCACCTCCCATTCATTTGACATACTTGTGCTTGCTCGAGATAGCCCCCAACTCACTCTCTTCACTCTTGTTGCATATTTTTGAGAGTTTGAGTGATCCAAGTGCATTGATCATTGCATTGCATCTTAGTGGCACTTGGTCATCGTCATCGCTGCGTGGTTTCTTGTTATTCTTGGTGTTTGCCAACACCTAGACGTCTTGACGATTGTGGAGAAGTTTCGGCGCAATTGGTGATTGTTTGTGGCCGACTTCGGTGATTGTGAGAGGGCTTGTACCCACCTCGGCGGAGCTCCAAAGGGTAACTCTAGTGGATTGCTCGTGTCATTGAGTTACTCTCATTTGGGTGGATTCTTGTGGCGCCCAAGTTAGTGGCTAGGTTTGTGAAACACCTATTAGCCACCGAATCACCATTTGAGTAGTCGACACAACGGGGACTAGCTTGGTGGCAACCAAGTGAACATCGGGAGAAAAATCGATTGTCATCTTGTCTCCTGACTATTCTTTGGTGTCCTTTGTGATTGGCTCTCTACATTGACATCCTCCTATCACAAGGCATTGGTATATCAATCACCTCCTCTCTTGCATTTATATTCCTTCTTATCTTGTCTAGTTAGCTTGCTAGTTAGCTTCTCTAGTAGTTGTTCTTACTAGCATGTGCTAAGTGTTTTAGGTTCTTGCTATTGATTGTAAGCACTTAGCTAACTATAATTGCATTGGATAGGTGGCTTTGCACCCCAAGTAGAGCTAGAGCAAAAAGCTTTGCTTAAGTGTTATCTAACCTTTTGCTCTAGTGATTTGTAGAATTTTATTAGGCTATTCACCCCCCCCCCCTCTAGCCATCTAGGACCTTTCAAGTGGTATCAGAGTCGTGGTCACCATATTATCAAGGCTTAACAACCTTTGGTGTTAAGAGATGGCTCAAATATCATTCAAGCTGTGGGAAGCAAACCACCAATGTTTGATGGCACTTCCTTTGATTATTGGAAGAGGAGGATGAAGATGCATCTAGGCTCAATACATGAGAAGGTGTGGAGTGTGACCGAACATGACTTTTTCATTCTTGATGAAGCCGCTCCCACACTAAAAGAGCAAGAGAACCGACAATGCAACACAATGGCTCTCAATGTGATCTACAATGGCATTGACTCAAAAGTGTTTGAGCAAATCAAAGATCTTGAGAAGACAAGTGAAGTGTGGAAGAGACTAGAAGATACTTATGAAGACACTTCAACGGTAAAGAATGCCAAGTTGTACATGCTCAAGGACAAGCTATCTCACTTCAAGATGAAGGATGATGAGTCCATCCCGGAGATGTTCCATAGGCTCCAAGTGATCATCAATGATCTCAAGAGCTTGGGTGAGAAGGTCAAGGATGAAGACTTCTTAAATCGGTTTCTTGGTTGTTTGCCCAAGAAATACAAAACCTTGAGGCAAATAATTAGGAGAGATGGTTTGGACAAGATCACTCCCAATGAGGTACTTGGTGAGATCATGACCGAAAAGCAATACAATGAGGAAAGCGAAGAAGAAGAGGTCAAGGAAGAAAAGAAAGAAAAGAATAGCTTAGCATTCAAGGCTTCTTCATCTAAGAGCAAGGGCAAAGCAAAGAAGCAAGAGTCAAGTGACGATGAAGAAGCTAGTGATGATGATGATGAGATGATGGCCCTCTTCGTGCGTAAGTTTGGCAAGTTCATGAAGAAGAATGGCTATGGTGCTAGAAAGAGAAGAGACAACTTCAAGGGCAAAGAATATGAGAAGAGATGCTACAAGTGCAAGAGCACCGGTCACATGATTGCGGATTGTCCCAGTCATAGTGATGATGAGAAGAAGAAGAGCAAGCATGACAAGAAGGATAAAAAGCTATCCTTCACCAAGAAGAAGAAGGGTGAATCCTATGTGGTGACTTGGGATGATAGTGACTCTTCCGATGATGACTCTAGTGATGATGAGAGGAAGAAGTCCAAGAAGAAAGTTATGGCAAGCATTGCTATCAACAACAAGTCATCCATCTTCAACACTCCATCATGCTTCATGGCTAAGCCAACCAAGGTACAATATCATGATGATAGTGATAGTAATGATGATAGTAGTGATAATGAGGAGGAGTACTCCAAGGAAGAACTAGTTGATATGATGGAGAAACTTATGAGTGCTTTGAGAAGAAGAGAAAGGAGTGCAAAAAATTGAACAAGAAGCTTAAGGCTCTTGAACAATCCTTTGATGAGCTCAATGGCTCTCATGAGAGGCTAATGGAAGCCCATGATAAGCTTGAAAGGACTCACTACAAGCTTGAAAAGGCTCACTCCTCTCTCCTTGACAAAGCAAGGATAAGGTTGTTGCATCATGCAATGTTGGAGTAACTTATGATATTCTAGATGAATCATTTTTCACTCCTATCATTGTTGCACCAACCGACACTAGCACCTCCACTTGCACATCTACTAGTGATAGCTCAAAGGATGACGCTACACTAGTGATTGAAAATGAAACATTGAAAAATGATGTTAATGAACTCACTCGTGCTTTGGGTAAGGCATATGGTGGAGATGCCCGCTTGCTAAAGTGCTTGGGTAGACAAAGATTCTCTCATTACAAAGAGGGTTTGGGCTATACCCCCAAGAAGGGCAAGTCGGCCTTTGTCACTCCTAAGCCTAGCTTTGTGAGGAGCAATGGCCGGTTTTGCACAAAATGCAAGCAAGTAGGGCATGTAGACCAATATTGCAAACTTAACATGAGCCAAACCAAGTTTGCTAAAGCTACCTCTATGCACTTTGATTCATGTTATATGCTTACCAAAAGTGCTAAAGGTATCATGGCTAAGTATGTTGGCACATCCATAGTTGGCCCAAAGAAGAAGGCTATTTGGGTACCAAAATACTTGGTTACTAACTTTGGAGGACCCAAACAAGTATGGGTACCTAAAAGAAACTAATTTGTTTTGTAGGTCAAATACAAAGCTGGAGGAAGGCATTGAGTGCTTGATAGTGGGTGCACTCAACACATGACCGGGGATTCTAGAATGTTCAAATCAATCAACTCCAACACCAATGATGGCATTGATAGTATTACATTTGGTGATAATGGCAAAGGCAAGGTCAAGGGTCTTGGTAATATTGCAATATCCAATTACTTGAGCATATCCAATGTTTTGCTAGTTGAGAGCTTGAACTTCAATTTGCTATTGGTAGCTCAATTGTGTGATCTTGGATTCAAATGCATATTTGGAATAGATGATGTAGAGATCATTAGTGTAGATGGTTCAAACTTGATATTCAAAGGCTTTAGATATGAGAACCTCTACCTAGTTGTTTTTAATGCTAGTGAAGCTCAATTGTCAACTTGCTTGCTCACTAAATCAAGTATGGGTTGGTTATGGCATAGAAGGCTTGGTCATGTTGGAATGAAGCAATTGAATAGATTGATCAAACATGACTTAGTAAGAGGCTTGAAAGATGTTGTATTTGAGAAGGACAAAGTTTGTAGCTCTTGTCAAGCCGGCAAACAAGTTGGTAACACCCATCCAAAGAAGGGCATGATGAGCACTAGTAGAGCATTTGAGTTGTTGCACATGGATCTATTTGGACCAACAACATACACAAGTATTGGAGGCAACAAGTATGGATTTGTCATAGTGGATGATCTTACAAGATATACTTGGGTATTCTTTCTCAATGACAAGAGTGATACATTTGCCACATTCAAGTCTTTTGTCAAGAGATGTCACAATGAGTTTGAAACTACCATCAAGAAAGTAAGAAGTGACAATGAAAGTGAGTTCAAGAATACAAGAGTTGAGGAGATATGTGATGAGCTTGGAATCAATCATCAACTCTCAGCCAAGTACACTCCACAATCAAATGGCCTTGTTGAGAGGAAGAGTAGAACATTGATTGATATGGCAAGGTCTATGCTTAGTGAGTACAATGTGAGTCAATCCTTTTGGGCCGAAGCTATCAACACCGCTTGCTACTCTAGCAATCGGTTGTACTGTCATCCATTGATGGAGAAGACTCCATATGAGCTATTAAATGGAAGAAAGCCCAACATTGCATACTTTAGAGTCTTTGGGTGCAAATGCTACATCTTGAAGAAAGGCACAAGACTTAGGAAGTTTGACAAGAAGTGTGATGAAGGGTTCCTACTTGGTTACTCAACCACAAGCAAAGCCTATAGAGTGTGGAATTCGGCTAGTGGTATACTGGAGGAGGTTCATGATGTTGAATTTGATGAAACCAATGGCTCCCAAGTTGTGAATGAGAACCTAGAAGATGTTAGTGGTCCACAATTAGCAAATGCTATGAAGAGCATGGATATTGGTGATATTAGGCCAAGACAAGTGATTGACATAGAAGATGACAAAGATCAAGTGCTCAACTGAAAGGTCCTAGATGGCTAGAGGGGGGGTGAATAGCCTAATAAAATTCTACAAATCACTAGAGCAAAAGGTTAGAGAACACCTAAGTGAAGCTTTTTGCTCTAGCTCTACTTGGGGTGCAAAGCCACCTATCCAATTCAATTCTAGTTAACTAAGTTCTTATCAATCAATAGCTAGAACCTAAAGCACTTAGCACAAGCTAGTGAGAACAACTACTAAAGAAGCTAACTAGCAAGCTAACTAGACAAGATAAGAGAGAGAAAATACAAGAGAGGAGGTGATTGCTATACCGATGCCTTGTGATGTATGGATGTCAATAGGAAGAACCAATCACAATGAATACCAAAGAGTAGCCGAGAGACAAGATGACAATCGATTTTTCTTCCGAGGTTCACTTGGTTGCCACCAAGCTAGTCCCCATTGTGTCGACTACTCAAGTGGTGATTCGGTGGCTAATAGGCAATGACAAGCCTAGCCCACTAACTCGGGCGCCACAAGAATCCACCCAAATGAGAGTAACTCAATGACACGAGCAATCCACTAGAGTTACCCTTTGGCTCTCCGCCGAGGTGGGTATAAACCCTCTCACAATCACCGAAGCCGCCCGCAAACAATCACCAATTCCGCCAAAGCTTCTCCACAATCGCCAAGCCGTCTAGGTGTTGGAAAACACCAAGAATAACAAGAAATCATGTGGCGATGATGATGACCAAGTGCCACTAAGATGCAATTCAATGATCAATGCACTTGGATCACTCAAACTCTCACAAATATGCAACAAGAGTGAAGAGAGTGAGTTGGGGGCTATCTCAAGCAAGCACAAGTATGTCAAATGAATGGGAGGTGCAAGAGTGAGCCCTAGGAGCCGTCCAAAACATATTTATAGCCATCGAAGTTGAGCTAGCCGTTTTGCCCCTTTCCACTGCCTTCTGCGTTGGTCCGGACGCAGAATACATGGGGGGTCCGGACCATTGCTGCGCCAGACCCTCCTCCAATTTGAATCTGCCCGTTGGCACCTTCACTGGTGCTGACGTGCCACCTCCGGATGCACAACACAGTGGAGTCCGGACCTGCTTTTCCTTGCGTCCGGACCCTACACAGAGGCGGTCCAGAGAGCTCCCTGAGTCCGGACACGCGTCCGGTGTCCTTGGTCCGGACACAACTCAGCGTCCGGATAATTAGACCAGAGGAGTACAGAGAGCACTGAGCTCCGGACGCTGCATCCGGAGTCTTGCGTCCAGACCATCATGAGCGTTCGGACCTCCTGTCCGGAGAGGTCGAGGCTAGGGTATGCCTCCGGTCGCAAGACCATTGGTCCGGACCGCACCTTGCTTGCGTCCGGACCCTGCGTCCGGAGTGCTTCTGAGTGCCAATCCGAGCCGTCTCTTCTTCTCCAAGTCTTCAAGTGCTAACACCTTATGATCCAGACCTTGTTCACCTATGTTAGCCTTTGTAACATATATTTCTTGGATTATATTTAGTTCTTTGTGTCACTTAGGTTCATTTTGATATGCAATGCAAATGACCTAGTGGCACATGATAACCGTAATCGAAATGAGTTTTCCCTTCTTAATAGTATGGCTATCTATCCTAAAGGTGATCACACTCTCTATAGTGTCTTGATCACTAAACCAAAAATGGCCCTATAGATATACCTTTGCCTTGGGTCCATTTTTGTTTTTCTCTTTCTTCTTTTCCTTAGTCCATGGAGTACTTGATTCATCATGATCATCCATCTAGCTCCATGTCTCAAGGTGAACCACCCTATCTTGATCATACACTTAGTTCAAGGGTTAGTCCATAGGTTTCATCAATTAACCAAAACCAAACAAGGTCTTTCATCAACTCACCTCAAATGCAAGCTAGTAACTCTCAAGTGCAAGATCAACAAGTTGCTAGTTCATCTCAACCAAGCTCAAGCAATCAAGTCCCTATCCTCCAACCGACCAACATTGCAAGAGATCACCCCATTGATCAAATTGTTGGTGATATTACAAGTGGTGTTCAAACAAGATCAAGATTGGCATCCTTTTGTGAGCACTACTCCTTTGTATCATCCATAGAGCCAACAAAGATTGATGAAGCCCTACAAGACGTTGATTAGGTCAATGCTATGCATGAAGAGCTCAACAATTTCACTAGGAACCAAGTTTGGGAACTAATTGAAAGACCCAAGAACTACAATGTGATTGGCACAAGATGGGTATTTAGAAACAAGCAAGACCAAGATGGTATAGTTGTGAGGAACAAAGCAAGATTAGTATCTCAAGGATAGACTCAAGTTGAGGGTCTTGACTTTGGAGAAACATATGCACCGGTTGCAAGATTAGAGGCAATAAGAATCCTATTGGCCTATGCATGTGCACACAACATCAAGCTATACCAAATGGATGTGAAGAGTGCTTTCTTGAATGGATATATCAATGAGCTAGTATATGTTGAGCAACCTCCCGGTTTTGAAGATGACAAGAAGCCCAACCATGTGTACAAGTTGAGGAAGGCTTTATATGGCTTGAAGCAAGCACCTAGAGCATGGTATGAAAGATTGAGGGACTTCCTTCTATCTAAAGGGTTCATTTGGCTTAGAAGATTCAAAAGGCATTAGCACTCCAATGGGCACTAATGGACACTTGGATAGTGATGCTAGTGGCAATATGGTGGATCAAAAGTTGTATCGGTCTATGATTGGAAGCCTACTCTATGTGACCGCTTCAAGGCCATATGTGATGTTTTGTGTGTGCATGTGTGCAAGATTCCAAGCCTCTCCAAGAGAAATTCAATTGAAGGCTACAAACAGAATATTGAGGTACTTAAAGCATACACAAGATGTTGTATTGTGGTATCCCAAGGGGTCAAACTTGAGTTACTTGGATATTCGGACTCCGACTATGCAGGATGCAAGATTGATAGAAAGAGCACATCGGGCACATGTCAATTGCTAGGCATGTCACTTGTATCTTGGTCATCAAAGAAGCAAAATAGTGTTGCACTCTCTACCGCCGAAGCCGAATACATAAGTGCGGGTAGTTGTAGTGCTAAATTGCTTTGGATGAAAGCAACTTTGAATGACTATGGAATCAACTTCAAGCAAGTGCCATTGCTATGTGACAATGAAAGTGCGGTGAAGCTCACCAACAATCCGGTTCAACATTCAAGAACCAAGCACATTGATGTGAGGCACCACTTCATAAGAGACCATCAACTCAAGGGTGATATCAAAATCACAAGTGTTGGCACCGATGATCAACTTGCCGACATATTCACCAAGCCACTTGATGAGAAGAGGTTTTGCAAGCTAAGAAATGAGTTGAACATTCTTGACTTCTCAAATATGTGTTGATGCACCCCCATATATATGACATGCCTCTCCTTCGAGCTATGCAAGGTACAAGTTGGTTGTCATGTCATTCATCCTTATTAGGGCTTGTGAGTGCATCTAGACATCAATTCATTAGGATCATTCATGAAAATCAAATGATTTGATGCTTATATGGTACCACTATTGTTTCTATGCTTGATTTGATCTAGTGGTAGCATATGACATATTTGTGAGCTTGCAATCCTAGTGTTTGATCTAGATCATGAACTTCAAATATTTAGCTCAACATGGGCAAGATAACCATTCTAGGATGTGTGAACAAGTTTGTCCATGGTTTAAACCGAGTTAAATAGCGTGGGGAAAGTAATCTAGATTGAACCACAACTAAGCTTCTCTCCAATAATCAAACTTTTTGAGCACACCTTTTATGATAATAGATGACAAAGGGGAGAAGTAAGTAGTAAGACAAAGAAAAATATTTTTGAAAATTTTGAAAATGAAAGCACACAAGTAGGGGGAGCAAGGCTATGAATAAAGTTTTTGCATATCTTTGTGCACTCATAAGTGCTTGCTTGCATATGTATTTACATTCATGACATGCTTGTGTGGTGTATGCTAGTTATAGGATTCATATGATGTTTTTCTAACTAGCATGCATATGTTGGTAAGCTAGAACCTTGTTCTTTCAATTGGTATCTAGAAACCTTGCTTCTAATGTTGATCTCACGAGGTTTTTAGTGTTTTTTATGGTATCTAGCTAACCATGGTGCTAAGGATGTTATAATATGGCACTCCGATTGGTATCACGCTTCAAAGGTCCATCCCACACACCTTAGCATCATTTGGTAGCATTCACTCTCCCACAATTCCTATTCATGCATATGTGATCAAAATGAACCAAACTCATATATCACATATCTAGGGGGAGCTAATACTACCAAAGTTGAAATTTTCATCATTTATATTCATTTGTGAAAAGGTTGTCATCAATTACCAAAAAGGGGGAGATTGAAAGACCTTGTTTGGTTTTGGTTAATTGATGAAACCTATGGACTAACCCTTGAACTAAGTGTACGATCAAGATAGGGTGGTCCACCTTGGAACATGGAGCTAGATGGATGATCATGGTGAATCAAGTGTTTCATGGACTAAGGAAAAGAAGAAAGAGAAAAACAAAAATGGGCTCAAGGCAAAGGTATATTATAGGGCCATTTTTGGTTTAGTGATCAAGACACTATAGAGAGTGTGATCACCTTTAGGATAGATAGCCGTACTATCAAGAAGGGAAAACTCGTGTCGATTGCGGTTATCATATGCCACTAGGATTGCATTGCATATCCATATCTAAAATGAACCTAAGTGACAAAAAGAACTAAATATAATCCAATAAATATATGTTACAAAGGCTAACACAGGTGAACAAGGTTTGGATCATAAGGTGTTAGCACTTGAAGACTTGGAGAAGAAGAGAAGGCTCGGTCTGGCACTGAAAAGGGCTCTGGACGCAGGGTCCGGACGCAAGGTCCGGACGCAGGGCAAAGGCCGACCGGACAAATCGACATGCGTTCGGTGGCATACCCTAGCTCTCAGCGCTTCTGGACAGGAGGTCCGGACGTAGATCATCGTCCGGACGCTAACTCCGGTCGCGAGTCCGGAGTCCTATGCTCACTGGACCTCTCTGAGCAGAGGGTCCGGACGCAAAGCATGGTCCGGACCAAGGACACCGGACGCGTGTCCGGGCTTTTGCGCTCTCTGGGCTCTCTCTGGTGAGGGTCCGGATGCAGAAGAAGCAGGGTCCGGGCGCTACTGTTGGACGCATCCGGAGTCACGCAGCAGGCACAGAGAAGGGCGCCAACGGGCGAATTCAAACTAAAGGAGGGTCCAGACGCATACGCATTGGTCCGGACCCCCCATGCAAAGTGCATCCGGTTGCACGCAGGAAAGCTAGGAAGAAGGGGGAAACGGCTAGTCTTTTGTGGAAGGCTATAAATATGTTTTGGTCGGCCCTTGGGCAGCACTCTTGCACCTCCCATTCATTTGACATACTTGTGCTTGCTTGAGATAGCCTCCAACTCACTCTCTTCACTCTTGTTGCATATTTGTGAGAGTTTGAGTGATCCAAGTGCATTGATCATTGCATTGCATCTTAGTGGCACTTGGTCATCGTCATCGCCGCGTGGTTTCTTGTTATTCTTGGTGTTTGTCAACATCTAGACGGCTTGGCGATTGTGGATAAGCTTTGGCGCAATTGGTGATTGTTTGCGGCCGACTTCGGTGATTGTGAGAGGGCTTGTACCCACCTCGGCGGAGCGCCAAAGGGTAACTCTAGTGGATTGCTCGTGTCATTGAGTTACTTTCATTTGGGTGGATTCTTATGGCGCCCAAGTTAGTGGGCTAGGTTTGTGAAACACCTATTAGCCACCGAATCACCATTTGAGTAGTCGACACAACGGGGACTAGATTGGTGGCAACCAAGTGAACCTCGGGAGAAAAATCGATTCTCATCTTGTCTCCCGGCTATTCTTTGGTGTCCTTTGTGATTGGCTCTCTACATTGACATCCTCCTATCACAAGGCATTGGTATATCAATCACCTCCTCTCTTGCATTTTTATTCCTTCTTATCTTGTCTAGTTAGCTTGCTAGTTAGCTTCTTGTCGGGTACAAAGGTAAGGGGTACCCTAAACGTGTGATAATCTAAAGCTCAACATGGCAACCATTTTTAAGGCAGGATCCGATCAGCCGTTCAAGTCAATGGAGAAAGGCCCATCACGTAAAGGCCTCCCTCACCGGCAATAGTGACCAGTCATGGGTCGGCTCATTACAGGAAAAACAGTAGGAGGGATCCCCCTCCGCCTCTACCCCGACTGATGGACAGGGGTCGAACGAACGACCCCCCCCCCCGCCTCTACCTCGACTGATGGACAGGGATCGAACGAACGACCCCCCGTCTCTACCTCGACTGACGGACAGGGGTTGAACGAACGACCCCTTCGCCTCGCCTTAACCCCTCAAATGACGGAAGAGGGGTCGATCGAATCCCCCTCGACCCTGATTGACGGACAGGGGGTCGAACGAACGACCCCTCCGCCTCGACCCCTCGAATGACGGATAGGGGGTCGAACGAACGACCCGCGAGCAGGAGGCTCGATCAGCTCACCTGCTCCCGGTATGGGGTAAAAGGGATCCATTGTGCCTACCTGCCCCCGCCTAACGCCATGAGCGCCCACTACCACAGTCAAATCCATCAACTCGCCGCCCATGCCCGGGACCTCCGTCAACCGTGCGGCCGCTATAGCCACATCGCAGGTACGGAATCCAGAGGCACCCCCTCGAGCCATGAACAGGACGGCCCTCGACTATGTCTTCAGGGATACGACAGGGTCACGCTGGCCTCGACCCCCCTTAACCAGGGGGCTCGACCATCGTCTCCAACCACCCCGGCATGGCTCCCGTCCAGTCCGTCCCGCGTCAACTGTGGGACTCGTACCCATCTACAGGAGGCCAACCATACTGCGCCATGACGTTCGGCAACGTCCAGTCTGCTATCACCATGCCCTGAACACCGGAAGGACGGGAAGGCCACGCCGCTACAGCGATCGACGTCCCATCGCAAGCATGGCGTTGCGGACACCTCTCCCATGCCTCTACAGTCTAGGATCTCTGTACTCTTAGACCTCCCCTTGATCTATAAAAGGGGACGTTGGGATAGAAGAAAGGAGAGAGGCATTCGTATTGGCATCGGCAGGTCGCATCCGTATCGGCATCGGCATGTGCATTCGTATCGGCTCACACATTCAGACATCAGCTCTGACCCGCATACACCAAGAGTCAAGTCGCACACACCACACCCGAGTGCTTGATCAACATCTCAAGCAATCCACCAGCTAACCTAGGATAGCCTTGCTAGTCCTAGGCTTCAGCTCACTCTGAGCATCCCCGTGTAAACCAGCTTGTACCCCCTGTACGAGCACTTCGGTGCAAGATAATACAATCTATCCTCCCCCGCTGGACGTAGGGCCTTCTTTGCCCGAACCAGGATAAATCTTGTGTTCTTCTTGCATCACGTTTGGGAGAGGGAGCACGCAATATACAAATTTACTAGTTGGTGGTCTTGACCCCCTGGGTCAAAACATCGACACTTCTCTAGTAGCTGTTCTTACTAGCTTGTGCTAAGTTCTTTAGGTTTTTGCTATTAATTGTAAGCACTTACCTAACTAGAATTGCATTGGATATGTGGCTTTGCACTTCAAGTAGAGCTAGAGCAAAAAGCTTCGCTTAAGTGTTATCTAACCTTTTGCTCTAGTGATTTGTAGAATTATATTAGGCTATTCAACCCCCCTCTAGCCATCTAGGACCTTCCAGCTACGGGACAGAGGAGGTCATTGAGGTCATTTGATTTATTTCCCTAAGCAAACGATACATGTATGTTTAAAAAGTGTAGAAATATTTGTGTGAAATTAGATATAGAAATGATTTTGTAACAAAATTATCCGAATATTTTTCAAAGTTCACTTGGACTTTATAAAAAATATCCAATTTTTTGTTGAGTAAGTATGAATTTAAAATTGAAAAATATACTTAAAAGTAGATTTTTTATGAGAATATTTATCAAAATATTTTTACACAAAGCTATATTCAATTTTAAGTATGAGATATTTTTTTGATGAAACTGGAAAGGCAAGGAGCACGTACAGAAATTTATTAAGTGTAAAAAAAACAGTAGTTCAAGTTACAGCCAAATATGAGATATTCTTTTAGGCCTTGTTTGGAAGCCCGGTATTGACTCTAAAACCATTATAAATTACAGGTCCTTTATTTTTTTCTGACACGGGCTCTATTACATGTTTGGATGACCGGTGAGCCCAATAGTTTTATACCTCGTTTGGCCCAAAACCGTCGGAAAAAAAATGACCTGCTCACGTCTGGAAAAAAACGACAAATATCGGGGAACAACTCGCTGTCTGCTCGGTGCCGAGGGGCGCGAGGTTCTCCTGGCGGCGGTCAACCCAAGAACCACGCCGCCGCTACCGCCACCCCGACCTCGTCGCCGCTGCCGCTGCCCCAACCTCGTCGGACCACTCCTCATCTCCTCACCGCTGCTCGGGAACATCCACAACTACCACCAGCAATCCACCTCCGCAGCTCCCTCCGCCACGCCGGTGACGCCATCCTTCTCGCTCCCGGCGTGCGTCGCCAAGGCCTGCTCCATCGTCGACGCCGTGGCCGAACGATCCGTCAAAGCGCCGGCCGGCAGCGACGATTTGGTCGAGATCAGATTGACAACAGGTTGGGTTCAGCTCGGACGGTGCAAAACAGTGAGGTAAGCAATCCGTCTAAAATGCATTCAGTTTATACTTGTGTGTGTTCCCATGCCTTCCCATTTGTATTTGTTGTTGTCCTACATTTTGTTTTCCTTGAAAATATGTTCCAATCTACATGCTTTGATTAAATTGAACATGTTTGATTGGGTTAAAAAAAAGGATTGAACGTGAGACATCCAAGAAGCATGCTGAACTCATGTGTCTGATGGATGAGAAATACATTAGTGGAGAGACAGAAATAAACCAGCTGATAATCAAACTGATCATCTTTATGCAGATAAAACTGACTGCAATACGCAAATACTTATAGTAGGACTACATGGCTGGTCTTTTCTTGCCTTTATGATCCATCAATATTTCAATCTGTTGTGTGTGTTCTAATTTGTTTAAGTCAAGTGCGCACTTACTAGCTTGAGGATGTGATGCCGGAAGGATTCTTTATTTGAGACATTTGGATTTGGATAGGAACACCATCACAGTTTGTCTCTCTTAGTGTCTTCAAGTTCAATGTATATTGACTGTCTGTTTTCTGAGTCCAAGGTTGTAAAGTCTGACCGAATAGTTAAGATGACATGTTCTTTCCATCATCTCGTATGTATAACTCGTAATATAATTGCTACTCCTAATACTAGGCAATGGAGTACCTGCAGCAGCTCTGTAGTCAATTGGACATTGCAACATGGTTATCTTGACACTTCAGCTAAAAAAATTGAGTTCCTTTTTGAAGGGAAAGATAAAAGTTGGAATTACGATAGGTTGTGTGATGACTGATGACCACTAGTGTCAAGTCTTATAGGCGATCAGGCATTCTATTCAGAAGTGTCGTTTAGTTCTCACTGGGTGTTGTAAACGATGTCAGCCTGGCCAGATGTTGCTTTGGAACTACAGACTTGCTAGCTAGCCATTGTAAATTGCTTTGACACTGGTTCCTGTATGAATATGCTTTGACACTGGTTCCCTGTATGAATATGATGACTGTGACTGAAAATGCACATCGGGTGAGCACGTCTGTGGCCATCCGCACGTCTGCTCACACGTCTGCTCATGTCTGAATGAAAATTTTCATCCAGACATTCGTGTTCTTACAAAATCCATTATAAAAGGACAAGCTAGTGTTCTACTGATATCTAGCTAGTAAAATCAATTTTTGTCACAGCTACTACCAGCTAAGGTTCTTAGATCAACACTGAAGAACAGCTAACTGTTCAGATGTTATACAGCTAGCTGCTGCCTGTAGATTACAAACAAGCTATATGTGTACTGCTGATGCAATAATTATGTACGTCATTTGTTCTGTGTTCCCTCCCTTGTGCTATCCTTGGAACTTGTGGCATATAGTAGGACTCATACATACAATGTATGAAGTTACAGTGTATTTGATAACATTATATATTTTGCAGGTTAGTCGAAGCATTTATCGGTGGATGGGCATGAAGTCACAGAATAATGTTTGTTGCTAGCAGTTCCTTCAACCATCAGTCAACTATTTTATGTCCTTGTATTTCAGTTTAGAAGAACAATCCAAGCACCGACTTTGTTGGATCCTATTTGAAGGAACTCTATCGAATTTTGGATCCTTGTTGGATATGAATTTTGTTTAACTTTCAGTTTAAACATGTCTTGTTTTCGAATTATCTATATGCTCCATGTCATGAATGTGCTTATTGGATCATTGATATGCCCAGTAGTCACTTCTGTAGACTTTGATTATTTGGATGTCAGAGAAGCAGTGTTGTGTGTGTTAATTCAGCATGTGTGTGTTAATTCAGCGTTCTGTATACTTTGATTATTTGAGATGTCAGAGAAGCAACGCTCTGTGTGTGTGAATTTAGCGTGTGTGTGTGTGAATTCAGCGTCAGTGTGTGTATGAATTTAGCGTGTGTGCAGTATGAATTCAGCGTCAGTGTGTGTGAATTCAGCGAACGCATGCAACAGTGACCATTCTGGGCAACCTAGACAAATTTTTTACCTTCAATCCAAACAACTTATTACAGGGAAAAAATATACAATTGTATCCTTGTGCACTATAAATTACTCTTGTAAACCAATTACATGTCAATAAAAATACCATTCTGCCAAACAAGGCCTTAACAGGGAGCGCATGATTTTTTAAATATGATATTTTTTGTTGAAAATTGTACTCTATATAATTTATGCCGATGGAGAGGTCACTGGCTAGCTGAAGCACGTTCTTCACGGTGTCCACCCCGGTGGACGGAAAGCTGATCACCGGGCACGCCGTACAAAGCAAGGTCTGGTAAAGATTGAGCAACACTACCCCAGAGAGCGTACGTGATGGTATGAGATACTAGCCAGGACAGTAGCAAGCTGTGGGTGGGGGAGCATTCGGCGTTACCGCGTTATGCATGCTTAATTATACCTTTTTTTTTGAAACTGAGTATAATCTCATTACTCAACGGCTAATAAATCGTTAGCAACAAGTACATGAACACTTTCAGGAACAGAACTCATGACTTGTTCCTCCCCGAAAATACACAAAAGACCCAATTTGGCCAACTTATGAGCAACTTTGTTACAGACTCTGCTACTAAAACAACACTCAAAACTAATAAAACAAGAGGCCACTAAAGACTTTATCTCATCAATTAAAATACCCACTGCAGTTGCATTATAATCATTTGTGGTTAAGGCTTGAACCACCATCTTTCCATCAGTCTCAACAATTAACCGGCCAATACCCAAATCAATTGCAGCTTGTATCCCTTGAAGACACGCTATGAGTTCAGCTTGGAATGCATTTAGGAGACACTCTATCTTCCTCTTCCTGAGGTAATCACATCCCCATCGCAATCTCGGATCAAGTAACCCCAGCTGCCTTCCAATAAATTCGGCAAAAAAGATCCATCACAATTAAGCTTCAAATAACCCTGTGGTGGTTTTCTCCAATTCTCCTTTCCTCGACTCATATTGTTACCCGTCAAGCTGTTGTCAATCATCACCACAGTATTCTCATGTGCATATGATCGTATACACCTAGCAAGAAAATCTGCTCCTCGCCTCCTGCCCTCTTCTCTAATTATATTTCTCTCTTGCCAAATATACCACAAAGTGATAATCACCAGCAACTTTTGATTTTCTTTAGCCTTCAGAATTAGTTCAACTGCATCCTTTACCAAGACAGTGGTCACCAACTCCAGCCTGAAACTCTCCAAGTTCAGATTCCTCCAAACCTCTTTGGCAAAACAACACTTAAAAAATAAATGTCCACCACCTTCATTTGCCACTTCACAAACCGGACATCTATTTTCAATTCTCATCCCTCACTGCAAAAGATTTCTCCTCAAAGGATGGCTGTTATGAGCCATACGCCAGAAGAAATGCTTTACCTTGCTCGGAATTTTCATTTTCCAAATCATATCAAGCACATTACTGCTGCCACCTTGTGCCCCCCCCCCCCCCCAATTTCTTTCGCGCAACAGATCAACTCTATAAACTTTGTAGGCACTCTTAACACTAAATCGCCCATGATTATCATAGTGCCATGCAATAAAATTATCCCTTCCATCATGAACTGGAAGAGACAAAATCTCCTTCGCATCTTCTTCCAGAAAAATTTCTTTTACCAGTCCCACATCCCAGCCCCCAGAAATTGGACTTATCAACTCGGAAACATAGGTTAGAAGACATGACCCTCTGGGAGTAATTGGCCTTCTAGTTACCCCTCTCGGCAGCCAAGGATCTTGCCAAATATGCAGATTATTCCCATCACCCACACGCCAAATCATGCCCTTTTTTATTACCTCTAATCCCCGTAAGATACTGCGCCAAGAGTAAGACATATTCGACTTTGGCATAGCATCTAACACCGAGGAATTTGCAAAGTACTTTGCTTTCAACACCCGAGCACACAATAAGTCTGGGTTTTCTAGGAGCCGCCAACTTTGCTTTGCCAGCATAGCAAGATTAAAAGCGTGAATATCTCGAAACCCCAAGCTTCCATCTTCCTTGGGTAACATAAGCTGATCCCGACTTAACCAATGAATCTTATTCTTTTCAACTTGTTGGTTCCACCAGAAACGACAGATCATGGCACTTATCTGGTCCACACAAAAATTTAGAGAGATCAAAGCAACCCATAGCAAAACGTCGGTATTGCTTGAGCCACGGCCTTGATCAAAATTTCCTTCCTTGCCCATGAAAGGAATTTCTCATTCCATCCTTGCATCCTTTTCCAAATCCTATCTTTCATATATAGTTTGGACTCGGAATAATACATATGTGATATGTTGTATACTGAATTAAACATAGCATTGCCCGGACTAACACACGAATGACAAACACTACTTAATTAAACAAGCACATAAGCAGTAGATGCCATATCTATATTCATACTTTTAGTTCACACACATATATAGCCAAATAAAACTACAATATCGCAGCACTAAAGCTAGGTAATGCTAGAGCTCTGTTGAAACCGAGAGTTGAAATTAATTATCCACATCATCATCAGAATAAACATAAGCGACATACTCCTCGTAACGATCAACGTAGCCACAGCCCATAATTTCGAGGTAGGAGATGTCCGCCATTATGCCGCATGTAGACAATGGTAGCGGATGCCATGGAACGTTCATGGTGTAGTTGCTTAGGAACTGCGTTACCGTGAAAGGACGCACGTAGTCCATACACTCCATAGGTGCCGAGATCAGCTCTGGTTCTTCTTCGTCGTCATAGGTTCCAATGTTAAACTTGCAGATGAAAGGCTGCAGGCCACCGTCAGTGACTTGGAAGTAAGCGCAGTTGGGCTCAACCGTAGGGAAGCAATCGGTGTCAACGACAAGGCACCTGATGCCGAGGAAGAGAGCTTGGCTCCCAATGTTCTTGACCCTAGCTCTCCATGTTCCCAGCAGCGTCAACCTTGAAAATACCAATACCACGCCACCGCTTCAAGACCGCCAGCATATCCCCGCCGCCGGCCACCACCGCGTAACAACGGCAGTCCATATCCTGCTCGGACTGAAGCTGATCGAATATGTTCTTGGCAACAGAAACAGATCCCGTGCGGTTGATTGCAGCGGCAATCAGGAGCAGCCTGCTTGCAGGAAAGTGGCCTTGGAACTCCTCTACAGAGAAAGATTCACTCTTCGGGTCCGCCCAGTACGTACACCGAGCTTGTCGAGACGGAGACCAGGACCAGAGTAGGCGAGGAGCCGACCATGTCGGCAGTGAACTGCGGCCCCTGGTATCTCGGCAATGGCGCCGCAAAACGGGTCAAGGAGCCGGTAAAGGGATTGAGGACGCTGACGGCGTGCGGGGGGTGCCTGGTCACCAGAACGAGGAGGCCGTCGGTGGTGCTTGTGATGAAGACGTAGTCACTGTCGTGGCCGCGGAGGAGCGCCAGGCTCCCACTTTGGAATCGGCCGGTGGCGGTGTTGACAAAGAGGAAGGGATTGTCGCTGCTGCCGCTGGGGGAGACGGCGGCGTCATCGTCATCCAGCTGCATGACCCACCGGCACAGGGACGGAAGCGGGGGTCATGCTGGTTGCTCCCGGGGTCGGTGGTGACGGAGCGCCAGTGCTGGCAGACGGCGCGCAGGTCGACGTAGCAGTCGAGGTCGTTGGTGGACAGGAGGAGGCAGTCGGCGACGCGGTTCACGAGGCCGGTCCGCCGGAAGGGACGACCAGCCCTGCGCCATGGCTCTCGAGGTTTCAGGGAGACAGGGACTTGCTCTCTGTTTGGTGCTGCTCTGATGTAGGCGAAGAGAGCAGGAAGACTGCTACGTCTCCTTCCAGTGCTGCTCTCGTTTCAGAATGACGGAGAGCCCATCAATGGCATTGCCATTTACTGCTCGCGGCAGTTAATTTTGTTCATCGGAAATTACACGCCGCCTATATGGGCCGTGGATGAATCGAGGTGGACCGTGGGGGACTGGGGAAGTGGGATAGGGAGACAGTAGGCCAAGAGAGCAGGGAGTCATGGGGGGCCTCGAGAAGGCAATGTGAACGCGGCGCTTGAGCTGGAGCCTGGAGGCCTCGAGCTGAAGGAGAAAAGAAGGGGCCAACAATGCATGGCATTGCCATTTACTGCTCGCAAGAGTAATTTTTACAGTCATTCCAAATCGAGGTGGACCGTGGGACTGTGGGAGTGAGAGGGGAGTTGGTTATTCCAAATCCAACGCGGTCGCGGCGAAAAAAAATCCGCTCAAATGAACACCAAACTTGGGGAATCCCTAATTCTTAGTAGAACCTTCGACGATCGGTCTTCTTCGGCCAGCCAGCTGCTCACCTCCATTCGTGATGAGGCCGTTGCTTGGTGCTCCGCGGGCTACAAGTCCCTGAACCTGCTGCTCGCCTCGCCTGTGCTTTGATGTGTGTTAGGCTAGTCTCTGGCTCACTCTCGAGCCTCTCTTAGCAGGTCTGTGTTGGATTGACGGTAACCTGGGTTGCTGCCCTTTTGTTGTTGTAATGCTCTGAACATCTGTGAGATTTTGAATTTAGAGTCAGATTTAATTTTCAACCTCCAAGTTGCACGGGAGTTTATTCTTAGCCCTATAAACCGCCAAGGACCTTTAATTGTCAAAAAAAACGCCCCCGGAGACCACGCTTGGCAGGGCGCTGGCTTCCCAGAAGCGCGCCCGTCCGCTGTTTGGAAACTGTCACAGGCGCTCTGCGTGCTGATACGCTAGCTGCCCATCGACTCTCCAGCAAAGAAATCATGGCAGCTATGCGCCTATGCGTAATATGTGCCCGAAGCTTGCTCCACTGATCGCCAAATGTATATGGCTTCCTACACAAGGAGCCACGCGTGTACTACGGGCGCGTAGCTGCTGGTACGGTAAGTGACCCTGTTTTGGTTTTCTTAGCTTTTGGTCATTTGGAGAGTTTTATCTTGTTGGCTCAAATCTGAAATGCACTTGTATTGACAATGCACTCATTAAGGGGGAGATTGCAAATACATGGTTGATATGTGCCTATGATGTTTAGTTTTGATGATGAGCGATTGACCAACACATGAGTGTTTCAGTTTGAGCATTTACTTCTAACCTCTCTGCGAAAGCAAATGTGTATCTGTCTATCGTCTTGTGGTGTGCAGATGCTATGCCTAGTGACAGTGGTCAATGACGTGGAGAAGGTCGAGTAGAGGCTTGCTGTGCCGATGGACTGAGAGTGGTGAAGGGCGGAAGCGGGGCTCGGACTGAGGGACCATGGGCGCCGGTGGACTAGCTGTGGTGGCTAGTACTTGGCACCGGCGAGTGCGAGAAGACATGGAGGTAGACCGAGTCGACCAAGTCAAGACGGTGGACGCGCGAGTCGAGCGGAGGCTCAGGGGACTCGGAGTCCGACCGGGCGAAGACAAGGTGACTCGCGTCGAGTGGTTTGATGGTTTGGGCCTCAAAACCATCCGCGTTGGTTTTCGAGTTTGGGCCGCAAAACTCGGGGTTCGGTAGTTGAGCCGAAAGCTACCGGTGGCAGGTTTCGCGGGTTTGGGCCTCAAAACCCGGGCGGAGCTTCCGAGGAAGCGGGGATGGCACGTGGCGGAATCCTGGAGGTTGCGTCGAGGCGACGGCAACTCCTGGCAGGAAGCGGGGCCGTCCATTCAAATCGAGGGAGATATTTACCGGAGCTTGGACTGCAATGCTTAGGCTAGGTAGTTCACTCATTGTATCTAGGGGGGTCTTTGGGAAATAGCCAAAGCCTCTAATAAATAGAGGATGAAGGGGTATCCTCATCCAATCTCTTGAACCCTAATCATTTGCCCCAACTCTCTCTCTCTCTCTAACCTCTCTCTAGTTCATGAGATCCCTAGGTTGATCCCACCAACCTTTGTAAGAACTCGAGTTTGTTGCGAGGAATCGGAGGTCGTAACCTCCGTAAGCCATGGCGGCTTCGATTTCTTGATCGTGTCCCCGTTTTGCTTGTGTTCTTCGGGTTTTGCTTTTGCTCTCTCTTTTTCCCGAGATGATTTCTCTTTGTAGGGAGTAGCTCTTGCAAATCCGTTTGAATCAAGTTGTTCGTATTCGAGAGGAGCATCTTTGCACCGAAGGATCCATCCTCAAACCTCTCGAGTACACAGATCGGGTGATTTCTTTGCCGCGTTCTTCGTTTTCCCTTTTCTCCCCCAAATCCGAGTGTTCCCGTCATCCGACCCAAATTGAGCGATGATTTCTTCGGGATAGCTCCCCAACTGCACTAGGATCATGCCTATAAAGTTTGGTTGAAGTTGGTGATCATTTGGTCGAGATTTGGGAAGATTTGGCGGAGGAAAATCGCTTTTCGGGGTTTCTGCGCGTTTTTCAGGGGCGTCGGATGCTGGTGCGTGCTGACGTCAGCGTCCGTCGCTCGGTGTGTCTGAGCTTTTGGTTTGGCGCCGGACGCTCCTCAGGGTCCGTCGCCGACCGTCCGTCGCCTCTGCCGTTTCTCAGTTTCTTTCAGGCTCTCTGGAAGGCCGACGGACGCTCACCTAAGCGTCCGTCGCGCAGCGTCCGACGCCAACGGACGCTCACCCAAGCGTCGTCCCCAGGTCCACGCCTGCCTTCTGCTTCTTCATGCGTGCTCTCTGGAGAGTCGACGACCGTTCTCTCTGCGTCCTCGACGCGGTCCGTCGCCCCTGTCTTGGAGCGTCCGTCGCGTTGTCTTCCAGCGTCCGTCGCCTGTTTTTCTGGTTGTTTTGCTTAGGGTTTTTGCCTCTTTCTCATAGGGGTTGAGAACTCTTTCTTGGGGGTTTCCGGTGAGTTTTCCTCCACTGCCGGTGAGCTCTCATTTCTCCGTTTTCGTCTGAATCCCCACTCGCGTTGCTCGGGGGAGGTTGAGCACCCAACAACTGGGTTTGGCTTTTGGGAGGAGTGGCTCGAATATTTCGAGAGAAATTTGAGGCTCCCATTCACCCCCCCTCTGGTCGCCGTTCCCGGTCCTTCAATTGGTATCAGAGCCGGTTAAGGATCATTCCACCTTAAACGGTTTTTGATCCGCGAAGGCGACATGGAGCGAGGTGTTGGCAAACCTCCGTTCTTCGATGGAACGAATTTCGCCTATTGGAAGGTGCGCATGTCCGCTTACCTTCAAGGGCTTGATTCGAAGATCTGGGAGATTTGTGAGAATGAGGACTACGTGGTTCTTGGCGCTCGGATCACTGAGCTCCAAGCTACACAACATGCTTCAAACGCAAGAGCCCGTAGCATCCTCTTCTCGAGTTTGTCTCTTCCTGAGTTTGAGCGGGTTTCGAGTCTCACTACGGCACGAGAGATCTGGCAAACACTTGTGCGATATCATGAGGGCAACCCTCAGATCAAGTCCAGACTCTTCGACACGTACCGTAGGGAGTACGAGAACTTCGTTCAGTTGGCCGGCGAATCTGTTGACAGGATGTTCACTCGCTTCCAATCTATCGTCAACAAGATGCGTGCTAATCGGACCAACTTGCCTTATGATGATCATGAGATGGCTATCAAGCTTTTGTATGCTCTTTATCGGAAGGTATGGGAGATGAAGGTGGCTGCCATTCAGGAGTCACCGGGTTATGACGCCCTGACCGTGGATGAGCTATTCAGCAAGCTCAAGTCCTTGGAGATTGACCACCAGACCCGGGCCAAGCTTGAGAACCCGTCGAACCCATCCATGGCGTTGGTTTCCGGCCCCGGCGGTGTGTCTTCTTCTTCCTCTAACCCATCACATTCTTCGTTCGCTTTGTCTTTGATGTCTGTGACAGAGGAACAAGTGGAGGCGCTTGGAGATGATGAGCTGGCTTTGGTCATCACCAAGTTCTCACGGTTTCACAACAACCGTTTGAATCGTCGGCGTGGTGGCTCAGCCAAGGGGTGCTACCGTTGCGATGATGAGGATCACTTCATCGCAAACTGCCCCAAGAAAGCTGCGGGTGACTTCACCAGGCGCAAGGACAAGCGTGAGCACCGCTTTGAGGACAAGCACAAGGCCAAGGGCGGCTACAACCGAAAGTCCTCCAAGAAGGTGATCGACAAGGTGAAGGCCAAGCACCGAGCCTTCCTTGCCTCCCTCAGCGACATCGATGCCTCCTCCGACGGGGGCTCTTCCTCAAGCGACGATGAGTCAAAGGGAAAGGTTGAGGACAAGCTCAACAGCCTCTGCTTCTACGCCGACGCCAAGCACGGTGGCTTTTGCACCATGGCGATTGAAGAAGGCAAGGTTGGGAAGTACAAGGATGGCCCCGACTACGACTCCGACACACCCGAGGTATCACCCACCATCGAATCCCTCTCTCTCGAGCTTGAGTCTTTGAACGATACCTTGCTTAGTCAGGATGCTTTGCTCAAGCGTGCCGCTTGTGAGAGAAACGATTTCAAAGCAAAGTACCTTAGCACGCTTCATGAGCTGGAGTTTGCTAAGGCACAAGTGGTGGTTACCGAGGAGGTAGAGTGTGATGCTTGTGCCATCCACATGTCTGATCTTGTCACACTCCAGGACAAGTATGGCACTCTACTTGAGGAGATTAGTGAGCTGAAGGCTAGGCCTAGCTTACTTGGTGCGTGCAAGTCTTGCTTAGGCTTGCGTTCTGAGCTGGCACAGAAGGATGCTAGGATTGTTGTGCTAGAGAAGGTCAGCTCAGATAGCACTAGAGAGTCGGATCGCTTTGAGGCTTTGGAGCTTGAGATCGCATCGTGCAGACACGACAAGATGTGTGCCGAGGAAGAAAACACATACCTTCGGTCCATCTTGAGCTGGGTGTCTTGCCGAGAACCGTAGTTGGGGATGATGCTTAACCAGTGCAAGCGAGCTGGCAGCACGGGAGTAGGCTTTGCTGTAGGTGGGAAGGACGATAGCTTGTTCGGTAAGATCGGTGAGTGCAGTGGTTTGAGCGAGAATGAGAAATCCACCACAACACCCAAGCTTACCAAGATCACTCCACCTAAGCCTACCGACCCCTCCAAGTTTCCTGTGAGAGATGGTGTGTTTGAAGAGCCACCCAAAACCACTCCACAGAAGCAAGTGTGGATTGCCAAACCAAACCACCTTCGCAACCCACTTGACACACTGCCAGACATCTCTAGTGATCCCCTTCCTAAGAAAGCGAGAGCTACCCAACCCAACAAGAGAGTGCCTACCAAGAGTGTGGTGAGGTACCATTGTGAGTATTGTGAGCGGGATGGGCACCTGGTTGAGTTTTTCTTTAGGAGGAAGAGAGATGATCGGAGGCAGGTTGAGTTGAACAACCGGGACATGTACCACCCACGAGTTGGGGTGCGTGAACCGGAAGTTCAGAGGCGCACTTCTAGGCCTAGAGGAGCAATGCCTCAAGGTGCTAGGCCTCAGGAGGCGAGACCACGTGGTGGTCGTGCCCGGCGGGGTACTGGTCGTGACCCATACGACTACGGGCCTCGTGGCAGTGGCTTTACTCCACCCTTCTTTAGCGGACCACGTTTTCCCTATCGTGGTGATCGCTATCCTCCCGTGGGGCAGGAGATGTTTGGTTTTTCTCCTAACCCATTCTTTGGGCAAGTGGGACAACACTGGTATCCTTCACAGTTTACTAACCCCAGTGTTGGTCCGTTTGCTCACCCTATGTCTTTTTATTGATGTAGGAAGGAGGACTGGAGGAGACTTGGCTTGTGGATTCTGGATGCTCACGCCATATGACCGGAAGTGCCAAGTGGTTCTCCAGCCTCGACCCCGTGCACCACACCAAGTACATCACATTCGGGGACAAGAGTAAAGGTAAGGTTGTCTCCCGGGGGTCCATCCGAGTCAATTTGTCTTTTGTCCTCAAGGATGTTGCTTTGGTTGCGAATTTGCATTTTAATCTTCTCTCGGTTTCGCAACTCCTTGAAGACGGTTTTGAAGTGAGTTTTAAGCCAAACTTGTCTCGGATTTTGGACTCTCGTGGTGATCTTGTTTGCCGGATTTTACCCTTCGGGAAGGTTTTTCGTGCGGATTTTTCTATCTCTTCCGGACCTTCTCGTTGTCTTCTTGCTGGTTCTTCTTCCGAGCTTTGGAAGTGGCATAGGAGATTGGGACATTTGAGTTTTGACTTGCTTGCAAGGCTTAGCTCAATGGACCTTATCCAAGGATTGCCTAAGCTAAAGTTCGAGAAGGATTTGGTTTGCCATCCTTGCAGGCATGGCAAGATGGTTGCTGCTTCCCATCCTCCTGTAACTCAAATTATGACCTCACAACCCGGCGAGCTATTACACATGGACACAGTTGGTCCAGCTCGGGTTAGGTCGGAAGGAGGGAAGTGGTATGTGGTTGTAGTCATTGATGACTACTCGAGGTACTCTTGGGTGTTCTTTTTGGAGAGTAAGGATGAGGCTTTTATGCATGTGCGTGATCTGATTTTGAGATTGCAAAATGAGCTACCTAAGCATGCCATGAGAGCTATTCGCAGTGATAATGGCACAGAATTCAAGAATGCTCAATTTGCATCTCTTTGCTCTTCTTTGGGTTTGGATCACCAATTTTCCTCTCCTTACACTCCCCAGCAGAATGGTGTTGTTGAGCGCAAGAATCGGACCCTTGTTGAGATGGCCAGGACGATGCTCGATGAGCATAGGACTCCTAGGCGGTATTGGGCCGAAGCACTCAATTCTGCTTGCTATGTTTCCAATCGCATTTTTCTCCGGGCTTTTAAGAAAAAGACCTCTTATGAGCTGCGATTTGGGAGACCACCCAAGGTAAGTCACCTACGGGTGTTTGGGTGCAGATGCTTCATCCTCAAAAAGGGCGGTAAGTTGGATAAATTTGAATCACGGTCTTCTAACGGTATATTTCTTGGTTATTCTACTCACTCTCGTGCTTATCGTGCACTTAACCTTGAGACTAACCGAGTGATGGAGACTAGTGAGATTACATTCGATGAAACTATGCCCTGTGTTTCCACTGTTTTTGAGCTTGCAGGTGATGATGAGGTGAACACTAGCATTTTTGTGGAGGAGGAGCAGGACGACGCCGATTGTGGTGATCCCGAGCCGACTCCACCGGCTGCCCCAGTCGACCCTGTGACGTCTACTTCGGCTCACGGCCCGGACCCTTCTACTTCCTCTACATGGGGGCCGTTCGAGCAGCTTCCTCAGTCAGTGCCTGTTGCACCTGAGGGAGCTCCAGCTGCTGTCGAGGGGGAGGCGACTTCTTCACGTGAGGCACCGCTACACATTCAACATCGCCACCCTCCTCAGACTATGATCGGCGACATCAACGAGCGTACCACACGCTCCAGGTCATATCGTATCTCTCACTTTGCTCATTCGGCTTTTGTCGCGTCTTTTGAGCCCCGAGATGTTGGACACGCATTGATGGATCCGGATTGGGTTAATGCCATGCATGAGGAGTTAGAGAACTTTGAGCGAAACCGCGTTTGGGTCTTAGTACCACCACCACCAAGTTGCCACCCTATAGGAACCAAGTGGGTTTTCAAAAACAAACAAAGTGAGGATGGGGTGGTAGTGCGTAACAAGGCTAGGTTGGTAGCGCAAGGCTTTTGTCAAAAGGAGGGAATAGACTATGAGGAAACCTTTGCTCCCGTAGCTCGTTTAGAAGCCATTAGAATCCTTTTAGCTTTTGCAGCTTCTAAGGGTTTTAAACTTTTTCAAATGGATGTTAAAAGTGCTTTCCTAAACGGCTACATAGAGGAGGAAGTGTATGTTAGACAACCTCTCGGTTTCAAAAATCCCAAGTTTCCAAACCATGTTTTTAAACTTCACAAAGCGTTGTATGATTTGAAACAAGCACCTAGAGCATGGTATGATAGGTTAAAAACCTTTTTGCTTGCTAAGGGTTTTAAAATGGGATCGGTAGATAAGACGTTGTTTCTCCTCAAGCAAGGCAAAGACACTCTCCTAGTCCAGATTTATGTGGATGATATCATCTTTGGTGGTTCTTCTCATGCTCTTGTTGCCAAGTTTGCAGATCTTATGAGCAGGGAATTTGAGATGAGCATGATGGGAGAGTTGACTTTCTTTCTTGGGTTGCAAATCAAGCAAACCCGAGAAGGGACGTTTGTGCACCAAGGCAAGTACACGAAGGATATCTTGAAGAAGTTTGACATGGGCGAGGCAAAACCCCTCTCGACGCCTATGTCAACTACTACTGCCTTGGATGCGGATGAGGAAGGAGAAGCGGTGGACCAGACGGAGTACCGCATCGGGTCGCTTCTGTACCTAACGGCGACCCGGCCGGACATTCAGTTCGCCGTCTGCTTGTGTGCGCACTTTCAGGCGTCCCCACGGACTTCGCACAAGAAGGCAGTGAAACGCATCATGAGGTACTTGTGCTTCACACCCGAATTTGGACTTTGGTTTTCCGCCTCCTCCTCTCTTGTGCTTTGTGGTTATTCTGATGCCGACTTTGCCAGTTGTCGTCTTGATCGGAAGTCCACTTCTGGGACTTGCCAGTTTCTCGGGTCCTCTCTTGTGTCTTGGTCTTCTCACAAACAGTCTAGCGTGGCACAGTCAACGTGCGAAGCTGAGTACGTTGTCGCGGCTAGCTGTTGCTCTCAGTTGCTTTGGATGATCGCAACTTTGAAGGATTTTGGTCTTGAGCTTACTAAAGTGCCTCTGCTTTGTGATAGCACGAGTGCCATTAGTGTAGCCAAAAATCCCGTGCTTCACTCTAAGACCAAGCACATTGATGTTCGTTTTCACTTCTTGAGAGATCACTATGAGAAGGGTGACATTGACCTCCGGCATGTCGATACCCAAAACCAGCTTGCGGATATTCTCACAAAACCTCTTGATCAAGTTGCGTTTTCTCGCCTTCGGGGTGAGTTGGGTGTTTGCTTCCCTTTTTAGTTGAGGGAAGCTCTTTGTGTTTCTTTTTCTTTTTGGTTCTTTCTGTCTTTTCTTTTTTTGTGTCATTGCATTTTGCATCTCATTTGCATTTGTGACATAGTTCATTTTGAGCTTCATACCTATAGCTGATATAATGAATCTATGCTCTGTTTGAGGTGCTTTATGTGTCTATGGTGTTGCCCAACTTAGACTCTCTTTGATCTCTTGATATGCAATAGAGCTAAGTTAGACAAGCTTTAAAACTGATTTTAATTCCCCATGTCACCTCTGAAATGGCACTAGCATGTGTAGGCTTTTGAAGATCCTTCTTGGCTGCCTTATTTATAGCTTGTAACTATGGCTCTTCATTGTTTCATTCACTTCCATTGAGCACCATGCTTTAAAATTGATCTAAAATGAAATTGCTCTCTGTTTTGTGCATTGGAAAGATCGAGTTGGGTTTGCATTGTGAGCACTTCACCGTGTGTTCGAGACTGCTTCCCATATGGGTTGATACTTGAGCGGTGTCGTGTATGACCAAAACCGGTGTGTTAAGTCCTTTGACTTCGCCCGGTTGGTAAGCAGTGGCATCACTTTGCTTACAACCACTCGCATACAACTTAAATGTGCCTAAAACTGAAATTTGGTTGCAAAACTCTGAAATTTGAAAAATTCATTCAGTTGGGTCATTGGCTTGTTGTATGAACCTTGCTAGGGATAGTTTTACTTGCTATACATGAGATTGCTTTGAGATAGGTCCTATCTTGTTTGCCATGTCTAGTTGTCTCTAGGAGGTGATACCCATTCCTTGCTCACACATGTAATGCTCTCTAAAATAGCTTCTAAAGTGATCTTTAGCTCAACCTGAGTCTTAGTTGGGCACATAGAGCTTTTCCTATTCTCACAGGATCACATCACTTAGAGCATCCTTTCATTGTCATAGCTCTATGTATGAAGCTTGTTGCACTCATTTTGCATATCATGGCATTTGTGGCCGGTTCTTGAGTTTTGAGCTTTGATGAGATTCATGTGTCAACAAGGGGGAGAGTTGTGCATTTCACTCCATCTACACTTAAGGGGGAGAGTTGTGCATTGTGGGAAGAAAGCATGGGGGTGAGATATCTGATCAAGGGGGAGAAAATGTACTTCTTGTGAAATTTTTGCTTCTTTGGCTCTTTTCACCCTTCCTTGGTATCTTGTGTATGCTTTTGCCCAGGGGGAGCTTTTGCTAGATGTGTTGAGCCTTTGCCTCTTCCGGAGGGTCTAGCTTGTGTTTTGGCTCCGACAGGTTTCGATTGGCTTCTTGAGCTTTATGCGTTTTGTTTGGTATCTTTGAGCTCCCTTAGTGCTTCATTTGGTTTTCTGAGCTTTGAGAGCTTTGATTGGTTTCTTTGGCTTGCTAGCGGTGTTGAGCCCGTTTCTGCCTCTTCTTGAGGGCTAGCTTTGTTTTGCTTGGTTGCGTCGAGCCGTTGCCCATGTCTTTGGGAACCAAGTTTTGGATGCGTTTTGCTTCTCTCAAGTGACCCCGTTTTGGCTTTCTTAGCTTTTGGTCATTTGGAGAGCTTTACCTTGTTGGCTCAAATCTGAAATGCACTTGTGTTGACAATGCACTCATCAAGGGGGAGATTGCGAACACATGGTTGATATGTGCCCATGATGTTTAGTTTTGATGATGAGCGATTGACCAACACATGAGTGTTTCAGTTTGAGCGTTTACTTCTAACCTCTCTGCGAAAGCAAATGTGTGCCTGTCTATCGTCTTGTGGTGTGCAGGTGCTATGCCTAGTGACAGTGGTCAATGGCGTGGAGAAGGTCGAGTAGAGGCTTGCCGTGCCGATGGACTGAGAGTGGTGAAGGGCGGAAGCGGGGCTCGGACTGAGGGACCATGGGCGCCGGTGGACTAGCTGTGGTGGCTAGTACTTGGCACCGACGAGTGCGAGAAGACATGGAGGTAGACCGAGTCGACCAAGTCAAGACGGTGGACGCGCGAGTCGAGCGGAGGCTCAGGGGACTCGGAGTCCGACCGGGCGAAGACAAGGTGGCTCGCGTCGAGTGGTTTGATGGTTTGGGCCTCAAAACCATCCGCGTCGGTTTTCGAGTTTGGGCCGCAAAACTCGGGGTTCGGTAGTTGAGCCGAAAGCTACCGGTGGCGGGTTTCGCGGGTTTGGGCCTCAAAACCCGGGCGGAGCTTCCGAGGAAGCGGGGATGGCACGTGGCGGAATCCTGGAGGTTGCGTCGAGGCGACGACAACTCCTGGCAGGAAGCGGGGCCGTCCATTCAAATCGAGGGAGATATTTACCGGAGCTTGGACTGCAATGCTTAGGCTAGGTAGTTCACTCATTGTATCTAGGGGGGTCTTTGGGAAATAGCCAAAGCCTCTAATAAATAGAGGATGAAGGGGTATCCTCATCCTATCTCTTGAACCCTAATCATTTGCCCCAACTCTCTCTCTCTCTCTAACCTCTCTCTAGTTCATGAGATCCCTAAGTTGATCCCACCAACCTTTGTAAGAACTCGAGTTTGTTGCGAGGAATCGGAGGCCGTAACCTCCGTAAGCCATGGCGGCTTCGATTTCTTGATCGTGTCCCCGTTTTGCTTGTGTTCTTCGGGTTTTGCTTTTGCTCTCTCTTTTTCCCGAGATGATTTCTCTTTGTAGGGAGTAGCTCTTGCAAATCCGTTTGAATCAAGTTGTTCGTATTCGAGAGGAGCATCTTTGCACCGAAGGATCCATACTCAAACCTCTCGAGTACACAGATCGGGCGATTTCTTTGCCGCGTTCTTCGTTTTCCCTTTTCTCCCCCAAATCCGAGTGTTCCCGCTCATCCGACCCAAATTGAGCGATGATTTCTTCGGGATAGCTCCCCAACTACACTAGGATCATGCCTATAAAGTTTGGTTGAAGTTGGTGATCATTTGGTCGAGATTTGGGAAGATTTGGCGGAGGAAAATCGCTTTTCGGGGTTTCTGCGCGTTTTTCGGGGGCGTCGGACGCTCCGAGGGTTTTGCGTCGGACGCTGGTGCGTGCTGACGTCAGCGTCCGTCGCTCGGTGTGTCTGAGCTTTTGGTTTGGCGCCGGACGCTCCTCAGGGTCCGTCGCCGACCGTTCGTCGCCTCTGCCGTTTCTCAGTTTCTTTCAGGCTCTCTGGAAGGCTGACGGACGCTCACCTAAGCGTCCGTCGCGCAGCGTCCGACGCCAACGGACGCTCACCCAAGCGTCCGTCGCCCAGCGTCCGACGCCCTGCCTTCTGCTTCTCTTCTGCAGTGCTCTCTGGAAGGTCGACGGACGATCTCTCTGCGTCCGTCGCCAGCGTCCGTCGCCCTGTCTTGGAGCGTCCGTCGCGTTGTCTTCCAGCGTCCGTCGCCTGTTTTTCTGGTTGTTTTGCTTAGGGTTTTTGCCTCTTTCTCATAGGGGTTGAGAACTCTTTCTTGGGGGTTTCCGGTGAGTTTTCCTCCACTGCCGGTGAGCTCTCATTTCTCCGTTTTCGTCTGAATCCCCACTCGCGTTGCTCGGGGGAGGTTGAGCACCCAACAACTGGGTTTGGCTTTTGGGAGGAGTGGCCCGAATATTTCGAGAGAAATTTGAGGCTCCCATTCACCCCCCCCTCTGGTCGCCGTTCCCGGTCCTTCAGGTGCCCTTCCAATGGAAGGATAGAAGTAACACCGTCAGACGAGAATAGAAAATAGATTGGAAAGAGCAATCTGGATGCATATGTGCCTTCTTTTGAAAAGATGCATATGTGCTTTCACTACCACACCAAGAAGGATATTATAGAGCCAAGTAGGTAATAACATGGCACAAAACGTGGGAGGATTTTTTTTTCTCTTTTCTACGATTTCTATCACTTGCAATTTTTCCATCTATACTACTCTCATCTTGCTAATTAACAAAATAAACGGATCTCGTGCGTATTAAGAAACTCAGTTCCCTGAATTAAGCATTCATCAAACATGTATTTTCTACCCCTAGAACTCTACTGATTGAATCATGAAGCCATCATCTTGCGAAGATATTAATGCATAAACATTTGAATTCATCATAACATTTGAACACTAAAACTGAAAATAATTTAAGTATTCCACCAACAATATCTAACTGATATAATTGGTCATGTCTACATCCCAAAGAAGATTACACACTACAACTCTACAACTGCAAAAAAAAAATGGAGAACAACACTGAAGAATTTAACAACATGAAAATGCAGAAATAGTAGCATTACTCTAGTAGACTTGTAGAGTAGAGCATGCAGGCATCAAGCATACAGCCTCATTCAATCATCATCTGGTTCAGAGGAGGATGCTTCATCATCATGTTCGGAGGAGGATAATTCTTCGTTAGAGGACGATGATTCATCACATTCAGAATCATCATATGAGATATCAATGTCCCATTCATCGATCATCATCATTTCGTGCAATTTATTATAGTAGATGGACCTGCAATAATCTGTGATAACCTGGGCGAGGGTGAATGGACGGAAGAAACCTTGTAAGTAACCCCAACCTCCAGCGAACTCAACAAAGAAGTTGTCAGTGACGCGGACAATGGTCCTATCAAAAGACCCGTAGTAATTTCCAGTTATGTTAGGAAGGAAATAGACACAACCGCCTTGGACGGATGGGAATTTGTTGGTGTTGATTGACAGGCACCTGACATGGCTAACGAAAAGGGCACGACTACCGATGCTACTGACCAACTCAATCATATGTGTCTCCATGTTCACCCTGCGAACTATTGGTTGGTCGATAACAAGGCCTAATGGCTTGGTCACGAGTAGTAGATCTCCTGCGGACTCCACGAGAAAATATCTACCGCTCATCTGTGCTCTGGCACCTGTGTCAGCAGCAGTGTCGAGGATAGGAGAGATGGCAACCATGGTGATGTCCATCGCAGAGCGATGCCTCGGTTCCCTGGTGGTGGTGGTGACGCCTTCAGCGGGGATAGTGGACAAGTAGATCGATCCATAGCGATCGATGGTGTACAAGTTGCCCCCAAAGGAAGTGATGCAAGTAGGCTTGTTAGGGTAAGCCATCCTGAAGTGCTTGAAGCTCTCCATGCTTTGATCTGCCCATAGGATCTCGTCGGTTTCGGTGGAGATGAAGATCGTCAATAGTGGCTTCAAGTGCTTGATCTGCCCACAGGATCTCGTCGGTTCCCTCGGTCAAAAGGACAAATGAAGGCTTAATAATTATACATTTTAAACTTTTAAAATGAATGCATAGAAGTCGTACTATCAAGAGAGATACAAATTTGTTAAGCTTATGGTGATCAAGTGCTGAAACTAATATCTAAGACACGGATCTCCACCTAAGCAAACCAAAAGCCAGATATGTTAAACTCGTATTCTGTTATAGTCCTCCACAGAAGTTCCGCACTTAAGCTGCTAGACCGCTTGAAAAGGGGAAGGCATTTAAATACCCTCTCTCCCTCTTCCCAAGCGTCATCCTGCTTGATTACTTCTGCCTGAAAACAAGCTTGGAGTTCCTAACTATTGTGGTGAGCAATGAGAGGTTTGTTTAATTTGTAATGAAGAAGGCAGTGAAGATCCTCAAGCTCGACTTTGTGATTCCCTTGAGGAGAAAAATAGTGTTTGAAGAGACCTAAAGGCTTTGTGGCTCCCTCAACAATAGGCAAGCCTTGGTGGCTCTTCTGAATTTTAGTTTTTCCAAGCATATTCATGTCCCCTCTAGGCCTTTCTTGATTCTTTAAAATTACCTACCTGAGCTCCTTTGAAAGCGATTTTTGTTGGCATCGTGCCACGGCAAGTAAATCATACTTTCACAATAGTTCAAGGAGGAAAAAATCGACTTTATAAAACTTGAAGAAATATTCTTTTCTAAAACATAT
>CM039135.1:36620207-36678952 GCA_022036555.1 Microstegium vimineum
TTTTTTTTTCTTTTTTTGTGAACACACGAGGCGCAGTGATTTGGTGTATTCCTTCGTCTCTACGCTGTCCCCGTTCGTCGCGCCGGGTGACGATGCAGGTTTTTTGCAGAATACACGCATTCAAGCCATTATCCGGGGTCCGGAGGTCCCAGTTTAATTGTCTAAGTACTAAAGTACACCCCTCCCGCGCGGTCCCGGGAGTACGTGTGTCAAGAGTTTATAGCGGTCATTAGGGCCTGCTGCTCGGTTCCTGTTCGGTGCTGACACATTCTGCTTCTCAGGTCCTCGTTTCATCTCTACTAGTCTGCACTGAAATCAGGATCCAGTTGTCTTGTCCCAAACAGCCTGAACTTATCCACAACGGAGAGAAAACAACTAAATAATCAAATACTCAATCTGTCAATTTTTATCTTTTAGTATGGTCTATGGTGTGTTGGAAATATGGCCTAGAGGTAATCATAGAGATGATGTATTCTTTATATTCATTTAAAAATAGCTTGTATCGATTAACAATTATGTGAATTGCTTGTGAAACTCTTTTATTTGTATGGTTATTATAAAAGTTGTCCCTGATCGGAGTTCGTGCAAAAATACACATGAATATTAGATCAGCATATTATTAGTTGATGACTATGTTTCACAAGTCATGGACATGAGATGTCAAGCTAATAATGTGGGCACATGTATGACATGGGGCTGGACAGACCCGACCTAAGATTGTCTCTATACACATCGTATACGTTATATCCTTAGACCTGAGATTATCGTATGTACTCAATATGTGAAGCGACCTACCCTAGGACTACCAAACGTTACTCCGTGACTGGGTAGTTATAAAGGTGGCTTTTGGGTTTGTCAGGAAACATGTTGTGAGACATAGTCAATCAAGATGGAATTTTTCACTCTCCTTATGAGAGAGAGATATCACTAGATCACTCAAATGATTAGATCATGAAATGCAAGGCCGTACTTAGGTTAAGTGTTAACACACGAGTTGAACCAAATATCATGAGACAAAAGAATAACATGTATATTGTATTGTGATGGTTCGTCTGATATGATCAAAGCGTATGCATGGGAGTTGACACGCCTTGCTAGAGGCCGCTGTCAACTATTGGTCGAGTAAGAGTACTTGGGCCATGTCTATGTATGCGTGAGCCCATAGGGTCACACGCTTAAGGAGCTGGAAGCCTAATTCGGGTTGGACCCGACTTAGACTAGGTTTAGGGTTGCTAATGGGCCTCCAACACGGGAGTTCATTAGGACGCCTATATAAACAAGGGGCGGGCGCGGGGCGAGATAGACTTACGTCCTTTGGCAGCCGTTGTCGCCCTCCCCACGCTCGCGCCTAGTACTCCTCGCGGACCTAGCAGTCCAGAGGCGTGACGCTTCTTCCCTGCACGTGTGTCCCTTAGAGGTGTTGCATCTGGACCACAAGGACGAACCGCGAGTAGGAGACGTTGAGATGGACGACCTCGTAACTGCACGACACTGCTGCGACGCGCACGACTACGTCAAGTCGCTTCCGCTGCACCTGTGCGTCTAGTGGTAACCCCGTGATCTATAACTAGCTCTAGTTCCTGGTTTATGGGGTAAAATGTTTTATTTTTCAGCTAGTGTAGCAACCTCATAACCCATCAGTGATATCGGAGCCGTTAGATGCCTCGTTATAGATTCGGGTATGTGCATATGGAGATATGCACGTTCGTTGATCAATCCCTGATCATGGTTCGTGATCTTGCCACGTTGGTATTGTAACGATGTACTCGTATCGGTCGGAATTCCGCCATCCGAATTAAGTGATACATGTAAACCCAATTACGGTGAGTTGGATATCAATAAGATTGATCGAATGGAACCTAGGTCAAGTTCCAAGCGCATGCGATGCGGCAACGGCGGCGGATTAGATCCGTTGTTGAAGGAAAAATTTGCAATAAAAGTGTTGTTCGGTAAAACGGCCATAACTTTTGCATACAAACTCGGATTGACGAAAACTTTAAACGAAAATTTTGCGCCAGAAAATTTCGCATCCGTTCGCCAGCGGCAACGTTGCTCTCGACGAAATTAGTTTTGCGAAAAACAGCTTGCAAAATTATGTTTTCAGCGTTTTAAGTTTAGACGTCGGAATCGGTTAACTCTCTTTTGCAGTTATTTATGATTGGTATAGCCCTTATGTGTATGTGATGCATGTATGTAATTAATTCATGGCTTGCACGTCATGATTAAGACAATATGGCTGGAGCCACAGATATTGTCCATTCATATGTAATGGCCTGCATGTCAATCTGTGATGATCCTACGACTATGTAATTCCTTTCACCATGCTATGGTAGTGATAGATAGTCTTGGTGGACTCTTCACGGAAGATGGCATGCATGAATCATGGAGATGGTGATCACCATGATGTACAGATTGACGGAGATGAAGATATCAAAGGAACAATGGGCTATACCAAGTCAAATATGTGTTTATATCATTCTTACGATGTTCTACTTTCACGTGCAATAATGTTTTTGTCTATATATGCGGCAGTGAAGTAGAACGATCCCTCAACAATGTTTAAGTTGGAATGCTCCTCCAAACCTTGCACTGTCACGTGTCTTGTACGATCGGTGGCGGGTCTATGAAATTAGGGTGCCACTGGTTTTCCTTGACTCGACATGTTCGTATCGGATACTTACTGCAAAAGGTTTGGTTACTTGAACAAGGTTATCCTAATGGTTAGGGACCTTGGAGCATTAGTTGTTGGTAACACAAGCATAGAGATGTCATACAACAACAAGAGTCATATGCGATATGATTAGTAAGGAGTTGCTTACCGATCTACCATGTCTCCTAGCGGTGATGTTAAAGCTCACTAGTAGACTTGTTAGTTGTGGGTCTTGAATCATTGAATTTCAATTGAGGGATATTGATTTTAGTGGGAGTATATTCTGTTAAAAGTTTAATATGATTTACTCTGTTTTGGATACATTGTCTTAATATTTTGCATTACTTTTGTTATAGATGGCTCCCAGTAATCAACCATTTACTTTGCGTTCAATTCTTGAAAAAGATAAGTTGAATGGAACAAAATATGCGGATTGGATCCGCAACCGCAGAATTGTTCTTAGGGCTGAGAAAAAGGAAGATGTTCTAGACACCCCATTACCAGATGAGCCTGCTGATAATGCACCTGCTGTAGAGAGAGCCGCTTACAAGAAAGCATGTGATGCTGATCTTGAAGTGGGTTGCCTTATGCTCGCTTGCATGGAGCCAGATCTTCCATATGCAATTTGATAATAATCATACAACGTACAATATGATCGTGACGCTTAATGATATGTTTCAGACTCAAGCCAGGACTGAAAGGTTCAATGTTTCCAAGGCTTTTGTCGAAACCAAGCTTGCAGAAGGCGCAACAGTTGGCCCACATGTGATCAAGATGGTTGGTCACACTCAGAGATTGGAGAAGCTAGGCTTCCCAATGGGCCTAGAGTTGGCCACTGATTTCATACTTGCGTCTCTTCCGCCTAGCTATGGGAACTTCATTTCGAACTACCATATGCATGGGGCGGAGAAGGGCTTGAATGAATTGTGCGGCATGCTTAAAACAACAGAAGCTAATATCAAGAAAGGTGCTGGCAGTAGCCATGTGATGGCAGTCCAAAACAAGCCTAACTTTAAGAAGAGGACTTGGAAGAAGAAGAAGGCGATGGCTAAAGATCAGATCTCTAAGCCAAACCCTCCTCCTGCGCCCAAGGCTGTTGGACATGCTGCTGAAGCTAAATGCTTTCACTGTAATGGGAAAGGTCACTGGAAAAGGAACTGCAAGTTGTACTTGGAATCCTTGAAGGAAGGCGGTGGTAAAGGTACTCCCGCTGTTTGTACACTTGTTGTTTATGTTACATATATTTTTCTCGCTGATTCTTATATTAATTCTTGGGTATTTGATACCGGATCGGTTGCTCATATTTGCAATATGATGCAGGGAATGATAAGAAATAGAAGCGTGAAAAAAGGAGAAGTTGATTTCCGCGTGGGCAACAATGCAAGAGTTGCTGCGTTGAGCGTTGGGACGATGCAACTTCACCTCCCGTCAGGATTTATCATGGAATTGAATAATTGTTATTTTGTTCCTAGTTTAAGTCGAAACATTGTGTCACCTTCATGTTTGATGAAGGATGGTTATTCATTTGCGAGTAAAGACAATGGTTTTGTGATCTCAAAGAATGACATGTTTGTGGCTTTTGCATCCATTGTGAATGGGTTGTTTATTTTAAATCTTGATGATGAACCTATCTGTAATATTAATGTTAAAAGGCCTCGGCTTAATGAGTTAAGTCCTACTTATATGTGGCATTGTCGTTTAGGTCATATAAGTGAGAATTGCATGAAGAGGCTCCATTCTGATGGGCTTCTACCTTCGTTTGATTTTGAATCATACGAGACATGTGAGGCTTGCCTATTCGGTAAGATGACCAAGTCGTCTTTCACAGGTTTTCCTGAGAGGGCGGCAGACTTGTTGGAACTTGTACATACTGATGTATGTGGACCAATGAGTACGACTGCTAGAGGCGGATTTCAATACTTCATAACCTTCACTGATGATTTTAGTAGATATGGATATATCTACTTAATGAAACATAAGTCTGAAACATTTGAAAAATTCAAAGAATTTCAGAATGAAGTAGAGAATCAACATGGCAAGAAAATTAAAGCCTTGCGATCTGATCGTGGAGGTGAATATTTGATCCATGAGTTTAGCAATCATCTAAAGAGTTGTGGAATTGTTCCACAGCTTGCGCCACCTGGAACGCCTCAGAGAAACGGTGTGTTCGAGCGACGTAATCGGACTTTGTTGGATATGGTTCGGTCTATGATGAGCCAGTCATACCTACCACTCTCGTTTTGGGGATATGCTCTAGAAACAACCGCTTTCACATTGAATAGGGTACCGTCTAAGTCCGTAGTTAAGACACCACATGAGATGTGGACTGGTAAGAGTCCCAGTTTGTCTTTTCTAAAGATTTGGGGTTGTGAAGTTTATGTCAAACGACTTATGTCAGATAAACTAACACCCAAGTCGGACAAATGCTTTTTCATGGGATATCCAAAGGACACTTTAGGGTATTACTTCTACAACCGATCAGAAGGCAAAGTGTTTGTTGCTCGGAACGGTGTCTTCTTAGAGAAAGAGTTTCTCAATAAAGAGAAGAGTGGACAAAAGGTATATCTTGAAGAAGTTCAAGATGAGCCAATAGGGGATAACTCTATGAGTTATGCTAATGTAGCAGAATAAGTTGAGATACCTGTGGTAAGAGAAACACCACCACAACCACGAAGGTCAGCAAGAATCCGTGAGGCACGTGGGGAAGTGTTGTTGTTAGACGATGACGAACCTGCGACATACGCGGAAGCTATGATGGACCCAAATCCCGAGGAATGGTAAAGTGCCATGAGATCCGAGATAGATTCCATGGGAGACAATCAAGTTTGGAACTTGGTTGACCCGCCTGATGGGGTTAAACCCATAGAGTGCAAATGGGTCTATAAAAAGAAAAAGGATATGGATGGAAACGTTCACGTCTATAAAGCTCGACTTGTTGCAAAGGGTTTTCGGCAAGTTCAAGGAGTTGACTACGACGAGACATTCTCGCCGGTAGCGATGCTTAAATCTATCCGGATCATTCTAGCAATTGTTGCTTATTTCGATTATGAGATTTGGCAGATGGATGTTAAAACAACCTTTCTAAATGGAAATTTGGAAGAGGACGTGTATATGATACAACCCGAAGGTTTTGTTGATCCTAAAAATATTGGAAAAATATGCAAGCTAAAGAAATCCATTTATGGATTAAAGCAAGCATCTCGGAGTTGGAATATTCATTTTGATGAAGTGATCAAAGGGTTTGGCTTTCATCAGAATAAAGAAGAACCTTGTGTTTACAAGAGGGAAAGTGGGAGCGTTGTTGTATTTCTAATCTTGTATGTGGATGGCATACTATTGATTGGGAATGACATTCCTATGTTGCAATCTGTAAAGACTTTACTGAATAATAGTTTTTCTATGAAGGATTTAGGAGAAGCAACATACATTTTGGGCATTAAGATCTATAGAGATAGATCAAAGAGGCTTATAGGATTAAGCCAAGATACATACATTGACAAGGTGTTGAAACAGTTCAACATGGAACAATCCAAGAGAGGGTTCTTGCCTATGTCACATGGTATGCGTTTTAGCGAGAAGCAGTGTCCTTCGACAGCTGATGAGCAAAAGCGCATGAGTAACGTTCCATATGCTTCGGCCGTTGGTTCCATTATGTACACCATGATATGTACTCGCCCAGATGTCTCATATGCTCTAAGTGTTGCGAGCAGGTACCAAGCTAATCCAGGTGAGAGTCACTGGACGCTTGTTAAAAACATTCTTAAGTACTTGAGAAGGACTAAAGATGTGTTCCTAATCTATGGAGGTGAGGAGAAGCTCGTTGTAAATGGTTACACCGATGCCAGCTTCCAAACTGACGTGGATGATTCACAATCTCAATTAGGTTTTGTGTTCACAATAAATGGTGGTGCTGTAAGCTGGAAGAGTTCCAAGCAGGAGACGGTGACTGATTCTACAACAGAAGCCGAGTACATTGCAGCTTCTACAACTGCAAAAGAAGGTGTTTGGATGAGGAGGTTTCTCATCGAGCTTGGTGTGGTTCCAAATGTGTCTCGCCTGTTGAATCTACATTGTGACAACAATGGGGCGATAGCGCAGGCTAAGGAGCCTAGGAATCACCAAAAGAACAAACATGTACTGCAGAAGTTTCATCTCATTCGAGAGTTCGTCGGTCGAGATGAGATCAAGATGTGCAAAATACATATGGATTTGAATGTTGCAGATCCTTTGACAAAGGCTCTTCCACAGTCTAAGCATGAGGCGCACATGAAAGCTATGGGTATTAGATATCTTTGAGATTAGCTCTAGTGCAAGTGGGAGACTGTTGGGAATATACCCTAGAGGTAATCATAGAGATGATGTATTCTTTGTATCCATGAGATGTTATGAATATCCATTTAAAGACAACTTGTATCGATTAGCAATTATGTGAATTGTTTGTTAAACTCTTTTACTTGTATGGTTATTATAAAAGTTGTCCCTGATCGGAGTTCGTGCAAGAATGCACATGAATATTAGATCAGCATATTATTAGTTAATGACTATGTTTCACAAGTCATGGACATGAGATGTCAAGCTAATAATGTGGGCACATGTATGACATGGGGCTGGACAAACCCGACCTGAGATTGTCTCTATACACATCGTATACATTATATCCTTAGACCTGAGATTATCGTATGTACTCAATATGTGAAGCGACCTACCCTAGGACTACCAAACGCTACTCCGTGACTGGGTAGTTATAAAGGTGGCTTTTGGGTTTGTCGGGAAACATGTTGTGAGACATAGTTAATCAAGATGGAATTTGTCACTCTCCTTATGAGAGAGAGAGATATCACTAGATCACTCAAATGATTAGATCATGAAATGCATGGCCGTGCTTGGGTTAAGTGTTAACCCACGAGTTGAACCAAATATCATGAGGCAAAGGAATAACATGTATATTGTATTGTGGTGGTTCGTCTGATATGATCATAGCGTATGCATGGGAGTTGACACGCCTTGCTAGAGGCCGTTGTCAACTATTGGCGAGTAAGAGTACTTGGACCATGTCTATGTATGCGTGAGCCCATAGGGTCGCACGCTTAAGGGGCTGGAAGCCTAATTCGGGTTGGACCCGAATTAGACTAGGTTTAGGGTTGCTAATGGGCCTCCAACATGGGAGTTCATTAGGACACCTATATAAGCAAGGGGTGGGCGCGGGGCGAGATAGACTTACGTCCTTTGGTAGCCGCTGTCGCCCTCCCCACACTCGCGCCTAGTACTCCTCGCGGACCTAGCAGTCTAGAGGCGTGATGCTTCTTCCCTGCACGTGTGGGATTCCTCGGAGGTGCTGCATCTGGAGCACAAGGACGAACCGCGAGTAGGAGACGTTGAGACGGACGACCTCGCAACTGCACAGCACTTCTGCAATGCGCACGACTACGTCAAGTCGCTTCCGCTGCACCTGCGCGTCTAGTGGTAACCCCGTGATCTATAACTAGTTCTAGTTCCTGGTTTATGGGGTAGAATTATTTATTTTCCGGCTAGTGTAGCAATCTCATAACCCATCAGTCCATGTTAGTAAAAAAATTTATTTAACTAAGTTCTTAGAAAATATTAGCAACATTTATATCTTTAAAGAAGTTTATATAAAAATATATTTATCAAATAGGTGGCGGGAGATATCCAATTGGGTGATGCTGAGGGGACGAGGGGCTTGTGGTTTCCTCCTCCAATTAGGATTATAGTGGAGTGGTGGGTATGACTGCTGGGCAACATGGGCGACGACGAGGTAGGGACAGAACGACGTGGTTGCGAGGAAGGAGTGGACGAGGGAGGAGTAGCATTGGAATTTTAGGTCGTCCATGGTCATGGTGGTGATTGCACCGTGTGGGAGGGGTTAGCGGTGGGGGCTTTAGCGATTTGGGGAATAAGAGTGTTTTCTTGTTTTGTTTTTTCAATGGAAGAGGATATGTCATGGACAGTAGGGCACTAGGGCCGATGGGCTTGGGATGAGGGCTCGAGACCAAATACTATCAGGAAAGCATTCCCCTCCAAGGCATGCTTTTCTTTTAAAAAGAAAGTTCTTATAGATACATACATGGACACTGTGAGATCCTCCATCCCCTCATCCCCAACTTTCCCCCACCTCTACCACTGAGCCTCTCTCAAATGGTGCCATCTTCACCAGATGAACTATAAACACTACTAACAACTATAAATCTAGCACCTTCGCCATCAACCCTTCACACAAAGCCTCTACCACCCACCTCGGCTGCCGCGTCACCGCCACATGCTATTCCACCGACTCACCACCATCACCATTGGTCCGACCATCTCTCCTATAATTCACTAGATCCAAAGCCACAAAATTCCTCCCAAACCCCAAAACACCTTAACCCTAGACCTAATCAGCGCTCGCCGAAGAAGACAATGTGGTCCTCAAATGAAGAGAGGCCACCTGAGTTGGAACCGCCAAAGTTGGTACATCGGATTTAGCGTTCTTACTTCCTCCTTCCTTCATCTTGTTCATCACATTTTCTTTCTTTCTTTGGATTATCTTGATTACAACAATGATTCGGTTTCCATATCCGGTGGCTCTTGGTTTAATCAGAGATCAAGAGTACTCCTGGTTTAGGTTTTATGTACGTAGGAAAGTAAAATTGGTAGTTAGACCATCTTTCACATGTTTCTTATTTTAATTAAGGAGGTTCTAGTTATCAACAAATTTTATTTGGCGAAATATGTCAGATTTTTTTAAAAAAAAACGGCTCAGTAGACCGTTGTAGCATAAATTGTAAAAACACAATCAAGCTTATAGAAATCTAACAGATTTTGTAAAAAGTATGTCCCAAATAAATAGCAAAATTCTTTAATTAAACGATTTTGATTCCTTTTATGTGCGAGAGTATTGATAAAGCTTGTGCTTTAGCATGGAAAAATATGAATAAATATGGATCACGCTGTAAGATCAGAACACCGAAAGTGACATTCATTCAATTAAAAAAAGTACTATATATATGTATTATGAAAACTGTCTAAGACTAAGAGCATCTCCAAAAGATTAACCAAATCGTTTTCTAAAGGTAAATTTGACTATTATTTAAGAAAAACTGACTCTAACATAACAGACTCTATAAATGGTTTTCTAAATTTAGTAAGTTGGAGGCGGTTTTTCTTCAACAAATAATCAAATCTACCTTTAAAAAGCTAATCTCTTAAAGATGCTGTAATATGAACAAGGACATCAGATATATTAATAAAAAGCCAAAATTTCTAGCTTTTTTTTAGACCATCCATTCTTTTTAGACGTGTCTTTCTCTAACTACCGAATCACTAACTACCGGATCATGGAAAGTTTCTTGTGTCCAAACTTATATATATATATATATATATATATATATATATATATATATATTATATATATATATATATAACCCGTACACTCATACGAATTAGAATAGAACTTGTTCGGAATTTTTTTGGTCTGTTCTCCCACACCAACCAAATCTGCAAGCAAGCTGCCTTTCCAATTCCAAACCAAATTAAATACAGTATCCGTGTCCATATCTCCTATACTACTCTTTCTTAATTTCCCGATCATATACTAAAATCAAATAGGAAAGCATATACGTGTCCATATCCTCTACTACTCTTCCTTTCCAAATCAATCAAATAGGAGAGCATTAGACCTAATTAAGTATATCCTATATATATGTATCAATTACAATGGAAGAAAACAACAAATCATAGTCGTGGAGGAGGGCAGGAGGCGACGTATTGCTAGGCGCGGATGAAGACGAGCAAGGACTAGGAGGGGAGCATATGCGTGAGCTATCGTCGTAGGCAGAGGGGAACCAGTGCTCGGGCGAACGATGATAGTCGACGGACAGAACATGCTCCTCCCGTCCACGCGCAGAGCCGCTTCTCCTGTATCGCGTGCAGCGCAGTCGCTCAGATGGGGCAGTCAGCGCAGCCTCATCCCGGGCTCTGTGCCGCTCACATAACCGGCGGTCGGAGATGCGCCTACGCCGCCACCACGTGCGCCTCTGCGCGCGCCGCTGTCTCCGCACGGCCTGGCTAGGCCTGTTCCGCAGCGTGCTGGCCATGGGCGCATGCGCCACGCCGCGCCGCCGCAGCCAGTCGAGTGAGCCGCATGCAAGCACGCGCTGCACGCCTCGCCAGACGCCCGGGTTGTCGCCGTCTCCGATGCAGGACGCCGCTCGTAACAGCGGCTCGCGGGCGAAGGCATCACGGCGGCCACACGACGCGCCTCTCCCGCGCCCTAGCCGGGGACCCCGGCGGCGCGCGCTCGCACTCGCGGATTGCCCCTACCGCCGTCTTCTTTCGAGTATCTAGCCGGATCAAAATTGGATTTAATGAAAACTCCACATGTCAAAAAAAAACAAATCCAGGGTATGTTACAAAACTCCCGTTCTACAAGAATTCCTTCCGCACTTAGTTGGGCGACTTGGCATTGCGTCAGCATACGCAAAGACCAAACGCCATTATCGCCACTGTGCCGAGCTCGTTCCTCCGGCTTTCAAATTCGCCATGTTCTCTGTCTCATCCTCCAATTCCTCGAGTCCATAAACAAACATGGCTATGGTCTAACTCCCTGTTCCCAATCCAGTCCTGGCTGATTCGGCGTGGCCAGAATTTTGGCTTTGCGTCGCCGCGGGTCGATCTCCCCGTTGAAACAGAGCACGATTTGGGGTAAGCCCGGTTTACTCAATCTGCTCGTTCAAATTAAATTATGTCATGGCCCTTCCTTAGCCTCACGACCTCGACGCGCCTTCTGCCTCGGCCGGAGATGACGTGATGCGGCCTTGCCAGTCTCGGCGCACTGGGCGTCCCTTGGCCACGCACGTGGCCAGCCTTCCTCGACCCACGACTGTCCCCTCTAGTGTCGTAGCCGAGTCCGTGGTAATCTTCTCTACCTCCCCGAGCCTTCATCCAGTCCACCGTCGCCACGGCGGTGAACTGCACGACCATGGTCGTCGCTCGTGGCTGCTGCCCTACTCGCGAGCCATGTCATGGTGCTCCCCGGGCCACACCTCCGTCACCTAGATATTCTCATCCACGAAGGATAGAGTCCCAGCTGCTCGGTGCTCTCCCGCGAGCATGCTGCCGGCTGGACGAGCCGCAGCCTCTCGCGCGGATTGCCTCCGCAAGTGTTCGTGCGTGAGGAATAGATAAGGGAGCGCTAATAGAAAATGAGTAAAATCTAGGGGGTTATTGGTAAGCTCATGAGAGTTGAATAGTAAAAGGTCAGATAATATTGAATCCAAGGTTTCACGATAGGTATAGATATATAGACAAATAAACGATTTGCTTATCTTTAATACAAGTTTCATATGAAATAATATTTTTTTTCCGTTACAACGGACAACCCTACTAGCAATAATATAGTCTGATAATAAAACCTAAAATTTCAGCCAAACTCATTTGCTATTTTTTGTGCACCTATTTTCTCCTCAATTATTGTGTACACATTTTATTGTCGGTCTGTTTTTCTATCTGCCTAGATTGTGTCTACTAATTATGTTCCTCTGTCCGGTGCGTTTGAGATTTGCTTCTACTACACTTGTAGATCCACAATTATGCTACTATTTTTTTTTTCTATTTTATGGTTGTTAAAATTAATTTTTCTTTTTTCCCGTTGCAACCCACCGGCAAATTTGCTAGTATATATAATAGCCAAGAAAGTTAGTTGTACTCATGTTCTCCTGCTTAATTGCATGACAAGTTAACTACCGACAGTTTGTACACAACACATGACAAAGTGACAGCAAAGGTTATCCACTCGATCAGCACACGTCGATCTCAGTGTAGCGAACCCAGCTGTTCGCTTTGGTGCCATCGTTTTCAGTCGAAAAGAGAAACTTGCTGTTGGAAAAAGACCTCGTCCGGCAAGACAGACTCAGACCGCCTGTCGCTGTCGTCGTTAGCCGGATGGATTTGCGTTTCGGTTTCACCTTGAGACACACGGCAGCCGCCATTCCGAAAAGGGTGTTCTTCCCGATTGCAAACGGATTCGCTGACCGAGCAAGAAACCGCTTGGCTGCAACGAGCTAGTTCGGCACGGTTTCTTCCTGTTCGTGCTCCTCCCCGATCCTTCCGCATCCATCGATGTTTTTTTGCCCATAGAGAAAAGTCAATAAAAACGTTGGAAATCAACTGCATATTGCCACTAATATAAGTCCAATTATGACTCGCTGCACTCGCTCGTACTTGGACTTTGGACCGCGGAGGATATAGCCGGCGGAGGAGAGAATGTGCTTAGCTTGCTGCCACGTTCGGTGTAGCGACTGGTGATGACAGAGTTAGAACTCTCTAAGATTTTGGCGCAACAGGTGCTGATGGGAAGAGCGCGCGCAAGTGAGACGCAAAATTAAGGCACGTGACGAGAAGATCGAAGCAAGTAGCGCCGCACGACACGGCACGGTACGGCAGCAGCTGGGGTGAGGGGAGCAAGCTCCCCGGTGGGAGTCACCGACGGCGATCAACGGACAACGACCTGACCGGCAAGCCTGTTGTCGTCGTCGCCGTCGACCACGCGGTAGGGCGAGACCCGGACACCAGTACACCAAGCCAGGACGAGCACGAGCACGGCGTGCGAAATGCGGGGGGCGGACCACGCGGCCTCGGAGACCAGTGGCTTTCAGCCAGCCAGCTTGCTCTTCAGTCATCTGCCAGATCCCAGATCGTTGGCCTGCGAAGGAACGGCCCTGTCAAGCAGAAGTAGGACAGCAAAAGCCGAGCGAGACGCGCTCAGAGCACACGGCTTTGATAAATGCCGACTACCAACCAGCAAAGCAACTCGTCACACGTTGACAAGTCTGCTGTCTTCGCGCGAACAGTACTCGATCGCTGTCTCGCTGCCCGCTGTACACACACGGGCGGCTTTAAATCGCCAACAAGATGCCACTGGTACTGGGAAGCGAACGGCACAGCTCTGCACGCCGTGGACGGGCTCTTAAGTGGAATGATTGAGGAATCGATGGTCTGTAACCATACCAATCTGTCATGGGTACCTCACAACACAAGGTAATAACAACAGCAGAGCCTGCACTGCATTCAAAAATTTCTTAGCTTCTACCATATGGATCGTCTTCTACCCTGTTTTCCTTCCGATCTCGGAGAAAAGTTCTGAGGATTCTACAAGGACACTACTAACAGCAAAAGAAAAATGTCAATTGCGCTAATGATCGGTCATCATCAGTAACCTATCAGCCTAGTGGATTCTGCCTCTGCCCCTTTGTTGCCCCCAACCATTTCCCTCACCCCTGGCTACCAAAAACGAAAAGAATGTCCCGAACAAAATGAACTACTCTATCGAGAGGTTCTCGAACGAGACCTCAAGTCCCCCGGCCCCGGGACTCTGCTGCTCCGACGACGAGTCGTAGCCGATCAGGCCCTTGAGCATCTTCAGAACTTCGTCGGGGTCTTCCAGGTAGTACTTCGCCAGGCTTGGCCCTTTGCCGACGGTGCAGGCGAATGTCTCGGGAGCCTCTGGGAACACGGACTCGCCGGAAGGAGCACTGATAGCCTCGAACATGTCTTCGTCAGACCTATCGTCGCCAACACATAGGATGAAATCTGGCATTCTTCCGCGATCCCTCAACTTGGCAATCAGTCTTTGCACGGCTGTTCCTTTGCCCAGCTCCTTCACAACACAAGAATATAATAACTCGTTGTCAGGCAAAAGGAAATAAGTGATCATGCGAAAAACAAAAAGGACGTTCATCGAGATTAACTTGGCATGTATATTGGTAAACAAAGATAACTAGTAGGCATCGTAAATAAAGACATATAAACATAGGCAATAGAGTCAGCCTAGGGGCAAGCATGTCTCATGAAAATGTTTCAGCTAATACAGACGACAGAATGTTAAACTATGCGCTAAAGATAGAGATATGGTAGCTAAACATGAGCTGGATATAAATCTTCTTAAATTCGGTCTAATCTAAATGCGTTTTTGGTCTGAAAGCTACACTTGATTGATCACGACAGCTATCGGTGGAATTTCGAGGCTTGTTCTTTTCGTCTTGGCTTGTGCATAGGAAAGTGAAGTAGCTTGCCCACACACACACAGAGGATGGGTCCAGAATGATTAAGAATGGTATACCACCAGTATAGCTATCTAAAAGGCTAGCAGCACGTGAGATTATTAGATGGTGCCGTACCTGAGGATTAACTTCCAGAATCTGGTGGCCGCTTTTCACAGATACAGGCTCTTCGGCAAGCACGGCGAGCAGGTGGTCCTTGAGCTCTTTGGCCTGACCAGATCCGAAAACTGGATCAGCATCCTCGTAGTGCCAGACTAGTGCTGCTTCTTTAGCCTCAATGTGTGACCCGTCAGTCATGTCGCAGTAATGCTGCATTACAGGCTCAGCAATGTTTTTCCAACGGTAGTCTACGATCAACGGCTTGTGTGAATCCCATGGAGAATCCCTGCTCCACCTGATAGACAAAACAGAGTTACTTTAAGAAGCGGGCAATCTTATTCCTGAATGCTCTTGCAGCCACATGCACGTAATCATTAAGTAGTTCTTTGTAGAATACAGAGAAAATAGAACTGTCATCGTATAGCAAACACTCGTCATACTATATTGCTACTGTATAGTTGTAGAAGTTTGGACTTATAGAGCTCGACAGTCAACATCATCAACTCACCACCAACCTTTCTAGTGTACTACTCCCCTCCGTTCCAAATGATAAGACATCTCAAAAATATTGAAGAGTCAAATTTTTTCAAATTTAACCAAGCTTATATAACAATATAATAACATTTATGATGTCAACTAGGTATCATTAGATTCGTTATCAATTATATTTTCATAGTATGTCTATTTGATATTATAAATTTTTATAGTTTTCTCTATAATTATTGGTCAAACTTGAGATGTTTTAACTCTTCAAGATTTTTGGAACGTCTTATAATTTGGAATGGAGGGAGTATCTAGAAAAAGCAATTCCTATATGGATAATCAGATTTATGTATTTTCAATAACTGCATGTATGCTGAATGCGTACTATGCCAGAAGTACAATGCTGAGCTAATTCAATACCATTAGCAACAAAATTTCTATTAAGCAATTAGTCAAACAGGACATTGATGGCAGAGGAATTAGCAAACATCTCAAAACTGCCCACACCTAGGGTATCAAATGGCAAGAGCAATGCAGCATTCTAGTATTTCACAAACCAAATGACATGCCATGGGAAACAACAAGTGTTTTACCTTGTGAAGTAGCCGTGCTCTGCTGAGATCCCCAGGCTTTCACAGGGCTCTAGCCATTGAGCCAGTTCATCCTTCTTCCGCCCACTGACTACGCAGACGGTATTCTTCGGATCTGAGCACAGTTCATTCAGGACGCTAATCAACTCCTGGCCAGGATATCTGGTGATCCGCCCCTGAGGAATCATTACTGTGCCATCATAGTCCAGTAAGATGAGCCTGTTGCCGGTACGGTGGTACGATGGATTAACGTGCTCAGGTAAGAGCTTCTGGAAGTTGGGACCAAGCACGACGATGCGGAAGCTCATGGCAAGCCCAAGGCTCAAGAAGTTCATCGACGCGTGATCCTTGCCCACCCTCTGCAGGTCCTGGTCGAGCGACCGCCCCAAGAGGCAATGTCGTGCGTGACAACATACTTGTAGTGCTTCTCTTGCTGTGTCTGCTTCTCGCGCTCTCTCAGCATCAGCGCCGAGAACATCCCCTCGGCGACCTCGTCCACGTTCCACGGGTTGACGCGAACCGCGCCGCTCAGGGACCCCGAGCACCCGACGAACTCGGACAAGACGATGGCGCTCTCCCTCGGCGCGCCCGCCTCGCCGCTGGAGATCGGACCCTGCTGCCGGCACACGGTGTAGATGTACGGTGTCCTGTTCAGGCCGTCGCGCACGGCGGTGACGACGCAGACGTCCGCCGAGGTGTAGAACGCCAGCTTCTCGTGCATCGTCAAGGGGTCGTCGATCATCACGATCGGGACATACCCCGGCTTGGCGAAGCGTCCATTGATGCGATCCCGCGTCGCCTTCACCGTCGCGAGAACCGTGTCGGTGTCGCGCCCAGGACTCCGCACCGGGTTGTTGATTTGCACGAGCACCACCTTGCCACGCAGCTCCTGCCGCGAATCTAGCAGCTTCTCCATGGCCAAGAGCTTGAGGTCGATCCCCTTGAACAGATCAACATCGTCCACCCCGAGCATCACCTGACGACCGGCGAACCTCGTGGCAACCTCCTTGGCCTTCGCTGCCGTCTCGGGCGACGACAACACCTCACGTAGCTGGTCCATGTCGACACCGACGGGGAGCATCCTCACGACAACAGTACGGCCCAAGTAGTCGATGCTGATGCAGCCGCGACCGGTGTGGTGGGAGACGCCAACGAGCCTAGCGCAGGCGGAAAGGAAGTGGCGGGAATAATCGAAGGTTTGGAAGCCCACGAGGTCGGCGTTGAGGAGGGCGCGGAGGAGATCCTCGCGAACCGGGGTGGCACGGAAGAGCTCCGAGGTGGGGAAAGGCGAGTGGAGGAAGAAGCCTATGCGGGCGCGCGGCGACTTGTGGCGGAGGATGGTGGGGAGCGCCATGAGATGGTAGTCGTGGATGAAAACCAGGTCCTCATCGGGATTGAGATGCTCGAACACGCGTTCAGCGTACTTCGTGTTGGCGCCGAGGTAGGCGCGGTGGTAGAGTTCTTCGTCGTAGCCCATCAGGCCACCACCGCTGGAGGAGGCCGTCGACGGATGGAGGTAGTGGAGCATCGGCCACAGGTAGCGCTTGCAGAACTTGTCGTAGAACTTCTTGTGGAGCTCGGGCTGCAGGAACACCGGGCTGCAGGAGAAGCGCTTGAAGAGATCTTCCGCAAGCTCCTCGGACGCAGGGATCGACGCGGCGGCGAAGGGGAGCGCGCCGACGTAGACCACGGGGCGGGGGAGACCGCGGGCGAACTGGAGCGGGAGCGCGTCGGCGTCGATCGAGAAATCGAAGCCGTACCGCGCCTTCGGATTGGGCTCCGCGCGGAGGGGGAGGCGGTGGGTGACCACGATGCGGCGCGCCTCCACCGGAGACGGCGAGAGCTCGCCATCGGGGGCGGAGGAGGAGGCCATTGCAGCAGGCTGCGTTGGCCGTTTAGTTTGGGTTCTTGTGGGAATGGGGGATGGGGTCCAGGAATTTGCCAGCCGGGCGCCTCGAGAAGGAAGTGTTGGACGGGCAAGCTGGCAACGGATTTTTATAGCCTGGCCCTCCAACTTTCTTGTTTTTCAAGAAAGAAAAACGAGAGAGCGCCGCATGCCAATACGAAGACAGCAAATGTTTCTTTTTGTTTCTATATATTCTAAAATACATATACGTATTTCTTTATATGTAATATAATAGGGATCTAATAGAAAACACGTGTTCTCACCAACATCCATTGAATTTATTAATTGGTTTTTGTTGGCAAACCGTGTGACGTATTGCATAGTTAAGGGAATCCCCTTCTGAAACAGAGAAAAAAAAATTCTGTTTCCTATTTTATTCGTACAAAAATAAACCGGTTTCTATAAATATCATGTGAAATTCCTTATTTTCAATGGGCCCTAAATGTTTTCTTGTGAGGCTTTTCTTCCTTTGTGATATGGCTATCCCATCCAAATCGGCAAGATTATGGTCAATATTAAAAAAATCTACCAACTCAGATATAATCTAGCTCAATCCCACTATATAAAGAGTTAATGGGCGTTGAAAATGTAGCCCCCTATCCCTTCCCAACGGACATTATGGACAATTCAATTCAAATCATTTATAATGGGAGATTCAAATAGCCACATGTTAGTTTTTAACTATGCAAATTCTATATAATAAATAGTACATGTGTATAGCCTTTATCCCATCCAAATAAAGCCCTTAAACTCTAAAAAATATCATCATTATGTAAAATTTATAATAAAAGCTTTGACAATTAGTTAGGAAGGATTTTTTTTTGGTTTTCCATAGTGCATATAAATATTGCCAATAAAATCATGACAAAGTACCTAGTATGCCGGCTCACTTTTTTTTTGTCTCAGTTAGTAATAGATAAAGAATTTTCACTCCTTTAGCCATGCGTGCCTACCAAGATAGTCATTCCATCAGTGTTAAAAACTATGAAGTGGCTTGTAGTTTTCTTTCGATGAAAGAATACCAATTGTATTTTCTTATGTATTCTAAGTTGTGAATTGAGATACTCATAGACATCCCAAACTTCACCAAGTATTTTTGGACGTTTTCATTTTATTTCTTTTGTGGGTTGCAAACATATTAACATGTAGTGCCATTGATTGTAAATAACTCATGCAAACATCTTAGCGCATGTTTAATGCAATAGCAAACTCAATTTTTGTGGCAATATAGTCAATGCCACAACACCCATTGAACATTGCATAATATTCTATTGATATATGGATAAGGATGCATAATTCGATACTAAATCTGAAAGTCATGATGTCGATACAAACTTGGTGCTATATAGGCATGTGTGTTCTCATATGACACAAACCATGTAATGGTATGTCTATTTTTTTATGCTTTCTAACATTATTACAATACATGGCCAACAAACTCTTATGAACGAATATATGGCTACTAATGGAGCATGTCACATGAGAGGTTAACAAATGATCCAAAATTCGTGTGTATTGTCCCTTGCATTTCAATAAAGTGATAATTGAGAATCCCCTACCCCTAACAAAACCTACCAGTGTAATAAATTTACACCTCTCTCTATGTGATAATATTTTTAGATGAAATGAAAAAATAATGCATTGATGTATCAATTTAGCCTTTTAAACTAAATAAAAGAGAATAAAACATGCATATATTAGCATCTTATTTTTAGCCATCTTGTGTTATTTTGGTACAACTTGTCTCAACATTCATCGCAAAAAGGAAAACTTTGCCCAACATTTAAAAGAGCTAAGTGCAACACAAAGAAGGACCCATTTCTAGCTTCGAATGAGTTGCAGGGTGTCCATATAATTGTGTCTAGAGAATGGATGGCTTATCCACAACAGAATATGGATTTACGCAACTGCCCTCCAACTGTGGAACATGCTCAACAACACGTGCGCACCATTGCCTTCGATTCACCAAGTTCTTCTCCCCCCTGCGGGTCTTTTTGCAATTTTACGATGATTTTATCCACACGCAACGCAAGGGAGAAGAATCATTTCATTTGTTCCGATCCTGTAAAAGGCTGCGATGATCTCAGCGTTTTTCTTTCTTTATCAGAATGTGTCGAAAAGTGAATTTTGGTGATGCACTGTGGTTTTTTTTATTATAAAATAGATAAATCTCGGTGCGTAATTCAGGACACATGAAGATTTCGAAAAATATCATTGTATGGCAGCTTATCCGCTGATGAAGATTTTCAATAAATCGGGTAGGGTATGGACGAGACTCGCAAAGCAATAAAGATCCACTACCTATCTCATCCAAAAGAAATTAAGATATATGTACAGATATAGAAGGAGGCGTTTTTATTAGGTCCAATTAACTCCATGTATATTCTTTTTTTTCAACGGACTATATCTTTTTTTGAAAAAAAAACATGCTAGAATTTGTACGGAGTAGGTTTTAATTTCCGTTATGGAAACTTCATCAGGAGGTAAAAAGGACGAACTTGCCGCTGTCAACGAGTGGTCGTTGCTTCTTTCTTGAGGTCTTTCTTATCTCTTCTCTTTCTTTCTTGTTCTAAAACGGAAATTTCCACTGTCTTTCGCCTGTCTTCTGGGATGAGGATGATGATTTTATCTGATCTTGGACCATCTATCTACTTTTAGCCGGACACAAGCTGGGTTCAGATATTGTGAATCTATTTCGGGAAGGAGGTGCCCACATCGTTTTCTGAACCTGTGAAGTTTCTGAAATCCCATGGCAAATCAGTACTGTACTAGTACTCTGCAGTACTCCTTCCCTACCAAATTATAAAAACCATTTCAGTTTTTTTTTTGAAAAAATCAGTTTCGCTAGAATTATAGGGAGAGCTATAAAATTTTTACAACATCAAATAGTTATATACATGTTATTAGTTTATTATATGAATTTGATCAGACTTTAAATATTTTAACTCTCTAAAAAATTAGAACCCGAAAGGTTAAGAGTTAACTCTCTTAAAAAAATAGAACCCGAAAGGTTAAGAGACCTGGAGGCAGCATCCACCAGAAAAACGTGCAAGCCGAGCTAATTAATATTGTGATTAATAAGCGGATAGGAACGGATCATCGGTTTAGTTAGAGAAAAATCAGTTAAAACACGACGTGATGAATCAACGGGGTAAAGAAAAGGGGTAGGGATGAAAATGCCAATACTACCAACAGGACCGCACCGATGACCATTTGCCTCTGCTTCTCATGATTGACTTGTCACTACTCCATGGACATGGAGATGCGCATGCAGCTCATCCAATCCATGGTGAACATTGGCCGCATGCATCGCCGTTACCGAGAAACCTACCCGAAGGAGTTACCAGCACCTTGCCAATGCGAACAATGTACCACTACTGCTCGTACCTACTGTAGTAGAATAGCATAAGTACTCCTTGTCCCTAAATTAATAGTCGTTTTTCATTTTTAACTTTGATTAAATATATTAAAAAATTATAATATTTATGATAATATCATTAGATATATATTTGAATTTAGTTTTTTAATAAATTTATTTAAAGTTATAAACATTACGTTTACATGTATTTTTTTATAAACCGAGTTAAATTTATTGATAAAGGAAGAATGTCAACCTTGAGTCTCACTTCTTGAGAAACGAACGCGAACATGTAGTAGCACTACTACCTACTCAAGGATTTACTTAGGACTTGCTATATAAAAAAAAGGATTTACTTAATACGGTAATCAGCACAAGAAACCTATCGGAATATAAAATAATAACGTGCATACTAGTCGCCGAAAGAAAAAAGGAGCCGCCGCCTGTGCAACGTCCAGCCGCTTTTCCAACCTGCGAGCTGCGACGCGACGCCACACGACACGCCCAACAATCAAACCCCGGCCCCCACCCAGCGCGACCAATCCCGCCTGGGACGACCGTGCCTGAGTCAAAACCACGCTTTATTATCCTGTTGGGGTTGGACCGGACCCAAATCACCCACCAAGCAGCGGCGGGGCGCAGGCCGACACCCCCACGGGAGACGGGTCACGTGAGTTCCTAGGAACGGAACGGCGGCCCGGGCCGGCGCGACCGCGACTCGGGCACTCTCTCGGCTGTTTGAGCCTCTGACGCACGCCCGCGACCGCCGGTCGGGCTTTTTTTCGGACTCTCGGCGGGCAGAACAGATCCTAGCGGCGGCAACTTTTGCTGCGATGGCGGCGGGTGCCCGGTGCGGCTGCGCGCCAGCGCACGTTGTTTGGCGGCCTGATCGGTGATTTTCGCCCACGCGGCCTCTCCAACTTGGAGAGACAAGGAAAAAAAGAAAAAAAAAACATCGGGGCATTTTTGCTGCCGCGATTCGCTCGCGCGCCGCGGTCGCGGTCGGCATGGGCAAGGGCACAGCATATGGTGGCGGTGAAGTGAACGTGAATGTGATGGGCCGGCCGGGGTGTCCTCCATCTCCTGGGTCCTCTGGATCGTCTGTTGGACACACCACACGGCGACTGCACCGGCTCGTGGCCCGTATATACCCGGCGGCACCGGCACGTCGATCGCGTTTAAAGTGGCGTTAAAGTGTTGGCCGGAGGAGGATATACAGAGAATACCACCCAAAGGCGTACTGTGCGTGGCAGGACAGTACGTAGGCGTCCGGGACAGATATGATATGATTCTCCTCGTGGGCATAAAAACGACCGTGATTCTCTTGCTGACGCAAAAGATTCTAGCAGGTCTGCGACGGACGACGGTCCGCTCCATGCATCTAACGGTCTGTGTTAGGCGATACGTCAACGGCCATCGATGCCTCGCACGTCGTATATACCTTACCTATGAGCTACGCGATGACTTGGCCACTTTGAGGCGTACACCTGCAAGAAGACAAGGGAAAGGTATATATACAGCACATGGTGCTTGATCCACGTGTATCACGCCGCGGGTTTGTTGGTTTATGTAGTCTTTTTTTTATAAAAAAAATAATAATATAGACGCAAATTTTTACATACACGAACACACCCTCACCTCTATGAACGCACGTACACCCTACCCATATGAACACTTTCGAAGAATCGAGTTGGAACTGGAAATCTCAAGATTGACGAAGTGATCGTAAGCGTCTTGCTGTCAATGACCACGCCACGCCTACCATCGAAAGAGCAGCGTTGTTAAATCTTGTAATAAATTTAGAAAAATACGAACACTCGTGGGGTCGCCACGCTAGCTGCTTACTCCTATATAAAAAATTCAAACGAACTATAATACTACGTTTTTTCATTTCTTGTGGTATGTGTTTTCTCTCAGGGATATTTTAGGTTTTTATACTTTGGGACTAAATCGGGGGATTTAGGTCTTGTTTAGCGGTGCCAATAGTTAGATAGTTTAGAGCAACTCTCTAAAAGTCTGTTTATATCCTTCTTAATTTATAGAAATAGATTTTTTTTTTGTAAAAACACATCTTTCAACAATCTCTTTAGACCTTATTCAGATGTACATGATCCATCTCAATCCACATGCATTGAAGTGGATTAGAGTAAAATTAAACTAAGTTTTACTCAAATCGACTCTAACACATGTGCACTAAAGTGAATACACATGCATTTAAACAAAGGCATTAATTGGATCTTCAAATATAAACATCCTCTATTCTAGATTCTTGCTAGCTAAAGATAGAAAGCCAGAATAGCTCTTTAGGAAGCGTATAAAATATAGAAATGCTATGGAGGGTAGAAATGCTACCAGATGAGAGATATAAGGGAGAGTGATTGAGCGACCATGACAGAGACGACGACGGCCATGGCTTCCTCGAGCTGTTGTGGCGGTTGTGCAGGTGTTCCCGTAAGAGGGGCGATGACACAGTTTGGGGCAGGAGATCCGGGCAGGAACGATGGAAACGACCGGTTTCTTTCCAATGCAGATTAGATCGTTTCCTGGTGCATCGACATGCGCGGCGACTTCATTTTCTTAAGAGGAAACAATTCCTCTCTGTTTTTCTCTCTCTAACAATTCTAGTGTCACATCAGTAATTTGCTTCATTGATAGAATAATTAATAGAGGTAGAACATCGTGAATACACCATCGTTGCACCGGCAGATTGCATGACCTCTACTAAACCTGGAACTCGGAAGTCATCATGATTATGCAGGAGCAGGACTCGATTGTTCCAACTTTCAACGAAATGAACTCTGTGGTTTGTCTGGTCTGTACTCAAATACGGCCCAATTGTTTGTACAGACACCGGCCCAATAGTGAAAGTTGGTCTAGTTACTGATTACGTGACACCTTTTACCTGGAAAACCGCATGAACGCACGATGCCTTGGCCGTCCTCCATCCGTCCGTGGCACAGGGCATGACCGCGAGGTCGAGAGAGACGCAGAGCCTGCAAGACTCCTCCATTGTGTTTCGCGCATATATGGTTTTAACGGGGCGGACATGATGTACTGGCCGTGGTCGGTGCCTAGCTAACACGAGCTCGAGCATCCAGGCCGGCACGGCCTTTTTTTTATTTTACAGCGAAAGAAAAATTATATTATATAATAGCTGGATATATCAATATATTACAAGCACTCTGGATTACACTAGATATATGCAGCTGATTTTCATCTAAAATATAGCCACGTCGTGAAAAACTTCAAATCTCAAAACCAAATATATCCAGGTCGACACGGCCGAGCAGCCAGTTATGTGCCGTGCCGGCGTGTTGAACTGTTGGTACGCATGCAACCACGTTGTCTCTGCACTGCACTGCATTTGACACCCAGATGAAGATTTTTTTAAAAGTAAACTACGGACGGGAAAGATTCCCGCCTGGATTTCATTGCCATTCAAACATCGTTTGTTACAAAGAGACGGAGGCCTTATTTTGGTTGTTCACTACATGTGTGCTTTTGCAGGTGGGCCACATACAACATGCGCGTGGTGCTAAAGCGGCTGCGTACAAGCATCAAATAGAAGCTAGCCGGTACTTCCAGACTACCTACTCAAGGATGAAGGCATGTTGATTTTCTGGTTGTCAAATAGAAGTTAGCTACTTGTAGTTCTGTTGAAGGTACATATACCATCAAAAGTGTCTGTTAGGACTTAGAACTTAACTTGTGTTGCTTGTTAGGAGTGAGCACCTGTAACTTGTGCGGTCTATTAGCTATCTAGCTCGAAGGCTAACTAGGAGATGCTACCTATTTTATATCTTTGTATTTATGAACAACTTGTGTGATATTCTAAGATTATTGAATATAATATAATATTTATACAATGCGGATGATTGTTGGTTCCATTACTTGCTGTAATATTGTTTTTAATGGTTAATTACTTTTGAATATGTGATTCTAGAAATAAAAATTTACTGGAAAGGCATTCTCAGACGGAGGTTTACCGTCAGGAAAGATGTTCAGCACACTACGTCAAAAAGTATTTTCCGTGACGGGCGGATTCGGTTTACCGCAGCGGGCAAACGCGTCCGCCACGATTCAAAGGTCACGGTAAATCGTGGCCTCACCGTGGCGGGCGCTTTTGCCCACTGCGGTAAATCTATTTACCGCAGCGGGCAAGATAAGATGCTCGCTGCGATAAATCATTAAAAAAGCCCATGAGCCCAACAACGAGCCCATCTCTGAGCCCGCTGCTGAGCCCATTCACAGCCCATGCTTCTCCTCGCCAGATCCGGTTGTCGCCGGAGCTGCGGGCGGATCCTCAACCTGGAGCAGACGTGAGCTCGACGTGTGGGGGCGGATCCGCCGCCACTTCCGTCGAAGAAGCAGTTGTGCCCTCCTCTCCTCCGGCGTCTCTGCTTCCGTGGATCCGGCGTCTCTGCGTCCCTCCGAGCCCCCACCGCAGATCCGCCGCCGCTGCCGAGGGAAGCGCTCCGCCGAGGCCGCCCGCTCGCCACCGAGGCCGCCCGCGCGCCGCCGAAGCCCGCGCTCCGCCGATGAAAGATCTCTATTGTTTTGGGTAATTGATGAAACCTAAGTACTAACCTAGCTCTAAGTGGTTGAGTAGGTTAAGTACACCAAGGTGAAGAAAAGGAGACAAGTGATGGAGCAAGGTGGAGGCTAAGGAGAAATGCCAAAAGAGCTCACACTTTGAAAAAAAGAGAAGAGGAGAAAACCCTAAGCTATTCAAGGCAAATGTATAACTAGGGATTTTCATTTTGGTGATCAAGACACCTAGTGGGTGTGATCACATTTAGGATAGGTAACCGTACTATAAAGAGGAGAAAATAGTTAGTGGTTACACCTATCAAGTGCCATTAGGTGATCATCCATTGCATTGCATCTAATCCTAATGAGCAACCCTTGTAAAACTTGTTAAAATATGCCACACACATGCACAAGTCAGTGAAACACTTGGTGGTGGCACATGAGATCAAGGGAAGCGATGAGAAGCAAGTTCAGCACAAGACAGGAGCTCCGGACCAGTCTGTATGTGAGCACCGGACTATTGGAAGTGGTCCGGTGGTTCAGACTCAGGCAGGGCTCAAACAGAAGGGCGTCGGACTAGTGGTCCGGTGGTGCGTCGGACTATCAGTCGACCACTTTTCAGAAGTCCGGTGGCTCAGCAGGATTTCAAGGCAGCTCCGGACCAGGCGAAATGGTCTGGTGGTCAGCTTCGGACTGGTGGTCCGGAGCCCTGGCACTCACTACATGAAATCGTCAAAGGACTGGAGAAGCTCCGGACCAGAGGATATGGTCCGGTCTTGGGTGCTTACTAGACTCAGACGTTTGGCTGAGGCCAAAGCATCGGACCAAGCGTCGGACCAGGCTTCGGACTATGGCAAGTGGTCCGGAGGTCATTTTTCAGCGCGTCAACGGTCGAATTACAAAGCGTCGAACCACCTGCAATAGTCCGACGGTGGCGACTAAAGTGGTCCGGTGGTCACGGTTTGCAGCTCCAAAAAGGGAAAAAACGGCTAGTTTCTTTGAGGACGCTATATAAGGGTATGTGACTGGTTCAAGGAACAACTCTCCTGAACTCTTGGACATTTGGTTGATTGCATACTCTTTTGAGCAAACCACACACTCCCACTCACCTCTCTTAGTTGATTGTTCATCCATTTGAGAGGATAGAGTGTTCAAGTGCATTGCATGAGTGTTTCATCTTAGTGGCACTTGGGAGTTGATACCGCTGCTATTTTCTTGTTACTATTGGTGATTGCCTTCACCTAGACGGTTTGGAGCAAGCGGTGTGGATTCGAGAAGCTTAGTGATTGTGCTTCGTCGACCACAAGTGAAGATTGTGAGGGGTTCTTGTGCCTTCCTGAAAGATCTCTATTGTTTTGGGTAATTGATGAAACCTAAGTACTAACCTAGCTCTAAGTGATTGAGTAGGTTAAGTACACAAGAAAAGGTGAGATTGACAAGTGGTGGAGCATATGAGGCTAAGGGAGAAAGCTATCATGAAGTTCCACACTTGGAGAAGAAGAGAAGAGGAGGAATCCCTAAAGCTTTTCAAGGCAAAGGTAAAATAGGGCTTTTCTATTTTGGTGATCAAGACACCTAGTGGGTGTGATCACATTTAGGATATGTAACCATACTATAATAGGAGAAAATAGTTAGTGGTTACACCTATCAAGTGCCATTAGGAGTTCATCACATGCATTGCATCTAAATCCTAATGAGCAACCCTTGTAAAACTTGTTAAAATATGCCACACACATGCACAAGTCAGTGGATCACTTGGTGTTGGCACATGAGATCAAGGGAAGCAATGAGAAGCAAGTTCAGCACAAGGCAGGAGCTTCGACATATTCACCAAGCCACTTGATGAGAAGAGGTTTTGCAAGTTGAGGAATGAGTTGAACATCTTAGATTTCTCCAACATGAGTTGATGCACCCCACCTATGACATGCCTCTACTCCAACGTAGCAAGGTACAATTGATTGACATATGCATCCATCCTTTGCTAGTCTTGTGTAGAAGCATATAGACATCACTCATGATAATCTCATTCATGAAAATCAAATGTTTTCTATGGACATATGACATCACTATAGTTTCTATGAGTTGATTGATCTAGTGATGGCATATGACATGTTGATAATCTTGTAACCTCACATGTTTAGTCTAGAATGCTTATTCTTGTACTTAATCAACATGGCCAAGATAACCATTGCAAGATGTGTGAAGAAGCTTGTCCATGGTTTAAACCGTGTTAAGTATCTAGGACAAGTAATCTAGGTTGAATTTAATTTGATAATTCACCCCACTCTTTTCTACATTGACTTGATAAACAAATCTCTCTAAGTATCCTCAAGTGATACATGTTACTACAAGTGGTTTCCTTTGTGGTAATGTGTGACAAAGTGGGAGAAATTGTGTTAAAATGATAGTAGTAAGGGGAGAAATGTGGGGAGAAATGTGTGACAAAGGGGGAGAAATGTTTAAATGAGAAACATGATGAGGAAAGAAACAAGTGGAATCACAAGTGGAATCTAGAAATAGGGGGAGAAATAAGTTTTTTGGAAAAATGACAAATTAAAATCTGAGCACACAAGTAGGGGGAGCAAGCCTATGAACATTTTGTTGCATTTGAATGTGCATTCACTCATATGTTTGCTTGCATTGAAGTTTTAGTACTTTTTCAAGTGGTTTCTTGCTTGTGTGGTGCATGACTAGTTGTAATCTTGATTGATGATGTGATCACTAGCATGCATAGGAAGTTAGCTAGATATCCTCTTGTGTCTAAATTATTTGTTCCATGTGGTGTCAAGCTAACCATGTTGCTAAGGGTGAAATGATAGGCGCACTTCGATTGATATCACGCTTCAAAGGTCTATTCTTAAAACCTTAGCACCATGTCATAGGTTGTTAGTTGTTCACCCCTCCAAAAGCTTTATCTAAGCATGTGTACAAAGCTTGATTCATATTCATAGAAGTGCACACATCTAGGGGAGTTAACACTATCAAACCAACTTGGAAATGATTGACCACTTTAGATCAAGGGAAGCAATGAGAAGCAAGTTCAGCAATGAGAAGCCACACACATGCACAAGTAAGTGGATCACTTGGTGTTGGCACATGAGATCAAGGGAAGCAATGAGAAGCAAGTTCAGCACAAGACAGGAGCTCCGGACCAGTCTGTATGTGAGCACCGGACTATTGGAAGTGGTTAGGTGGTTCAGACTCAAGCAAGGGTCAGATAGAAGGGCGTCGGACTAGTGGTCCGGTGATGCATCGGACCATCAGTCGACCAGTTTTCAGAGTCCGATGGCTCAATAGGAATTCAAGGCAAGCTCCGGACCAGGTGCAATGGTCCGGTGGTCAGCTTTGGACTGGTGGTCAGGAGCACTGGCACTCACTGCATAATTCGACGAAGGACTGAGGAGGCTCCGGACCAGAGGATATGGTACGGTGGTGAGCTCCGGATCAGGAGTCCGGAGCTTGGGTGCTTGCTGGACTCAGACGTTTGGCTGAGGGCAAAGTGTCGGACCAAGCGTCGGACCAGGGGCTCCGGACTATTGCAAGTAGTCCGGTGGTCAGATGTTTGAAACTCCAACGGCCAAATCAGAAGACAGAGGACACATGGCGCATGCAGAAGCGTCGGACTAGGCTCCGGACTAGGCGTCGGACCATACCGTCAGACCAGCTGCAATGGTCCGGTGGTCTCCAAAAGTGGTCCGGTGGTCACGTTCTGCAGCTCCAAAAAGGGGAAAACGGCTAGTTTCTTTGAGGAGGCTATATAAGGGTGTGTGGTTGGTTCAAGGAACCTCTCCCTTGAACTCTTGCATATTTGGCTGATTGCATACTCTTGTGAGCAAACCACACACACATCCCACTCATCACTTAGTTGATTTTGATCATCTTTTTGAGTAAGTTGAGTGATCAAGTGCATTGCATGAAGTAATTCATCTTAGTGGCACTTGGGAGTTGATACCGCTGCTAGTTTCTTGTTACTCTTGGTGATTGCCTTCACCTAGACGGTTTGGAGCAAGCGGTGTGGATTCGAGAAGCTTGGTGATTGTGCTTCGTCGACCACAAGTGAAGATTGTGAGGGGTTCTTGTGCCTTCCTTGCGGGAGATCGCAAAGGTAACTCTAGTGGATTGCCCGTGTCGTTGAGTGCCCTTATCTTGTGTTGGTTGTGAGGCACCCGGTGATGGGTTTGGTGTGTGATGCCAATTACCTCTTGAACCTCCAAGTAAGTGAGCCGACACAACAAGGATGTAGCTAGTGGGCAAACTAGTGAACCTTGGTGAAAAATCAAGTGTCAACCTCTTGGCTCATCCTTGTGATTGATTGGTGATCTTGGTGATCTCATTGTGATTGGTTCAATCCACTACTCGGTGGTAAAATCACTCCTCCCATCTTTGCATTACCTTCATCATACTTGCGAGTAGTATATTAGGTTGTGCCTAGAGGGCCACTAGACTTGAGTAGGTTTTGGTTGTGTTTAGAGCTATATTAGGATAGCAATTATGTTAGGAGGCTTCACATTCCTTAGTTTGCTTTTGCTAGTTAAGCTTCGCCACCTCTTTATCTAACTTGTTATTGAGTTTTGTTTTAGAATTTGAATTTAGGATATTCACCCCCCTCTAGCCTTGGATAGGACCTTACACGTGGTATCGGAGCTAGTACACCGTTGATTTGAGGCTTAATAACCTACTGTGTGATCATGGCTCATATCAACAACATGAAGAAACCACCAAGATTTGATGGTTCCAACTATGGCTATTGGAGGTCAAGATGACCGCACACATCAAGTCAATTAGCCAGAAGGTGTGGCTTGTGGTAGACAAGAAGTTTGAGGTTGCCAATATGGAGGCTTCAACTCCACAAGAGGAAGAGAAGCTTCAACACAATGTCATTGCTCTTAGTGCCATCCATGAGGCTCTTGATGAGAAGGTCTTTGAGCAAATCAAGAATCTAGAGAATTCTCATGAGGCTTGGAAGAAGCTTGAGGAATCATTTGAGGGCACACAAGTCATCAAGGGAGCTAAGGCATACATTCTCAAGGAGAAATTTGCAAGCTTCAAGATGAAGGATGATGAAAATGTGCTGGAGATGTTTCATCGGCTTCAAGTGCTAGTCAATGATCTCATGGCTCTTGGTGAGAAGGTTGAGGACAAGAACTTCTCTCACAAGTTCTTGAGGTGTCTTCCATCCCGGTTTGACACACTTGTGACTTTGATTGTAAGGAGTGGGCTAGACACCATGACTCCAAATCAAGTCTTGAGAGATGTGATGACTCAAGATGCTTATCAGGAGAACAAGGAAGAAGATGTCAAGAAGGAAGATAAGAACGATGAGAATAAGAAGAGCATAGCCTTCAAGGCTACTTCATCACACAAGAGCAAAGGCAAGAACAAGATTGAAGAATCTAGTAAAAGTGAAGACCAAAGTGCTAGTGATCTTGATGAAGAGGAGATGGCTCTCTTTGTGAGAAAATTTGGGAGATTCATGAAGAAGAAGGGCTATGGTGCAAGAAGAAAGAAGACTTCTTTCAAGAATCATGATGAACCAAGAAAGTGCTTCAAGTGTGGAAGCTTTGATCATCTCATTGCTCATTGTCCCTACAATAGTGACAAGGATGATGATGATCACAAGAAGAGAGGCAAGAAAGAGAAGAAACCCCTATTTAACAACAAGAAGAAGAAGAAGGGCTACTCTCATATTGTTACTTGGGATAGTGATTCTTCTTGTGATGATGATAGTGATCAAGAAAAGAAGACCACTACCAAGAAGAAGGCTTTTGCAAGTATTGCAATGAGGGACAAGATCTCTCTATTTGACACTCTATCATCATGCTTCATGGCTAAGTCCACTAAGGTACTTCTCATGATGAGTGAGAGTGAGAGCGATAGTGATAGTGAGGAGCCCTCAAAGGAGGAACTCATGGACATGCTTGAGCAAGCTAAGGATTACATTGACAAGAAGAGAAAGGATTGCAAGGAATTGCACAAGGCCAATGTGGCTCTTGAGCAAAACCTTGATGAGGTCGTAGCATCTCATGAGAGGCTAATGGAAGCCTATGAGAAGCTAGTGAAGTCTCACTCTAAGCTTTAAAGAGCTCATTCCTCTCTCCTTGACCAAGGTAAGAAGGAGATTGCTCAAACATGTGACATAGGAGTTACTTGTGATATTCTTGATGAATCTTTCTATACTCCTATCATTATTGCTCCCACTAACCCCTCTTGTAGCACTACCACTTCTACTTCATCTACTAGTGATGGTGTCACTTGTGATGCTTCACTAATGGTGGAAAATAAACCCCTCAAGAAGGAGGTTACAAAGCTTAATCACTCCCTAGCTAAGGATTATGGAGGTGAGGACCACTTTCTTATGTGCTTGGGTAGCCAAAGAGCTTCTCTCTACAAAGAGGGATTGGGCTACACCCCCAAGAAAGGCAAGGCCGCCTTTGTTTCTCACAAAACTTGTTTTGTGAAGAACACCAGTAGCTATTGCAAGAGTTGCAAGAAAGTTGGTCACAATGGGCAAGCATGCAAGAACAAGAAGGCCAAGCAAGATGTATCCTCCATGAGAGTTGATTCATTCTATGTACTTTCCAAGGGTACTAATGGTGTTCATGCCAAGTTTGTTGGTGCACCATAGATGGCTTCCAAGAAGTCCATTTGGGTACCAAAATCTTTGATAACTAACCTTGGAGGACCCAAGCAAGTTTGGGTACCTAAAAAGAATTGATCTCTCTTGTAGGTCAATTATAAATCCGGAGGGAGGCATTGGGTGCTTGATAGTGGGTGCATTCAACACATGACCGGTGATGGAAGGATGTTCAACTCAATCAACTAAGATAATACACAAGGCTTTGATAGTATCACTTTTGGTGACAATGGCAAAGGCAAGGTGAAAGGACTTGGGAAGATTGCTATCTCCAATGATCTAAGCATTAGCAATGTGCTTCTAGTGGAAAGGCTTGAGTTCAATCTATTGTCGGTTGCTCAATTGTGTGATCTCGATTTCAAGTGCATCTTTGGAGTGGAGGATGTGGAAATAATTAGTGTAGATGGTTCAAACATGATCTTCAAGGTATTTCGGTATGAGAACCTCTACCTAGTGGATTTCAATGCTAGTGAGACCCAACTCTCTATATGTCTCATCTCGAGGTCTAGCATGGGTTGGTTGTGGCATAGAAGGCTTGGACATGTTGGCATGAAGCAATTGAACAAGCTAATCAAGCATGATCTAGTAAAGTGCTTGAAATATGTCACATTTGAGAAGGACAAGCTATGTAGTGCATGTCAAGCCGGAAAGCAAGTTGGCAATACTCATCCAAAGAAGAGCATCATGAGTACAAGCAAAGATTTTGAGTTATTGCACATGGATCTCTTTGGGCCAACAACTTATATGAGCATTGGTGGCAATAAGTATGAATTTGTGATAGTGGATGACTTCACAAGATACACATGGATATTCTTCTTAAGTGACAAGAGTGACATATTTTATATCTTCAAGTAATTTGTCAAGAGGTGCCAAAATGAGTTTGAAACAACTATCAATAGAGTTAGAAGTGACAATGGGAGTGAGTTCAAGAACACAAGAATTGAAGATCTTTGTGATGACTTTGAAATCAATCATCAATTCTCTCCAAAGTACACTCCTCAATCCAATGGGATAGTTGAAAGGAAGAATAGAACCTTGATTGACATGGCAAGATCAATGCTAAGTGAATACAATGTTAGTGATTCTTTTTGGGCCGAAGCTATCAATACGGCTTGCTACTCTAGCAACTGTCTCTATTGTCATGGAATGCTTGAGAAGACTCCATATGAGCTATTGAATGGAATAAAGCCAAACATTGCTTACTTTCGGGTATTTAGGTGCAAATGCTATATATTGAAGAAAGGCACAAGGCTAAGCAAGTTTGAAAATAAATGTGATGAAGGATTTCTACTTGGTTACTCTACATCTAGCAAGGCTTATAGAGTGTGGAACTTATCTAGTGGAATTCTTGAGGAAGTGCATGATGTTGAATTTGATGAAACTCAAGGCTCTCAAGATGAAGAAGAAAACTTGGATTATGTGAGAGGTGTCAAGTTGGTCAATGGTATGAAAGATATGGATATTGGTGACATTAGACCAAGACAAGTCCAAGATGAAGATGAAGATCAAGTAACCATTCCAAGTGATCAAGCTAGTGGTTCTCCAACTCAAGATCAAGCAAATGCATGTGAAGATAGAGTTCAAGCTAATTCATCATCTCAACCACCTAACATCAACATTCAAGTGCTCCAACCTACCAACATTGCAAAAGATCATCCTTTAGATCAAGTAATTGGAGGCATTCAAAGTGGTGTTCAAACAAGATCAAGATTGGCTTCATTTTGTGAGCATTATTCTTTTGTCTCATCATTTGAGCCAACCAAGATTGATGAAGCTTTGAAGGATGTTAATTGGATCAATGCTATGCATGAAGAGCTCAACAACTTCACAAGAAATCAAGTTTGGGAATTGGTAGAAAGACCAAAGAAGCACAATGTCATTGGAACCAAATGGGTTTTCAAGAACAAGCAAGATCAAGATGGAATAGTGGTGAGGAACAAAGCAATACTAGTAGCTCAAGGTTACTCTCAAGTTGAAGGTCTTGACTTTGGGGAAACATCTGCTCCGGTGGCAAGATTAGAGGCAATTAGAATACTATTGACCTATGCTTGTGCACACAATATCGAGCTATACCAAATGGATGTCAAGAGTGCATTCCTAAATGGGTATATCAATGAGGAGTTGTATGTTGAGCAACCACCCGGTTTTGAAGATGCTAAGAAGCCCGACCATATATTCAAGCTCAAGAAGGCTCTCTATGGGTTGAAGCAAGCACCTAGAGCATGGTATGAGAGGTTGAGAAGCTTTATTCTCTCAAAGGGGTTCAAGATGGGATTGGTTGATACTACCCTATTCACCAAGAAGATTGGAAATGACTTGTTCATCTTGCAAATCTATGTGGATGACATTATCTTTGGATCTTCAAATCAAGACTTTTGTGAAGAGTTTGGGGAGATGATGGCTAATGAATTTGAAATGTCAATGATCGGTGAACTTAGTTACTTCCTTGGACTTCAAATCAAACAATTGAAGAATGGTACATTTGTGAGTCAAGGCAAGTATATCAAAGATATGATGAAGAAATTTGGGTTAGAAGAAGCTAAAGGCATTAGTACTCCCATAGGGACTAATGGACATTTGGATAGTGACTCAAGTGGCATGATGGTAGATCAAACACTCTATCGGTCTATGATTGGAAGCTTACTATATGTGACCGCCTCAAGACCGGATGTCATGTTTAGTTTATGCATGTGTGCAAGGTTTCAAGCATCTCCTAGAGAGAGTCATTTGAAATCCACAAAGAGAAAATTGAGATATCTCAAGCATACACAAGAGGTTGGATTTTGGTTTCCAAAGGGGTCAAGGTTTGAATTGATTGGATATTCGGACTCCGACTATGCGGGTTGCAAAGTGGATAGAAAGAGCACTAGTGGTAAATGTCAAATGTTGGGAAGGTCACTAGTCTCATGGTCATCCAAGAAGCAAAATAGTGTGGCACTCTCTACCGCCGAAGCCGAATACATTAGTGCGGGGAGTTGTTGTGCACAACTATTGTGGATGAAAGCCACTTTGAAGGACTATGGAATTAGATTCAAGAAAGTCCCATTGCTTTGTGACAATGAAAGTGCGGTGAAGCTCACAAACAACCCCGTCCAACACTCAAGAACAAAGCACATAGATGTGAGACATCACTTTATAAGAGATCATCAACAAAAGGGTGACATTTTTATTGAAAATGTGGGCACCAATGATCAATTAGCCGACATATTCACCAAGCCACTTGATGAGAAGAGATTTTACAAGTTGAGGAATGAGTTGAACATCTTGGATTTCTCCAACATGAGTTGATGCACCCCACATATGACATGCCTCTACTCCAACATAGCAAGGTACAATTGATTGACATATGCATTCATCCTTTGCTAGTCTTGTGTAGAGCATATAGACATCACTCATGATAAGCTCATTCATGAAAATCAAATGTTTTCTATGGACATATGACATCACTATAGTTTCTATGAGTTGATTGATCTAGTGATGGCATATGACATGTTGATAAGCTTGTAACCTCACATGTTTAGTCTAGACTGCTTATTCTTGTACTTAATCAACATTGCCAAGATAACCATTGCAAGATGTGTGAAGAAGCTTGTCCATGGTTTAAACCGTGTTAAATATCTAGGACAAGTAATCTAGGTTGAATATAATTTGATAATTCACCCCATTCCTTTCTATATTGACTTGATAAACAAATCTCTCTAAGTATCCTCAAGTGATACATGTTACTACAAGTGGTTTCCTTTGTGGTAATGTGTGACAAAGGGGGAGAAATTGTGTTAAAGTGATTGTAAGGGGAGAAATGTTTAAAGGGGGGGGGAAATGTTAAAATGAGAAACATGATAAGGAAAGAAATAAGGGGAGAAATAAGATTTTGGAAAAATGAAAAATTAAAAATTGATCACACAAGTAGGGGGAGCAAGCCTATGAACAAATTGTTGTATTTGAATGTGCATTCACTCATATGCTTGCTTGCATTGAAGTTATAATCCTTTTTCAAGTAGTTTCTTTCTTGTGTGGTGCATGACTAGTTGTAATCTTGATTGATGATTTGATCACTAGCATGCATAGGAAGTTAGCTAGATATCCTTTCTTGTTTATATTGTGTATTCCTTGTGGTGTCAAGCTAACCATGATTGCTAAGGGTGAAATGATAGGCACACTTCGATTGGTATCACGCTTCAAAGGTCTATTCTTAAAAACTTAGCATCATATCATAGTTTGTTAGTTGTTCACCCCACCAAAAGTTCTATCTAAGCATGTGTGCAAATCTTGATTCATATTCATAGAAGCGCACACATGTAGGGGGAGTTAACACTATCAAACCAACTTGGAAATGATTGACCACTTTCTTTAATAATCATATCTTCCAAGTGGTGTCAAGCATTTCAAAGTTGAAAACAAAATCATATTTCATATCATTTTATATGGGTTGTCATCAATTATCAAAAAGGGGGAGATTGAAAGATCTTTATTATTTTGGGTAATTGATGAAACCTAAGTACTAACCTAGCTCTAAGCGGTTGAGTAGGTTAAGTGATGAGTTTGTGGGTTTCACGATCTTTCGGTGGAGATTGATAACTACGATTTGACTGGAGAGACGTTCACGATCCGACTACAACCATCCAAGGACGCTGCGCCTTAGCGATCGATACACCAATTCCAGCGGTTGCTCACGATCTTGTGGATCACAACCAACCAAACCACTAGGGTTATTCCTGCAAGCAATCGAAGAACAAGCAAGAACAAGTAGAACAAGCACTCAATTGCAAATAAGAGATGAGGGATCAGATGTGATACACATGAAGGTGGGGTTCCGAATCAAGTAGAACGGATGGTCTAGTCGACACACGCGTCTACAAGGAAGTAGCAGCAGCTAAACTTTCATCTAAACAAAACCCAATCTGTTTGTGACGGCTCTAGGGGGATATAAGGAGGAGGGAGGACGACCACAAGGGTCCTAGTGTCGTCCTACAACCCTAGGATGAGTCCCTAATGGACTCAACTTGATACACGGGTCATCGGCCCAAAATAGGGTGACGCAGCACCGTTGGCAGAAACGATCTCGGTATTAAATTGTCTACTGCGCACGCATTGATAGGATATAGGTATGAGTCTGGACCCATTGGAAAGTAGACTTGATAAGCTTTCCAAAAAGTGCTAGAACGTCCCAATCGGAGTCCGTATGAAGTCGTGGCAACCGTCGCAAGTTTGGACTCTTCTACAGTCCGAATTGAACTTTCCAAAACGTGTTGGACTTGGACTCTTTGTTTCCTTGGATCCAATGTGACGTGGTGGCCTGGTGGAGAACGTTAGGAACACTTAGATTTGGTCCCCAATCAACTTCATTGACCATCCATTCTTTCCATATGCAATGTAACCCTTCCTTGATCCATGTAAGCAATTCTGAAAATGAAAACATACACACTTCATAGTGCAGCACCCATTCATCAAATGTAACAATGATAAACCTCATATAGAATGGTTTCACCTTTGGTATAGAAGTGGTTGGCATGGTCATATCTAAGCCGGTGATGTCCTCATCATTCTCCCTTTCTTGACAGCAAACCGTCCTCGGTTTGACTACTGTTGGGGAATGTGGTGTAGGTAAAAGCAAACCGGGCTCCCTTTCTTGTTTGTTATCCTGTTTCTTCATAATAAAACTAGAGAAGCTCGACATGGCATGTTTATAATTATTGCATACCTCTAATTGATCACATCTTTTCATAATAAAAGAAGATTGCAGAACTGAGCAAATGTAAATTCGATGTACCATATACTCCTCTTTACAATTATATTTTCCAATAGCATGGAAACTAACATTAGAAGAACATGGCAATTCAAATCTACCAATCAGTTTATTCTGCAAATATCTAAGCTCACAAAGATCATCAAACTCAATGTACCCTATTGTATGTAAAGATGACAACAATTGAGCTTCTTCTTTTTCATTTGCAATATGAACAATATGTTGGAATTCAGCACTCATTGATTTAGAATTTTTAGCTTTATTCAGTAGTTGTGGTATGGATATAAGTAATTCATTACCACACAACTCTTCTTTGTCACAAGGAATATCAAGCATATCAAAGTGTGACAAAGGAAAATCAGCGTCAGGTTCCACAATTGATTGATCTATAATATCATGATTAGTGGACAAATGTAATTCTACTAAAGTATGCTCACCTTGATTTATGTTACAACTGTCTGACTTACCTTTGTTGCGCTTCTCAAATGGTGTATTTGCAGCCAGATTCATGCTTTTTTCAAATGTTTCACCTCCTATCTCAAATTGATCAATGTCCATTTGTATATTGTCATCTACTTGCTGCAAATTATTAGTAATAGGAGAGATACATGCTGCTATAGTATTTGTGAGATCCTTTTTTAGAGTCATTTCAGAATCACAAGCAAGACAAAACAACTCATCAAAAGTATCATAATGTTTATCAACAAGAATATTCTGAATTTGCATGTTAAGACCTTGCAAAAATCTATGTTCTAGAAACTCATCATTTTCTTCAAAGCCACAACGTAGCAAACATAATTTTAGTCTTTCCAAGTATTCTGCTACAGTTTTGTTTTCTTGTTTTATAGATTGCAATTTTCCATACAAAAATTCAGAATAATAGCTAGGAACAAAAACATCTCTAAAATGTCTTTTCATATCTTTTCATGATTGAGGAGCATTAGCAAATCTACAAAGGGGTTTCCACTCAATTAAAGCATACTTGATAAGAACACTTGAAGCAACTTTAACCTTTTGTTTTTCAGATAGATCATAGTTTTTAAATTCATTGTTTACATTTAACTCCCATTCAATATATGCATGAGGATCATAGTTTCCTTCAAAATAAGGTAGGGCAGATTTGATTCTATTAAGCAAAGCATCACATACCTCATGAGTAGCATGGCTATCAATTGCCACATCTTTAGCAAAGTGGTTAGAATATGCAACCTGATCATCTCCTTTTTCCTTGTAGATTCCTGCCATGATTAGGAGATAATAAGAAACATATACAATAGTATTTATGTTCCTATCAACTAGTAGGATGTGGTTGTTGTAATTCTCTCACTCTCAACTTGATCAAACAAATTCTTACAAGTTCTTACCAAGCAAAACAAGAGGTGGCAGTAACCAACAAGTCGGAAACCCTGGAAGTAGTGTATCGACACCGCAGCAACAACACCTGTCAAGCTGTATCCGGATATGTGGAGCTATAGGAGGGCTAAACAATAATGTGCAAGGAAGTACTAGCACCACATTAGTTGCAAAAGCAAGTTGAGAGATCGTTCAACAGAGGTACCGTGCTGGTCCTAGGCTAGACCGTGCTAGAGACGCGAGCCTAGACACAAACGAAGTCACGGTACAGCAGGAAAAGGCACAAAAACAGCAAGCAAAACACTCCCTTTCTTTTCCTCCTCTCTTCTTTTCTTTCTTTTCTCTTTCTCTTTCTCTTCTTTTCTTCTTTTTTTTCTATTTTCTTTCTGATTTTTTTTTCTTCTTCTTTTCTTTTACTTTGCACAACTATAACAAAATTGGATCTTGACAAATCAGATTCCAATAAGCAACGTAACAATGTGTTTTCTTTCTTAAAGAACTAGCAATGCTGATATTTTTTTTTGTGTGCCTAAATCAGATCTGGATGTGAAAAAAAATGGATGGATATGGTGCAGCGAAGATGTATATGGTAGCAACGATTGCAAAAGAAATATATATGATGTAGTGGAGATGTATATGGTGATGGTAAACACAGCGGATATAGTGACCAAAACGTGACAAGAACTCGAAACTCTAAAAGCCTAAGCCTAAGACCAGCAACACGACTCAACCGATGTAAACCAAACTCAACAAGCCCGAACTAATCAATACTAGTAAAAGGCTCAAAAGGTCTATGGGATTATGGGAAACGAATCTACTATTTTTGTTGGCTTTTTCTGGACTTTAGGAAATTAAAAGCAAACTGAAATCTCTCACCGATGAAATCTTGCTCTGAATACCACTTGATGAATTTGTGGGTTTCCCGATCTTTCGGTGGAGATTGATAACTACGATTTGACTGGAGAGACGTTCACGATCCGACTACAACCATCCAAGGACGCTGCGCCTTAGCGATCGATACACCAATTCCAGCGGTTGCTCACGATCTTGTGGATCACAACCAACCAAACCACTAGGGTTATTCCTGCAAGCAATCGAAGAACAAGCAAGAACAAGTAGAACAAGCACCCAATTGCAAATAAGAGATGAAGGATCAGATGTGATACACATGAAGGTGGGGTTCCGAATCAAGTAGAACGGATGGTCTAGTCGACACACGCGTCTACAAGGAAGTAGCAGCAGCTAAACTTTCATCTAAACAAAACCCAATCTGTTTGTGACGGCTCTAGGGGGATATAAGGAGGAGGGAGGACGACCACAAGGGTCCTAGTGTCGTCCTACAACCCTAGGATGAGTCCCTAATGGACTCAACTTGATACACGGGCCATCGGCCCAAAATAGGGTGACGCGGCACCGTTGGCAGAAACGATCTCGGTATTAAATTGTCTACTGGGCACGCATTGATAGGATATAGGTATGAGTCCGGACCCATTGGAAAGTAGACTTGATAAGCTTTCCAAAAAGTGCTAGAACGTCCCAATCGGAGTCCGTATGAAGTCGTGGCAACCGTCGCAAGTTTGGACTCTTCTGCAGTCCGAATTGAACTTTCCAAAACGTGTTGGACTTGGACTCTTTGTTTCCTTGGATCCAATGTGACGTGGTGGCCTGGTGGAGAACGTTAGGAACACTTGGATTTGGTCCCCAATCAACTTCATTGACCATCCATTCTTTCCATATGCAATGTAACCCTTCCTTGATCCATGTAAGCAATTCTGAAAATGAAAACATACACACTTCATAGTGCAGCACCCATTCATCAAATGTAACAATGATAAACCTCATATAGAATGGTTTCACCTTTGGTATAGAAGTGGTTGGCATGGTCATATCTAATCCGGTGATGTCCTCATCATTAAGTACACCAAGGTGAAGAAAAGGAGACAAGTGATGGAGCAAGGTGGAGGCTAAGGAGAAATGCCAAAAGAGCTCACACTTTGAAAAAAAGAGAAGAGGAGAAAACCCTAAGCTATTCAAGGCAAAGGTATAACTAGGAATTTCCATTTTGGTGATCAAGACACCTAGTGGGTGTGATCACATTTAGGATAGGTAACCGTACTATAAAGAGGAGAAAATAGTTAGTGGTTACACCTATCAAGTGCCATTAGGTGATCATCCATTGCATTGCATCTAATCCTAATGAGCAACCCTTGTAAAACTTGTTAAAATATGCCACACACATGCACAAGTCAGTGAAACACTTGGTGGTGGCACAGGAGATCAAGGGAAGCGATGAGAAGCAAGTTCAACACAAGACAGGAGCTTCAGGCCAGTCTGTATGTGAGCACCGGACTATTGGAAGTGGTCCGGTGGTTCAGACTCAGGCAGGGCTCAAACAGAAGGGCGTCGGACTATCAGTCGACCACTTTTCAGAAGTCCGGTGGCTCAGCAGGATTTCAAGGCAGCTCCGGACCAGGCGAAATGGTCTGGTGGTCAGCTTCGGACTGGTGGTCCGGAGCCCTAGCACTCACTGCATGAAATCATCAAAGGACTGGAGAAGCTCCGGACCAGAGGATATGGTCCAGTGGTGAGCTCCAGACCAGGAATCCGGAGCTTGGGTGCTTACTAGACTCAAACGTTTGGCTGAGGCCAAAGTGTCGGACCAGGTCTCCGGACTATGGCAAGTGGTCCGGAGGTCATTTTTCAGCGCGCCAACGGTCGAATTACAAAGCGTCGGACCACCTGCAATAGTCCGACGGTGGCGACTAAAGTGGTCCGGTGGTCACGGTTTGCAGCTCCAAAAAGGGAAAAACGGCTAGTTTCTTTGAGGACGCTATATAAGGGTATGTGACTAGTTCAAGGAACAGCTCTCCTGAACTCTTGGACATTTGGCTGATTGCATACTCTTTTGAGCAAACCACACACTCCCACTCATCTCTCTTAGTTGATTGTTCATCCATTTGAGAGGATAGAGTGTTCAAGTGCATTGCATGAGTGTTTCACCTAGACAGTTTGGAGCAAGCGGTGTGGATTCGAGAAGCTTGGTGATTGTGCTTCGTCGACCACAAGTGAAGATTGTGAGGGGTTCTTGTGCCTTTCCCGCGGGAGATCGCAAAGGTAACTCTAGTGAATTGCGCGTGTCGTTGAGTGCCCTTATCTTGTGTTGGTTGTGAGGCACCCGGTGACGGGTTTGGCGTGTGATGCCAATTAGCTCGTGAACCTCCAAGTAAGTGAGCCAACACAACAAGGACGTAGCTAGTGGGCAAACTAGTGAACCTTGGTGAAAAATCAAGTGTCAACCTCTTGGCTAATCCTTGTGATTGATTGGTGATCTTGGTGATCTCATAGTGATTGGTTCAATCCTCTACTCGGTGGTAAAATCACTCCTCCCATTATTGCATTACTTTCTTCATACTTGCAAGTAGTATTTTAGGTTGTTCCTAGAGGGCCACTAGACTTGAGTAGGCTTTGATTGTGTTTAGAGCTATATTAGGATAGCAATTGTTCTAGGAGGCTTCGCATTCCTTAGTTTGCTATTGCTAGTTAAGCTTCGCCATCTCTTTGTCTAACTTGTTGTTGAGTTTATTTTAGAATTTGAATTTAGGCTATTCACCCCCTTCTAGCCTTGGATAGGACCTTATAGCCGAGGCCGCCCGCGCGAGGCCCGAGCTCCGCCGAGGACGCCCGCGTGCCTCCGTGAGCTCCGCTTCTGTTGGTACTGCTGAAGTGCTGAGGGAGAGATAGAGCTGCGCGAGGGAGGGGATGAGAGTAAACCCTAATTGGTGCTTATATACGTGGTGCGGCTATCGGGCCTCGCCCGGGCCTTTTGGGCCTCATTTGTTAACCGTGACAGGCCTTATAGAATGCCCGCTGCGGTAAATCAATTTACCACAACGGACATCTTAACATGTCCGCTGCGGTAAATCGGTATTTACCGCAGCGGACAAAAATGCCCGCCACGGTAAATAAAAAAAAGACCGCCACGGGAAAGCCTAGGATTTTTCGCAGCGGGCAAAATAATAGTCTGCCACGAAGGGCTTTTAGGCAATGCTGTGCAAAATCGATTTTGGCGTAGTGGCAACCGACACGGAAGGCCAATCAATCCCTGATGGTTTAGCGGTAGATAGTGAAATTTGGTCTCTCCTGACCTTTTGGTGACCGACGGGAAAAGTTTAAACTATCCCTGACGGTAGAGCCACCGTCAGCAACTATCCCTGACGGTAAGCTTCCTAACCGACGAGCTAGATCTTTCCTGACGGTTCGGACCGTCAGGAACCGTTCCATGACGGTAATCCGTCAGGAAAAGATGACTTTCCTTGTCAGTTATCTCCTGACGGGTTATCCATGACGGTTACCATCACGGATGCTCTTCCCTGACGTTTTTAGGTGCTTTCTCTTAGGGTTTTAGTGGCTTTATACCTATATCGACGAAACAGTTGCACCAGGAATACAAATCCATACATCATTGAGGATGACTCCAAATGTACACCAACGACATACGCTATTCGATACTGGTGAGGTGCACGACGCTCAAGCCATGTGTTCATCTTCATAAAATAAATTATAGCTTTCAAATATGTAGCATCCTTCCCTTGCTTTCTATTAATTTTTGATAGAATTTTTTTTCTCCCGTTATAACGCACAGGCATTTTTGGTAATAAACTAAATAAAGATACAAAAGAACAAGAAGGTTCCTCTTCATCATGATCTCCAAGTACTGTATTGCAGACTGTGCATGTTCTGGCCCTGGCCCATCGCAAAAAAAATGTCTGAACTATGACGACAGGATTGCAGAGGACCTTAGTTTTTTTAAGTACACAGTACAACACAGACACTCAACACACACACACACTCGCCCCTACGAACACACGCACGCAAACCCTACCCCTATGAGCACAACCATGACGACATGATTGCAGAGGACCTTAGTTTTTTTTAGAGTACGCAGTACAACGCAGACACTCAACACGCACACACACTCGCCCCTACGAACACACGCACACAAACCCTACCCCTATGAGCACCTTTGAAAGACTGAGCCGGTAAACGTCTTGTTGTCGATGGAAACGTCACCTACCACTTAATGCGTAGCGCCGTGTCGTACCCAGGATTTGAACCCTGGGTGGAAGCCCCCCAACCAATGGTCTTTGTCATTGTGCCGTGAACCCTTTTAAATGCAGAGGACCTTAGTTGGGCTGAGCTAGAGGATGGTCTGCGTCCCACAGGGCGGTCTCTCTAGCGCACACGGCCCCGAGTGGGCCATACACCTTACAAAAAGCCCAGAGCCTGTTATTTTGCACGGGCCGTGCAACCAATAGAGCCCAGTAAGCTGAACCCTAATTAATAGCCCTTTGCGGTTGCAGCCCTCGATCGAGACACCAACTTCCACCCATCGCCACCGTCGCCGTTCGCCGGCCGGATGTTGCTCACACCCGAGCAGCAGGCCTCCGGCGCCGCAGCGTGCACGTCCACCTGTTCCACCTGCGGCGTCGTGGCGCCGAACGCGGCCAACACGTGCGCGCGCTGCCTCCGCGCCCGCGTGGCCATCGCGGAGAGCGTGCCGCGCCACCACGACCTGGTGCGCTGCCTGTCGTGCTCCTCGTACCTGATGCCCCCGCGGTCATGGATCCGCGCCGCGCCGGAATCGGCCGAGCTCATGGAGATCCTCCTTCACTGCATCGACAGCCACACCGCCCGCCGCCGGGTCGAGATCGCCGCGGCAGAGTTCGTCGCCGTCTCCACCTCCAAGAGCCTGGCGCTCCGCGTCCGTCTCCGCCGCGAGACCACCCACGGCGTGACGGTGGAGGAGGACCACGTCGCGGAGTTCGCCGTCCACGACCGCCTCTGCGACGCCTGCGGCAGGGCGCGGGCCCGGGCCGCCGGCCCCGACCAGCACTGGTCCGCCGTCGTGCAGGTGCAGGTGCGGCAGCGCGCGTCGCACCGCCGCACGCTCCTCCACCTCGACCAGCAGATCGTCCGGCACGGCGCCGCGGACTCGGCCGTCCGCGTGGACGGCAGCTCGGGCGGGCTCGATTTCTACTTCTCGTTGCGCTCCCACGCCGCGCGCCTCGTCGAGTTCGTCTCGTCCGTCGCGCCCGCCCGCGTCTCGCCTAACCGTTTCATCTTCTCTGTGGAGCTCTGCGCGATCTGCCGCGACGACCTCGTCTTCCTGCCCAGGGAGGCGTCGCGCGCCCTCGGCGGTCTGGGCCCGCTCGTGCTCTGCGTCAAGGTGAGCAAGTCGATCGCGCTGCTGGACACCGACACCATGCGCCTCGCCGTGATGGGCACGGCGGAGTACGACCGGTACAGGTTCGAGCCCCTGCTGAGCAGCCGCCGCCTCGTGGAGTACGTCGTGCTCGACGTGGAGCTGGAGGTCCACGTCTCGGTGCTCGTGCACGGCTCGCCGTACCTCATGTCATGGGTGACTGTCGCCCGCGCGTCGGACCTGGGCAAGAACGACACCGTCTTCACCGTGAAGACGCACATCGGCTGGGAGCTGAACCCTGGGGACCATGTGCTAGGGTACGACCTCTGTGGCGCCGTCGACTCTTGTAACAACCACGACCTGGAGAGCTATGGGAAGCGCCACGAGCTACCTGACGCGGTGCTCGTCAAGAAGAAGTACCAGAGGAGCGCGGGTAAGACGATGATGCAGGGCCGCAGCGGCAGCGGCAGCGAGGGAATGTGCGCTGAGATTGAAGAACTTGCCATGGGTATTGGATGCCTTGAGCTGAATCCGTCCGACGAAAAGGAGCTCGATGAGCTGCTCGAGGACCTCTCCATTTGATCTGCTGCTGTGAGTTGCATCGCATAGTGCTCTGGTTGTACGTACGTGTTATCTGATCTGCATGTGTCTTCTGAATGCTCTTTTTTTTTACACCAAAAACTGTGGGGGAGATCCCACAGTTTTATAAAATAAGAGGGGGGGGGGGGGGGGGGGGGGACAGAGTTACTTCAGTGAGAGAAATTAGCTAAAACCATCTAACCAAAAACAAAAGGATGACCGCAAGTCGTCTTTAAACCTAACAGAAAGAAGTAAACATTGACTTTTAAAGATACTGAACCAAGTTGCTGGTGTTGGGTCCCGTCGATTAAAGACCTTATCGTTTCTCAGCTTCCATAGTTCCCATGCCGCAATCATACTTGTTTCAATGAAGCATGGAAGTGCATGCATAATTTGCCCTTCGATGATTCTGTCTTTGACATCAATTGATGAGTCCCAAGATATCCCAATCTTTTGCCAGCAAGCACGAGCAAAGGGACAATCAAAGAAAAGATGATCGATTGTCTCAGGGACTCCAGCATCACACATGATGCAGTTTAGGCCTCCTTCTACTTGTAGTTTTCTTCTATGGAGCATTGTTTTGGTATTGAGTTTGTCAATCACCAATAACCAGGCAAAGAACTTGATTCTGGGGGTACATCTGGACTTCCATAGTGTCCTGTACATCGGATGAGCCTCCAGTCCCTTGAAAACATGTGTATAAAACTTCCTGGACGTATATCTGTCACCCCAGATAGGCTTCCATTTATCATCTCTGCCTTGGTCATATTCTATCTCATATAGTTGATTTTGAAGTGACTCTAGTTCTTGTAAAGCTTGAGTAGACAGTGGCAAGTAGAAAAGAGCATCAAGTTCTTCTGCTTGCATGGCTTCCAAAACTGAAATGCTATCTGATATGGCAAAAGAAGCCAATCTTGGGTATTTATGGGCTAAGACCTCCTCTAACCAAAGGTCATCCCAAAAACAGGTCGACTAACCACTGCCAATTGTGCATCTAGTCACCCCTCTGTAGATTGTGTTTAACCTTAGGACATCCTTCCACCAAAAAGAACCCAACTCTCTACTAGCATGTGGTACCCAACTCTCTACTAGCATGTGGTACCTTTTCATAAACCTCTTTATTAGGTATGGTGTATTGTTCTAATTATATCTATTTTGCTTCGTGTATGCTTGTTCGGATGATTGCGTGGTGATGTTGATCGAGTACAGCCGGTGAGATCTTCGGTGAGCAAGAGTTCTTTGCAGCAGATCAGGACCACCAAGAGCTTTGTGATCAAGGCAAGTTTAACATGGGATCATCCTTGTTACCTATTCACCTTAATTCACCTAGTCATGATTGCATGAGTCTCAATTGATTCCTATTAGATTTACCATAGCTTTGTTATCCTTTTACCTTGTCACCAATGGGATTCTATGCATATGGGTAGCTTTGCTATGCTTTACATGATGAATATTGAATCGAATATTGATTAATGATATATGCAACAAAAAGATAAAACTGGATTTTATAGCAACATGGAATAGGACCCCGCTGTAGGGCAAAAGCTGGGATTTAAATGCAACCATGAGTGCTATAATGGCTCTGGCTCTAGTTAAGTATGAAGTTTGGACTAGCATGCTTGTGGTTCGTGAAAGGCACCTTTGCCGAGCTGGTTATGGGGTATAGCTTGTATGGGGACCGCTGCGGGTGGTACCATCGGGGTGTCCCATATACCCCTTTGCATTGGGTCCGTAGGGTCTGCTACATGTTAGAAAGGGCTTTTGAAAGACTTCATAGTGTTCCCTGCCCACTCACCTTGGCAGTGTTTTGGGAGTTGCAAACCCGGGCATATGGGCAACACGGCTTGTGGGTAAAGTGCGTAACCTCTGTAGAGTGTAAGTCTATCATGATAGCCGTGCTCACGGTCACGAGCGGCCTGGAAAACTCACAGTGTAGATGATCATGTTGTTTAATTGTTAATGTTGATTACTAATCTTATCATGTGGTTATTAATTAGGTTATGCGTAACTAAAGCTAAGTGTTGGTAAAACTTGACCAAGTTAAAAGCGACCGCAGTACAGACAGTGTCAGCCTTTGAGCTTCATAACCCTATGTTACTCTTGCTGAGTACTTTAAGTGCTCACCCTTGCTTTATCATCCTCATCAGATGGCTATGAAGGCTACCGTGAGGAGTACTAGGCTAGTGGTCAACCAGTCGGCGTTCCCTGTGAAGTGGAGCTTCGTCGCGAGAGTTATCTTTATTTCCGCTGTTATGTTTAAGAATATTATTTGTTATGTAATAAGCACTCAGTGATGGTACTATTTAAAGATTTATCGGCTTATGTGTGTGATTGATCTCTGGGCACACATGAGTTATTCACATTCAATTTTATTCTTAAAATTGGGTGTGACATGCTTCTGAATGATGACCATAGGAGACCAGCTTTGCCCTCATGGTCAGAGATGGTTGCCCCTTCTTCATTTTGTAGCTGGGCAATACTGTTCCTTCTATGGGAAAATGTTGTCATGCCATGGAAGAACTTTGTACACTCATCACCAAACCTTATTCTGTTAACAGTGTATCTATTTTTCCAGTATATCTTCTTGTAATGTAACATATTGCTGAGATGCCTCTTGATTATAATTCTCAAATTGGCCTCTGGGTTGTACAGTAATCTTTGCTCTTCTAACTTGTCCAAAGCTAATAGGACTGAGTTGCAGTTTTCAATCAATACCTTCATATTTGAGAAGCTTTTGCTCCAACGCTTGATCTTGTATCTTAGCAACTTGAACTTGTGTGTCATATTTTTTGCCGCATCTATACTGAAGGTAGTAGGGGACCAGGCTTCTTGGACTACCTCAATGAAATCATTTCTCTCAGCCCAGAAATTCTCAAACCTGAAGATATTTGTCTTCGGTATTGTGGTGCCTATTGCAATTTTGCAAGGAAGATGGTCTAAAGTAATTTTGCCTAGGGGTAAAACTTCAGTGCTTGGATAATCAAGAGTCCAATTAGGTGACGTGAAGAACCAATCCAGCTGCTCAAGTCAAGGGTTAGCTTGCATGTTACTCCAGGTGAAAGCTCTGCCCTTCAGGGGCAGTTCAATGAGCCCTAGATGACCTATTGCATCGTTGAAGATCAACATATCATTTAAGTTCCCTCCATCTTTGTTTCTATTGTCAGCTGATCGGTAGAAGTTAAAGTCCCCTAAAAAGAGCCAATTGACATTTCCATCAATGTGGTGACTTTTAAACCAGTTTATGAGAGCAAGGTCCGTAAACATTGGTCAGATTCCAGCACTCATTATTATGTTTTGATTTGAACTCAATTGTTAGGCCATACTGTTGCTTGTCAACAACTGTTCCTGAAAGGGATGCGTTGTTCCAGAGCACCAAAAGCCCCCCCCCCCCCCCCGATGCCCCATTGGAAGGGATGAAGTCAAAGGTGTCAAGCCGTCTCGGGGCAAATTTTCTAATATATGCCAAGTCGAAGGATTCTCTCTTTGTCTCCTGCAGGCAAAGCACTGTACAAGAACTCTCTTCTATATTATTTCTAATCGCATCCCACTTGCTTGTGGCATTTATGCCACGGATATTCCAACACAAAATATTCCACTCACGTGTATTCATTGGGAAACCTTTGATAAAAAGAGCATGATATGCTGCCCCCCACAGGATGAACAGCTTGATGCTTGGAGGTAGTTTTTAGATAACACAGTGTACAATTTTCTAGAAAAAGGCAGAGGCAGCTCCATGCTAGCATAGACTGATCAGCAAACAAAATCATACATCGGCAGCAGGTAACAGTGGATACACAAACCAAATAGGGATAACTTAAGTGGCTCAGCATTAAGTATCCCAAAATAAACCAGCCGTTAAGGGCTTCACAAGAGTTTCTGAGTGAACCAACCGACATGTTCAAAGTAAACACCACTAAAATTACCAAAGGACAAAACTGAGATAAGACCACAAGATGCCTGACAGGGAAAATAAGGAGTTTGGTACCAAGAACTAGGAGACGCAGCTCCAGAAAAAACTAAGAAAGAGCTAATCATTGGCGATCTCGTTGGCGTTGGGCGCCAGCATCAGGGCGTCATCAGATAGCTCCTCAGGAGCTACCCCACACTCTATTCCCCAACTTCTGAGCATGTCGATGGGGATTGGCCCAGCTAAACCAGTAGACTCGTCAATGAGGACCGCTGTTGGCTTCTTTCTTTTCTTCGAAGGATCCATGTCTAATCTGACCGTTCTAACATGGTAGCCCTCCTTGGCACTGCTCAATCTTGCATTGCGGCGAACTGAGCTCTCCACTAGCGGAGTGGAAGAAGTGCCTTGCCTTGATAGAACGCTAAGCCCACGCTTGCGAATGGGCCTTGTGGGCTGAATGGAATTATCCAATTCAAATTCAAAAACTGGGCCGACATTTGTTTCTGTCCCCTGGGGCGCTTGGGCTTGACCCATAGAGGAAGCACAAGAAAGAGGCTCAGTTGCTGTGTGACCAGCTTCAGTCTCCCTCTCTGTCAGATTCCGAACAGAAACCATCTTACTATTCTGAGCTAGTATCAGCTTAGGATCAACATCCATTGCAATCTGCTCTTGCATCACCGAGGTCGCCTTAGTTCTCGGCCTACGCTTGTAGACGTTCAGGGTCAGCTTTCGTGCCTCCTTGTTTCTCTTGTCAATACAATTAGCCCAGACTTTCAGTGCAATAGCTGCATCTGTAGGCCTCCATGGCACAATATCCAAACCATTTGGAACAAAACTATCATCAGACCTGATTACCAGCAAAGAGGTATTAATGACAAAGGGTCTGCAAACTGGAGCAAGCAGCAACCTTGTCATCAGATTATCACTTTCAGTTCCTGCCCTCTCAAGAGTGAATCCTGCAATATTTCTGGTGTCAGTACTAGTGTCCATCGAAGAATTATGTAAGCCCAAAAGAGCAGCAGGTGCAAGATTGGGATCAAAACTAATTTCAGAGCCTTCCCCACGCAGAAAACTCAGAGGTCCCCCAGTCAGGTCAAGGTTGATAATGTTCTGAGGCTGCATAGGATGATGTGGGGGGTGTAGGTTCTGCTGTTGCTGTACAGCCTGCTCCTAGACAGGCCAGCCTTCATTTTCAGTTGGGGCTGCAGGCGCCACATCACCATGGTGCGGATGAATAGCCTGATGGTGCCAATTCTGCTGCTGGTTCTGATGGTTACCAAGATCTTGATCAGCCCCTTGATTCTCACCCATCCAATTTGGGAAGATGGGGTTTGGGCCAATAACCGGCTGCCCAAATTCAGGATGTGGCTCCCCATCGAAAGGGACTGGGTCCTCTTCTCCCTGAAATTCATCTGGGAATTGACCATTAAGAATGTAAACTGGAACATACCAAGAATGGCCAATGCCTCCCATTACAGATCCTCTAGATACAACCAGGCTTTGGGGTACTCTATTGGGGCTAAGAAGAAGGACTCAAGCAAGAATCCTTGACTTGTTGTTGTTGATGTACCAGGCTAGGATCCTTGACTTGACTTGTTGTTAATTATCAAAGATCTCCAAATTAAATTATCTCTGAACTGATAGGAACTCTCGATTGTGCACTAGCGTCTCTTTCTGAGATAATTAAATTTGGAGATCTTTGATAGTTCCAATGAGTAAGCGATATGGCTATCACTCTTTGACTGAAAAGTGCATGTTTCGACTCATTATTATTTGGGCTGAAAGCATGCAAATTTAGTGGATCAGTTCCCAGCCATCTGAACCCACTTTGACCTGACCTCTGATCCCCTTCTGGAGCTGGTTAAAGTTGAGTTCAACACAAAAAATAAACAAATATGTGGCAGCCTACAACTTCTGCATCCAAAGACACAGGCGCCTCTGTGTGGGCGGTGATGCAACTGCTTTTACATTTTTTCCCACCTCGACATCGACATCCCAACAAGAAGCAAGGGGAGCAAGCTGCGCAAGTTCTATCTCTGTCCCACCTCAAAAAATGCAAAAGGAAAAAAATCCCCATTCGACATCGACAGCAGAAGCACTCGACACCATAACTTACACAAATGATGAACATATAAGATAGACAATTTTATTCTTCTATTCTTCTAATCACACCACAGGTAGGAATAGACTTATAGAGCTTCATCTCGAACAGAATTAGAAAATCTCACCCCCAATACCTTCGTTGACATGTGGGACCAAATTGTCATTCGAATAACTCTCTTTCCTCTATTTTTTTTCTTGCAGCCGTTCCTTCCTTCTCCAACTTCCCAACACCGGATCCTATCCGCTCCTCTCCCTCGACTGCCTAGACCCTCCTCTGTCGCTCCTCTTCTTCGTCGGCCGCTCTTCTTCCTCGGCCGCCCCTCCTCTTTGGTGGTTCCTCTTCCCATCCCGCTCCTCCGGCATTCCTCTTCCCATCCCGCACCTCTAGATGACGAGAGTGGGGGTGAACAGCAAGGTCGATATCTTCTTCCGGCCCCGTCTCCGGCCATGGCGCCCGCACCGTTCCTCTTCCTCTCCGCTGCTCCTCTTCCCATCTCGCTCCTCCAGAGACTCCTCCGGCGCTCCTCTCTCCCCATCCTGCTCCTCCAAATGACAACGGTGGAGGCACACAACAAGGTGGGTGTCTTCTTCCTCGTCTCCGGCTATGGCGCCCACAGTTGGAGCTCATCATTTTTCTCGAGAACATGCACCGTCATGTATTTCATTAAGCAGAAGTAGAGAGCTTTGTTACAGCCTCGAACGGTAAACCGAAGGCTATCGAACATCATCACCCACACCCTAAGGACGCACGAGATTGTAATTACACGGTAAAATTTCGCTTCTATTGGTGTGTAGGCACTATCATGGTCCTTGCCCCCTAGCGATGAGCACACTGAGACGGCGGAAGTCGGGCGCCATCCACACACCTCCTCTGAGATCATTGTTAGCAGCTTCGATGGCGTCCTCGAAGTGCCGCCAAACGTCTGTGAGTTGTGCTCCTTCCACAACGTCCACCCCACTAGGAACAACAAGGAGTCGAAGGAATGATGAATTACTTTGGGTAGCTGGAGCTCGTCATCGTCATCCCTTTCCCCATCCTTGGTGCCAGCAGTTGTACCTCGCGCCATAAAATCTTAGGTATTGGGGAGGGGGTGGGTTCCCTCATCTTTGAGGGATTGGAGCATGGATTTTGAGGGACTGAGATTTTTTTTTCTTATTGGGGGTCAGATTAGGGGACTGTAGGAGCACTTAAATCTCTCAGATCAGAGTGTTTTCTCATTTGGGATGGAAGTTGAGGAACTGTTGAAGATGCTCTTACAAGTTTATCCCCCGTATCATTGTGACGGTGTGTCCATGCTTATTGACACGTGCACCTGGTCCGTCGCACGGCAGGCGGAACCGCCTCGAGGACTTGCCGCTGCTGCACTCGATGAGGCGCCATGCCTCGTCCTTCCGCCTCATCCTTGCCGGCCTCGCGCCTCGTCCTTCCGCCTCATCCTTGCCGGCCTCCGCCTGGCACGGTCATTGTTGCTGATGACGGGAATGCATGTTATCCTATACCTTGACCTCAGGGCGTCCTATGTTTTGGGAGTTCGGTCCTGAACACGTGCACCTTTGCTTGGGGGGGTCTCGTTCCAGTCGATGCTCACGTTGGTGAACGTCTGCAGAAGTCGGAGAGCAGGTCGAACGCGCTGCGCACCGGTGACATTACTTGCTTCTTGCGATCAGACCTAAACTCGACGCTCGACTGCCGTTGCGTTTTATAGGTCGTTGTACGCGGATCATGGACACTTAAACAAAGAATCTTTCTTGGAGACATTTCCAACGCATAAGAGGACATGGCAACCAATGAATTGATGTGTCATCTACGCGACACAGACAGAAAGAATCACCGGCAGGATGCAAAGCCGCAATTGCATTTATCTCTAGTTTTCAAAAAATTTTTTGCATTTATCTCTTCTCTATCTTCTATCGATTCTATTCTACTATTTACGTCGTACATCTAAAAAAATACTCAAACTCCGCCACGAGTTTCTAACCGCTCGATTTAGTTAACGCGTCATCGTTCTTCCATCAAATCAGATCAAGAGCAACCATTCATAAATCGTTTTGCCATAGAGTATGTTATCCTTAATAGATGGTCCCATACCCCTGCTTTGCATGCCCTATTTTTTTTTCATTCGAGGGGCATCTACTGCAAAATCGTTTATTAGCTTTTAAACATTTCCTAAAAATGAACGTAGCATGATGGGCGATCGTTACTGTCACATCTACAAGTTTAACATTGGAATTGGAATTTGTGATGAAGAAGAAGAAGAACCAGAGTATGTCTCGGCAGCTATGGACAACATGCGCCCTTTGACATTAACGCAACTCCTGTGCAACTACACCATAGACACTCCTGGCCAACCGCTAACTTATTGGAAGATGAGTTTAAACCACATTGGGGTTGACTGTTATGACGATTACATCGATTATGAAGATGATTATGAGCTAAATCCTTACTTTGACGATTATTTGGAATATCTTTGAGTTTCAACTAGATGATTATCCTATCTTCGAGATATCATCTTCAAAGGGCGCATATTGTAGTTTTATTTTAGCTATATGTATGCAGACTAGATTATGAATATGTTCCGTCTACTGCTTATATATGCTAGTTTTAAGTGGTGCCTATTATATTCGTGTTAGTCCATGCAAGTGCAATGTTATGCTATGTTCCGAGTCAAAACAATAATGCTGGTGTTAGCATAATAAGCAAGCATGTATTCTAATTCATCTTTGTTTGGATCTGACTCTGCACCGTGGCTAAACACGTCGTTCCTATTGCTCATGGATATATAGGGCACGTGAGAGCGAATGACAATACAAGGTACACAATTCTTCATATACTTGCCACAAAATAGTCTTTCAAAATCCAAAAATAATAATAATAACAACATTCATGGTCCCAAAAGTAGTTCTTATCATGTACTAAATTCCCTACATGTGCCTAGGTGAAACCCAAAGTTTCGTAACAAGGAAAATGCTTAAAAGTTATTTTTTTAGTTTGAAATTAATTTAAAATCATCAAGCTTGTTTCGGATGATTTAAATTCTAATTTCAAATTAAACTTAATTTAAAAATGTACTTTGTTATAAAATATAGATTTCAACCTAAGCATATATATTGTTTTGACTCGGAACATAGCATAACATTTTTTAAAATACACCAGCATTAATGCTAACATAACCTAAACAATAATGCGCGCCGTCTGCCACCACTGGCGCTCCTCCACCGACGACCCCAGGAGCAAGAGCGGCCAGCAGGACCCCGCTTCCGTCCCAGCCGTGGTTCATGCTGGATGAACGCAAGGTCTCCTCCGGCACCTTCCTCCGCAGGAGGCTGGCCCTCCTCAGCGACCCCGGCCATGCCTTCGTCACAAGCACCACCGACGGCCTCCTCGTTCTGGCGACCAGGGACCCTCCGCACGCCGTGAGCGTCCTCAACCCCTTCACCGGCTCGCTGATCCGCTTTGCGGCGCCACTGCCGTGAGACCCGCAGGAGGTGGCATTCACTGCCGATCGACGTGGTCGGCTCTTCGCCTACGCTGGTCCTTGGACAATGGTTGTACTGGGCGGACCCACAGAGCGAGTCTTTCTCGATGTCCACAACGACTTTCCTGCAAGCAGGGTGCCCCAGATTATTTCCGCCGCGGCCAACGTGCTGCCAACAAATTAAACGTGCCGATGCTCCTGTTGCACAGAACATCTTCGATCAGGTTCGGTCGTTCTTGTATGATGAGGACGAGAAGTGCCGTTGTTACGTGGTGCAGGTCGCCGGCGGGGATATTCTGGCGGTTAAGAAGCGTGATTTTCGCGGCATGGATGCTTTCAGGATTGACGCTGTTGGGAACGTGATGGAGAGGGTCCAGAGCATCGGGAACCAAGCTCTCTTCCTCGGCGCCAGGTGCCTTGTTGTTGAGGCCGATCGCTTCCCAAATGTTGAACCCAACTGCGTTTACTTCCAACAAATTAAATTTGCCATGCGTCACATCTATAAAGTTTGACATTGGGACTTGTGACAACAAAGAAGAACCAGAGCTCGATCGCTTCGGCAGCAATGGACGGCGCTTGTGATTTCCCCTGCAGCATGGGCCCTTTCACACTAACACAGATCCTGAGCTACTACGCCGTCTGACATTCCAGGGCATTCTCCAAGGTGGTAAAGCTGAATATATCAGCTACATATGACGATGAACCTGACGAGCTGGGTATGATCAATATAAATATTGACACGATGATGATTGCTATTATCCTCATCTCTTCGATGGAGGTCGTTCAAGCTTTGTACTTCAGGAGCATTACCTATTCTTCAATATAATAATGCGCATATTGTAGTTCTATTTGGCTATATATATGTCTGCACTAATTAAGTTATGAATATGTGCCATGTACTGCTTCAATTCTGTACTAGTTTAACTATTTTGCATTCGTGGCAGTCCATGCAATGCAGTGTTATGTTCTATTCTATACGACATGCGTATTGTTCGTAGCTAGAGCGATATTTACCAAATGCTTGCTAATGCAGTAAGCATATTGGTTTCAGATTTCAGTATAAGCACGCATATATCGGTTATGGTAACACAGAATGGTTCCCAACCACTCCTTGCTTAATGTCACTTTATTTGGCAGCCGATGTTTGTCTCTTGACCGTGCATGATCAATATATTTTATCAAGGTGCCAAACAGGATTTGCTAAAACTCAAGTGTCTAAATATTAGCTTACTTTTAGGTGACAATTATTGTATATATTTTACAGAGTGAAAAGCCAATAGGGCCGCTCAACTTGTGTCTATAGAAGAGGTACCAAATGGGACTTGTCTATAGATTTTAGCTTACTTTTAGACCGACAGTTATTGCATATACTTGTGATGCTTCTTCTCGTCTGTTAGGAAATCGGTTTCGAGCTTCTATCTCACCGTTTTTATCTACTTGAGGAGAGCGTTGAGCTTCAAAACAAATTCAGTGCAATTCTATTTCCTACAGAGGTCCGATTCCCTTGCACGGGCTAGATGTAATATTATCTTTGTATACAATTAATAAAATGCCCAACCTGCTTTATGAAAAGAGAGAGAAAGAGAATATGAGGTCATGTGGTTTGAATGTTCAAGATGGTTTCTAACTTTTTGAGTACTACGGGTGATGTATTTACAGCATGACACTACTACAGAATAGCAAATCAGTGCCGGTTCAAAATCCTCTATCACTGCCGGATTTTGAACCGGCACTGAGCTTTCGGTAGTGATGAGGGTTCACATCACTGCCGGTTCGTTTGTCCAAATGAAATCGCGTTTTCAAATTTGACACATTCGAACGTATTTTTCGGCCATTAAACGATTTCAAATAAAAACGTTGTGAACTACAAAGTTTCATAACTTTTCGAGATCTACAACTTTCATGTACAAAGTTTTTCCATCCAAGGTCGTTTTACAGGTATATCACTGTCGGTTCCAGCCACGAACCGGCAGTGATGATGAGCTTTAGTGCCGGTTCGTGACTGGAACCGGCACTGATATACCTGTAGAGTTGACTTTTTTTATTTTTGTAAACGACCTCGGATGGAAACACTTTCTACATGAAAGTTGTAGATCTCGAAAAGTTATGAAACTTTGTAGTTCACAACTTTTTCATTTGAAATCGTTTAGTGGCCGAAAAATACGTTCGAATGTGTCAAATTTGAAATTCAAATTTTAGTAAACGACCTCGGATGGAAAAACTTTCTACATAAAAGTTGTATATCTCGAAAAGTTATGAAACTTTGTAGTTCACAACTTTTTCATTTGAGTTCGTTTAGTGGCTCAAACAGTCGATTTACAAATCTATTTTTTCAAATTACGAACCGGCAGTGATGAAGATCTTCACTGCCAGTTCGTGGCTGAAACCGACAGTGAAGACTCATCACTGCCGGTTTTGCCAGACCCGGCAGTGATGGGCCGGCAGTGATATGCAAATCTGTAGTAGTGTGATGAAATGTACTGGTAGCATTGTTGCAAGTAATCACACCATTGAACGTAGGGCATGTTTTATCCATAAACATTTTTTCTCAAAATTCCACCGAAATAATCAAAGGATAAAGGCTTGGCACAATAAAAATAATATATGATTTACCCTGTAGGTTTTTTTAGCAGCATAGAAACAAAACAGCTAAGCTATTTTACGGTCCCATTGGGTCTCTTCTCTCTTGGGCTAGGGTGTGCAAAGAACTAGACTCCTTACGTACCAATCAGGTCGGCTGACCAAGAAACTGAACATAACAGTTTTTTTACCAGATCTCAGACACTTACGGTGATGTATATAGGCCATAATTAACTTATCAATATGATCCAAAAGGCAGCAGCCAATAGTATGATAGTTGAGGTTAGCACCATTCACTGTTATGTAGTCAGATTAGAAATCCTGACGATACTGAGAAAATACATACGAAATCTGGAGGTCAGGAGAAATAGCAGGACATAAATCTCTGTTAGAATTAGCAAGAGGTCAGGTCATCACCTGCAAGTGAGGAGCTGCTAGCAGGGGAATCAGTCAAGTTGCGTGTATATGCTTCGACTAGCCGAGGTCACCTGTG
>CM039135.1:36679052-36788002 GCA_022036555.1 Microstegium vimineum
CACCACTAAACAAGGGCCCAAGAGGGCTCTAAGGACGAAGGTAGCAACTATAAATAGTCCCCACCCCCAAAAACTAGCCGTTTTTATTTTTTCCCTCTCTCTGCGAAGCCCCCGGGACTAGCCCGGGAACCCCTTTTACCCCCGGACCAGGGCACACTGGTCCGGAGCCACTCTAAAATTCCAACTCGGGCACCGTCGGACAACTCTGTTTTGGTCCGACGCCCCCTTGGCCCCACACACGGGCCCGGGAGCCAGGGTGCTCTCTGAGTGAAAAACTTCCTCTCTTTTTCAAACCCACCGGCCCTTTCCCCTTGGCCCGGAGCCCTGGTCTGACGCTTTTGCCCGGGAGCCAGGGAGCTCATTGTATAAACTTGACCCCCCTGTCTTGAAGCGTGGGACTAGCCGTCGGACTCCCCCCCCGTGGGACTAGTCCGGAGCCTTCTCTCTCCCCTGACACAAGCCATCGGACCACTCTCCTATGGTCCGACCTTTCCAGAAGGTGGCCCGGGAGCTTCCCCGAGCTGAGATTTTCCCTAAGTAAAGGACCGTGGGACCACTCTCCGGGCCCCACGCCTATTAGGCAGACTGGTCCGAAGCCTCTTTCTCCTACTATTTCAACTGTTTTCGTTGAGATTTCTAAAGGGGATTTTGCCCCTTTTTTACCTTTTGTGGGGTTTAACCCATGGGCTAAAAGCAAGGCCCTCTAGGACAGTTATGATAAGTGTGCATATACCCACTCTCCAAACTCTCCTGGGGCAAACTACTAATCTCACCCCCCCTTTATGGGACGGTAAAAGGAAAAATAAAACCCTAGCTAACTTAGTCCCCCTTCTAAACCCCTTAGGCACTAAGGACCTTTGCCTAGTCTTTGACTTTTTATCATTTATCCTTTGCAAAAACCCAAAAAGATTTCCATCTTGGGGGGATGAATATCCATTAAGCCCATTCAAATTGCATCACTAATTACCTAACACAAATGACTTTTTCCCCTCAAAACATACTTAGTCCCAAAGGGGTCTAGTATTGTCGTTAATCGCCTAAACACAAGGGTCCAGGGTTCTTCAATTACCAACATAAGAACCCGATAGAGAATCAAGCTAAAAAACTATACATATTAAATTTTTTCTGTTATTTTTGTAATAAGAAGGACATGGTAGGTAAGCATACTAATTACGTGTAGAGAAACATACGAAGAAAACCTATTATACAGTGAACCTAGTTAGATTACATAGACCATATAGAAATTGTTTAATTTGTTATTACCTATAAACAATAACAGAAAAAGCAAGCGACGCTCCAAACTCACCTAGTTTTTGTAGGTGTATGAGCACATTGTACACCAGCATTGTAGTAGGTTCACACAGCAAGCATAACACAATCTAAGTACATCTGAAAAGAAGAGTGGGAATAAACCAAACCTGAAGAAACGCTGTCTGGCTGGATATACATATGAAGCAGTGAGCAGAGTACAACCTCACAATATCTTGAAAACAATTCTGACAGGATCAGAAAAAAGTAAGAATAAAACACACATCGGTTATGCTCGCCCTAAGAGAAGCTGTCTCTGTAGTCAATTAGTAGTAGGCATTACAACTATTACCATATTTATTTATTCGTGCATGTGAAATTTGGAAAAAAAATAGTTGAGGCTCTGGGTCATAAATTGCAGCTGCTGTAACCAAAGAAACCGTATATCAACTGCACTTAACCATCTAGTAACTCACTAAATTCTCTCTTCGAGGTTGAGTTCAATCAAACTAAATATTTATACCCTTGTTTAAGTGGTCGTGCACCATCGAAGTAGTTCAATTGGATTACGAAAATCGGGGTGAGCTGCAAAAAAATATTGTAAGATGAACATGTAACATGACCGAGGCTAAACATTCTGTGAATATATGTTTCATAACAAAGGTGCAAGCAAAAGTGAGATAATATTTACCCTGTTATCCAACTATATTTTTTAGCACCTATGACATCCTATAAAAAATTACAACAACAACAACAACAACAACGTATGAGAGAGTATGAGAGAGCACTGGAATTGGATGATAAATTTAGAGAACAACGGTCACCCCAGTCCAGGCTAGAAAAAGATAGCAGGGCATGATCGAACAAACATCAATTACCTAGTTGCAAGGCAGGAAGTGGTAATCGGTCCCATCCTCCCGGGGGTCGACAGAGAGGATGAATATTGGAGCAGTAAACATTAGAGGCCAAACCCTAGAACAGGAATCCAGGTCAATCTTGGAAGAAATCAGAGAGTTAAAATAAAATTACTAAAATTGGAGGAAACTGATGTCCCTAAGTGACGGTGCCGACTGATGAGGTCGCTCATCCCCGCCGTCCCACGACATCGAACTCCTGTACTGCTGGGATCTGAGAGAAGAAAAGGTCGTCATCAGACAACAGTTCGAGATTGAAATCGATGAAGGGACACATACCTGAGATTCATGATGACGGTGATGCCCATGGCTGACGGCGGCCTCCTGGCAGCGCTACTGCCCTGTGCCCGCCCGCTCCCAAAACCGCGCATCGGCGCACGCCGCCAGAGGTGAGAGGAAGCGGCATCACCGGTGGAGACATGCACGGATGGGCGGCATCCGCGTGCGCGGCAGCCGGGGAAGAGGAACAGGACCAAGGAGGCGGAGGCGGCGAGGCCGCAAGGCGAGATGGTGGCTTCTTTTCTTTTCTTTTTTTTTTTGGCTTTGACGGGAGCTGCGAGACGAGATGCTGGCTTCTTTCTTTCTTTTTTCTTTTTTTTTGGCTTTGTTGGGAGGGCATCAACAGGGTCAGGAGGCGTAGGCAGGGTGACGTGGCGTCTATGGATACGTTAATAGGAGCCAAATTAACCTGAGCTCTCCAATTTATTCACGCATAAAGGTTTTCTTTTTTTTTCTGCTTTTTTTTTTGTCAAAGGGTGCTTAGTCTAGTTGGCTAAGTCACTCGAACGACACCCACAGGTCCTGAGTTCGATTCCCCGTGAGAACGAATTTCAGGCTGTGGTTTCCTGAATTTATTTCAGGATTTTTCGACGCTACGAGCGAGGCGACTGATTGACCAAGCACTAAAAAAACTAGTAAGTCAGGTAAAGGGAGAACATGGCAAGCCGCTGCTTAAACCTGAAGAAAACTGAGCTAGGCTACGTAGTGTCAAAATACTGCTTACTGTCCAATAGTGGCCTAGCTAAGGCTGGGGTTGATATTGTTAGATTCATAGAATCGTCTAGGAGATGCACAGAGAAAGAGAGAGAGAGGTAGAGCACCGATCAGATCCATCGGGAGGGGATTTTCCGACGCTACGAGCGAGGCGACTGATTGACCAAGCACTAAAAAAACTAGTAAGTCAGGTAAAGGAGAAACATGGCAAGCCGCTGCTTAAACCTGAAGAAAACTGAGCTAGGCTACGTAGTGTCAAAATACTGCTTACTGTCCAATAGTGGCCTAGCTAAGGCTGGGGTTGATATTGTTAGATTCATAGAATCGTCTAGGAGATGCACAGAGAAAGAGAGAGAGAGGTAGAGCACCGATCAGATCCATCGGGAGGTGCAGTGGCAGTGGCGGCGCCGGTAGGGTTGGTGCTGGTGGAGCCGCTGCCCGTCATGGTCGCCGGCGTACCGTCGTTCGCCGTTCGGCTCCCGTCAGTGGTCGGCGTAGGTGAAGCCGGTCCCCACCTCATCTTTATAGTGTTGTGCGACGGGGGCCCACCAACCACAAGGTTGGGCGCCCCCGATCAGGGCGCATATCTAAGGCACATTAGGCCGTTGGGCCTAAACGGTGGGAGATCTAATTCCAACATTCTCCCCCTAGATCTCACACAATTCTTTTCCATTCTTCAATTTTCATTATAGTTCAATATTTCAATCCTTCTATTCCATCACAGATCGGTATATAGAGCATGCTTCATCGTCACAGCAATTCATGCTGTTAGACTGACAGCTACTACACACCTTTCTATTTTGGAACAAAGTTTTTATTATTCTGGGCCCTTCTTGTTCTTCGGAAATCATAGGCTCTCCCTTAAACCCATACCGGCTATGTGTCCTCTGAACACACTGGGTGGAAGGCCTTTTGTGAGTGGATTCGCTAGCATCTTTTCTATTCGTATATGCTCAAGATTTATGATATGATCCTGAAGTTTATCTTTCACAACATAGTACTTTATGTCAATGTGTTTGGCAGCACCACTTAACCTATTGTTGTGAGCATATTCTATCACTGGGTTGTTATCACAATACAACCGCATCAGTCTTTCTATACTTTGAATTATTTTCAATCTGGGTACAAATTTCTTTAACCAATTTACCTGCCCCGATGCCTCATAACAAGCTACAAACTCGGCGTACATTGTTGAGGATGTAGTCACTATTTGTTTCAAACTTTTCCATGATATCACTCCTTTAGCGAGAGTAAAGATATATCCCGATGTGGATTTTCTTTCATCTCCAACATAATCGGAGTCTGAATACCCCTCTATGTGCAGGGAATCAGATTTTTCATATGTCAACATGAGACCTTTCGTACCTTGTAAATTATGCAAGACTTTCTTCACTAATTTCCAATGTTCAATTCCTGGATTCTTTTGATATCTGCCAAGTAACCCGGTAACAAAATCTATGTCAGGGCGCGTACACATTTGAGCATATTGCAAACTTCTAATTGCCGAAGCATACGATACCGCTTTCATTTGATCAATTTCATATTGATTCTTGGGACACTGATGTTCCCCATATTTATCGCCCTTGACAATCGGAGCAGGAGATGGACTACACTCATGCATACTAAATTTCTTCATAACTTTTTCTATGTATGCCTTCTGCGACAATCCCAATACCCCTTTTCTTCTATCTCGATGAATCTCAATTCCCGAAACAAATGAAGCTGCACCGAGATCTTTCATATCAAAGTTCGAGGACAAGACTTTCTTCGTCTCCAATAGTAGATAGACATCACTACTAGCAAGTAAGATATCATCTACATATAGGATCAGAAATATGTATTTCTTATTCTTAAATTTCACATAGACACAATTGTCCTCGACATTTTCTTTAAACTCAAAACCCTTTATAGTTTTATCAAACTTCAAGTACCATTGTCTCGAAGCTTGTTTCAAACCATAAATGGACCTTTTCAGGCGACATCCCATATTTTCTTTTCCTTTTACGACAAAACCTTTCGGTTGTGCCATATAGACATTTTCATCGAAATCCCCATTTAGGAATGTGGTCTTTACATCCATCTGATGTAATTCTAGATCATAGTGAGCCACAAGTGCCATAATAATTCTAAAAGAATCTTTACAAGAAATCGGGGAAAAGGTTTCATTGTAATCAATCCCTTCTCTTTGGGTAAAACCCTTATCCACAAATTGCGCTTTGTGTCTTTCAATATTCCCTTGGGAGTCATATTTCGTCTTATAGACCCATTTGGAGCCTACTTTCTTAGCTCCTTTAGGAATATTTTCTAGAACCCAAACCTTGTTGGTATTCATAGATTTCATCTCATCTTCCATGGCCTGAAGCCACTTCAATGAGAGTTCGCTTCTCATGGCTTCTTCAAAAGTTATAGGGTCATCTTCCATATGGAATTCTTCAGTTTCATAAATTTCATAATCATCTGGAATAGCTGACCTTCTATTTCTTTGAGACCTTCTAGGGGCCTCTGGCACTTGGTCCACTATGGGCTGTTGTTGTTGTTCTTCCTCATTAGCGACATTTGGTTCTATAGGCTCTTGATGGACAGGTTCCTCTTGTTCATTCGTTGTCGCTATGGGAGAATTCACAACAGGCGTTGTCACCACAGCATCCTGTACTGCTGGTGCAACATCGGTAGCAGGTAACGTAAAGTATGTTTCTTCAACCATCGGAGTAGGTACATGTACCCGCTTCTCCTCAAGGCTAATTTCACGTGTTACCTTGCTCCCCTTGTGATATGACCACGCCAACCGGCAACACATTACATCCTCCGACTAGCATGCCGACCTCACCATCAAGCACTCCAAGCACTCCGACCACGCCAATAAGCATGTCGATCACACCAGCCCAAGACTTTAATGGACCAATCACACGTAACCGAGCAAAGAAACTACAGCAAGAGGTATACACATCAAGAGGAGGATGTTACTCTACATGAAGAAAAGCTACAGAACAAAAACGGACCAGTTGAAGAAGATCGGACCAGTCCAGTCCAAAACGGACCAGTCGAGTCCAAAACAGACCAGTTGAAGAACTGATCATATCTCTCTATTCCAAGAAGCTTTTGAGGCCAATGAGGACATTTTGGAAAGCTCTTCAAGTCTACTTTCCTGTGCAACAAATCTCACCACTTATGGACGTGCCAATTTTGAGATACGAACAGATTAGTGAAGACTGCTCAGAAGGTGAATGGTTTCACATGACAGAATATTGATACAACTTTCCATGCAAAACTGTACCATTCTATAATGACTCATGCTGCATGGTATACATGGTTGGAAAGATGGTGAATTTAACTTTGCAATGCATTTAACGGTGTGTCATTTGGACTCCCCAAGATGGAGATATTGCTAATTTAATAAAGACTGCGCAGAAACCAACAACCTCGCGAATCCACTTCAGAGGACCATTTCTTGGAGGCCTTTTCATATACTTATTCTTTTCTTTTCTATCTCGTGTTTACACCTATCTAGCAGGGCTGTTGCTAGTATAAATCCCCCCTAGAGTCATTGTAATCTCAGACTTTGATAATTGAAATACAGAACCTCTTTTGTTCAGCTGTGTGCTAACAAACCTTGAGAGTGATCTCTACCCCTTTGCTCTTGTGATTTCCTTCGTGGATTTACAGAAGCGCCAGCTTCATCCGCTCCCAATTGGTGCTCCTACTCCCTTCAAGGTTCTCCTTGATTGATTGTAGGTTGTGTTGGTTGGTTCTTTGAGAGTGTGGTTGAGCGAATCCTCGATTCAGGTTGCCGGTTAAAGACGATGGTTGGCTTCGAGTTTTATTTGTCAGGTTGCACTAGTTATCGCTACTTGCAGCAAGTTATCTTGGCTTCTTTGAAGCTAGTTATCTGGATTTCATCCTACGTCGTGAAGATCGGGACATCGTATCGCATCATCTGGTATCAAAGCTTTTGTTACCACGGTAGGATTCTTTACCCTTAGCTACATATATTATTGTCTCGTCCTATCCAACAAAAAGCCTTAAAAAATTGTTTTAGCCCTGTGTTTCAATCTGTTATTTTAGTGAGTTTTGTTAAGTTTCAGTCCATTAAAGTCTTTGTTTTAGTTGCTGATCATTACCTTTGCATGTTCTTTGAGCCTCTTTTATATATCTGAAAAATCCCCACAAAAAGAAAATTATATCTATTGCCTATATCATCTTTTGTGATATCTTTGATCCTATCAAGTTATAGCTACTGGTTGTGTTTTGTTTCTGATCTTAAGTGTGCAAGTATTATATCTGATCCTTGTGTTTTGTTCAAAAAAAATATAGAAGAAAAAAAGTGCAAAATAAAAATAGTTGAAAAAAAAGTGTTGAGAAAAGTTGAAAGATCAGTTGTGTTATGAGCACAAGTGCTCCAAAATTTTTCATATCAAGTTGTGCAACCAGTTGCTATCCCTGTTGGTGCAAAATTTTGGTTAGGTCTGATTGCAACAGTTGCATCCTAATCATATTCCTTGTTTGCATCAATTCTGAAATTTCTTTGCGCGTGTGTGATCATTTAACATCTCATTCTTATCTTGTGGTCAGCACTAGGCAGGGAACTTCTAGTTTGGATTGTTATTTAACTTTACAACAAGTAGAATTCAGATTGCATTCCTTGTTTATTAATCGCCACCAAGCTCCACATACAAGCCATCATAATCGGTACTCTGGTCTTGTATTCGCTTAACCATCACTTTTGTTACCACCACACATTTGTGTCTCTGTAATCCACACGGAATTCATAAAAGCTTTGGTTGGTAAGAGAGGTGAGATTGTGCGAGTTCCAAATATTATCCTATACCACATATAGCTTGTTATTTTGCATATGCATTAACCATGGTAGGCTGAAGATATACTCATCTTCCATTCTATGGAAGTACTGATATAGAGGAGTTTCTTGATTGACAAGAGGAAATGGAGATTGAACTTGAAGTCCAAGAATTTTCAGAAGCAAAGCAAATATCACGAGTTGTACTTGAATTTGAAGATTATGCTCTTGATTGGTGGAAGAAATATCCACATAAGAGTCTCATCAAGAATTGGGAAGATTTGAAGAAGGACATGAGAAAAGAATTTATTCCAAGAAATTATAAGATGATTTTGCTTTGGCGTTTGGAGAATTTGAAACAAGGCGGTAGATCTGTCTAAGCATATTATGATAAGCTATATTCATCCTTGCATCAAGCAAAATTTGTTGATGACATGGATGCAATCAGATACTTCAAGAAAGGTCTCAATGCAAACATTGCTACTGCAATTGATGGAAAGTATTTTAGAAGTATGCAAAATCTTCTAAGTTGTGCAATTAGAGAAGAGAAGAAAATAAAGAAGGTGCAAAAAGGCAAGGTCACACAAGGCACTAATCTATGTCAAGATAGAAGTGCTAAGCTGCAGCCTAGAGTATTTTCTGTTGTTGGACAACAGCAAGCACCAACTCCTTGCAAGAAGAGAGGTCATCTTGTCCCTAAATTTTCTTCAGTAGATTCTAGTGCTAGGAGTGAACATCATCAATACCACTCCAAGAAGAACTCTATTGAACAACAAGAAGATAGCTTTGTGCCTCAAGTTCATTAGATAAATGTTGAGTTATGCAGTCCTCTTAGTTACGTGCAAGCCCAAGAAGAAAATTCTGCTGCATATGCCAAAGAAGGGGTTGATCTTTTTAGTTCAAAGTTGAAGGAACTAGATGAAGTTTTGCACCTTGCAAATCCTAAAATTGTTGTTCAAGAAGCACCGTCGCAATACATAAACACAAATGCTGCAGATCTCAGATACTTTGAGCCTTGTTCTAGTGCTAAAAGTGGTGCTGAAATTATGTCATCCGATATGCCACCTAATGATCAGATTGAAGGCAAGATCAGTGCACGTGATTCCTCTCCTACCAATGCAAGTTTGGTGTCTTTTGAGAAAGTTAAGAATGATTGTATGGCTGCACCTATTGTTGTTCCAATGCTATTGGAAAATACCAAGAAAGATGACATATATACATATGTTGCTCCACAAAACATCGAAGTGATCGTGCCTCAAAACCCATGTGAGTATGAGAGCTACTTAGCCAAATTGAGTGAGAGTGAAAACCAAAGTGAGTTGTGTGACTCCACTAAATGTGAGGCCAAGAGCATTAGCATTATGAGTGTGAGAGATACACCACATAAAAAGAGAGAGCTTCATTGAAAGAAACGTGAGGAAGAGATTGATTCTCATAATACCACCATACATGATGAGAAAAGTGAAAAGATAATCGATGTTGATAACCAAATCATTGGTGTTCCGAGATTGAATCATAACAATGATGAAGGTAAAAATTCAGAGATACATTTTAATATACTTACACCATCATCAAATCTGAAAGGTAATGGAAACAATTCAGATCTAGGATTACAAAATCTTTGTCCTAATTTGATACATTTACATGTTCATTCAAATGCTGAATTTTTGAAAGTTGATAACCATTGTTCAGTCATGCATGATCATTGCTATGTTTTAACCGATATATGTGCTACTTTAGAAACCAATAACATGGACCATGTGAAATTGATTACTTATGCTAATTTTTTTCCAAGTATATCCCCTGCTGAATATGTTTTCTATGTCAAGCTTGTTGAACTTTCTAAGATTGATAAAATGCTTCAAAATGTTCTTGACATATCATCTATGAAATCTTTCAATAGTACATATAGCTGCAAGTTTACTTTTAACTTCATTGGACATCATGCTGTAAATAAATTTTATGCTTGTGCTCTTTGCATAACATGTGACAAGCTTGCTAAAATGAAGTTGATTAATACATTTTGTGAACCATACCTTCCTTTATTTGAGATAAATAGATTATTTAGTGCTTATTATCTAGAACAGTCCACCATATTATTTAATCATTCATACTTTTTAATGAAAGAAAGAAATCATATGCAACTGTGTTCTATTTCACTCAAGAATTCTCTATACACATGTGGGACCATTGAGTATGAAAGGTACATTTATAAACCTATTCATGGGTTGTGCATCAAGAATTATTAGAATATCAAATATACTTCATTATTATCTTTTGATAGAGTTGACTTTGCTAAGATTAAACATGACAACATTAATAAAATAAGTTGTTTGAAAGAAATCTTTGTGCTTCCATTTTCAAAGCTAATTGCAGGTCTAGAAAAACAGAGAAACTATTTCTCTCATGTGAAAAGAAATAATTATAAAGAACACAATGAATAATCTTCAAGGGGGCATGATATGACCATGCCAAGGAAATCATCATTTACTCCTATTTCTAAGGATCTATTCAAGGTGAAAGCTAAACTTGATTTTAAACCCTTTTGGTTTCCACCTACAAGACTACTACTTGGTTTATATGATTACAGATTCAAACATATTGCTGTGATGGAAGAAGAAGATTGTTGTCGTAGAAACATAACGACTACCCCTATTGGCCTAGCACAATTACTGGGCTTAGATGGATTAGAGTCGAGGACGACTCCTTTTCAAGAGGGGGAGGATAATATGATCACGCCAACCGGCAACACATTACATCCTCCGACCAGCATGCCGACCTCACCATCAAGCACTCCAAGCACTCCGACCACGCCAATAAGCATGTCGATCACAGTCTCTCTTCCTCCTGTACACACATTGCAATGAGCTTTTCAATGTCACAGTTTTCGGGCATCATGTTATAGTTCACAGCAAAGGTCTCGAATTCTTTTGGCAAATAAAGAAAGACCAAGTGAATGAGAAACTTATCGTTGATCCCCAAATCCATTGTCTTTAATTTTGCTTCCATTGTGTTCATTTTCAATATGTGCTGACGCACCCCACCACCATTGTATTTTTTAGATACAAGTTTATGAATCATGGTGCTTGCTGTGACCTTAAAAGACCCAGTAAACTGACTTTTCACCCTTGCGAGGTAGTCAATGGCGGTGATGCATTCTGGGATAGACCCTCGGATTTGGTCTTCAATAGTGGCTTTCGCCACCAACAGACATTTTCGATTAGATTGGATCCAAAGCCTGTGTTCAATGTCATATTTCATTTTGACCTCAGCATGATCACGCTTTCGGGCGTTGAATGCTTCGTTAGTTTCATCAGTTTGCTTCTCCGGTTCCTCTAGAATAGTAGGACACGGTGAAGTAATGGCAAGATCAATCTCCGCCAATGCAAGTTCCAGCTCGTACTTCTCCCGCCACACTCGGTAGTTAGTACCGTTGAGTGGAGGAATGTTGTTGATATTCACCATTCCTTTAACTCCTGAAATTTGTCCAAAGAAAAGTGAGAAAGATTCATCATAAAAATTGCATGCCTTAACTTAACGTTGGTCAAAATTAAAACATACAATTCATCTATACAAAATTATACATCACCGTTGGGCAGAAGTAAAATAAATGCATAGCCATTCATTATAATAATGTTATTAACAACGTTGGTCAGAAAATAACAGTACTATAATTTCATCAAAATTTTTAGAGAATTCATAATTCGCTCAAAATTAAATTATCCCGTTGGTTCAAATTTAATTAAGTGAAAATTCAATATTTCTTCGCAGCGGAAATCAATAATAATGTTCATAATCTTATTTTCCAGAAAAAATTAATTCGTAATATTCTCTGAACAAAAAATTTATCGTTGGATAAAAAATTTGTACGGAAAATACTTATCAAAATCAGTTCAAAGAATTCATTGAAATTCAAAATTCATCATTGGTTTCTGGAAAATAAAATTTGAAGCGGTACTGTTCTTGAACGGGCCGTGGCAAACGAATTGGCCTAGTGACCAAATCAGCCCAGCCCAGATCCCCCCAGCGCCGCGCGTAGGACTGCCTCCTCCCGCCTGGGCCGAAAGTGGCCCATCCGACTGGGAGCAGTGGCAGCCGTAGGATCTAGGTATTCAATATCTGACGGTCGAGCGCCGTTATCGCGGGATCAAAACCGCCGAGCGGCTGCTCCCCAAGTAACCCTAATCATTTCTTTCCCCATTCTCCAGCAGCACCGTAAGCCGCACGGAGCCGCGCGCGTGCCGACGGTATCGCCGGCCCGCAGCCCTCCCCCGTGGCGCTCCCTTTCTCCCCCCGCGCGCTAGCAGCAGAGAGAATAGGAAGGCGAGCGACTGCCCGTGACAGCGCCCCTGGCCGTATTCGCGCCGTTGTGGGACCCCTCGCCGGCGAGCGTGCTCGCCGACGGCTGAGCATGCCGCCGTCGAGTGGCCCTGCGGTGGTGAAGTTCATGCGCACAAGGCGGAGGTTAGGGATGGGGTTCTAGTTTCTGGATGGCCGGCGGTGGGGAAAAAAGTTCATCCACCAGCCGTGTTGATTTCTCGTTTATATTTTCATTTTCGTTTTTGTTTCATGGTTTTCGATTCGGATCAGGTGTCCCTGTGTAGGTAGGGTTTCGATTTGGTGTTCATTCATGCTGATCCGAGGTTCGTTTCTGGTTCTTCTCCCTAATCCCTTCTGTTCTTCGAATTAGGGTTAGGGTTCGTTTTGTTGAGCCGAGTCCGCTCAGATCCAGATGGATCCCCTCCGTAGGAGGCGTCTGATACCATTGTTAGATTCATAGGATCGTCTAGAAGCGGATCCATTAGGGAAAACAATAGTTCGTGTAGGTATAAGATGCAATTCTATGAGATGCACAGAGAAAGAGAGAGAGAGAGGTAGAGCACCGACCAGATCCATCGGGAGGTGCAGTGGCGGTGGTGGCGCCGGTAGGGTTGGTGCTGGTGGAGCCGCTGCCAGTCATGGTCGCCGGCGTACCGTCGTTCGCCATTCGGCTCGCGTCAGTGGTCGGCGTAGGTGTAGCCGTCTCCGTAGAGGCCTCCTGCATCCGGTGCTCGCCGACGTCGGTGGTGCTTCCCGTCGCTGGCAGCGCTCCTCAGATCGGATTAGGGTTAGAGTGTCGGTGGGGCGAGTGGCAGCTCGGTGAACCTCGTACATCGTACTGAGCGCCCCAGTCCCCACCTCATCTTTATAGCACTATGCGATGGGGGCCCACCAACCACAAGGTTGGGCGCCCCCGATCAGGGCACAGATCTAAGGCCTGTTAGGCCGTTGGGCCTAAATGGTGAGAGATCTAATTCCAACAGCTATGACCCACAAAAAAGAGTATATAACTGGTTTGTTTAGCATTAAGCACCAAAGTCTTGTATTAATGAACATGGTGAGCGTGAATTCCATAGGTCCACTGGTTCATGAAAAACAATTTATCAACAACAGACACTCTTTCACCTGAAAAATAGTCCGCATGTAGTATAAACTAAGAGTAAGTATAATAAGGTCTAGTTAGTAGGCTGGGAGAAGTTTCACATCAACAAAATCTGAGCTGGAAGAGTGAGAAGATATGAGAGATAATGGAGCGGGCGATAAACTTACTGCCGGACTGAACGGCAGTTTCCGAGACAGAATCTCCTGCTCTCAGCCACAGAGCTGTTGTTTCTTGGCCTCCTGAAGAATCATGTCCCTGGCCCTATTGGTTTTGGTGATTAACGACGAAGAGAGATTATTATGGTAATGTGTGTTTTGTAGAGGCTATGCGTAGCTTAGCCATAGTGATCAACATGAATGAGCATCAATGGTTATCACTTAGCCCCCAAGATGGATATCGTTTCGTATTTCAAAGAGACATAATGAAGACACTAGAGTGATAGGCTAAGTGCCATAAGGAGATGAAGGGCACTTAGTATAGATAGGTCTTTATTTGATCTCTGGCCGCACTATAAAGAGGGGTTGAGACTATTAGCTTGACTTAGGAAGGCTTCATGACATAGGTGTGGTGCACACTTGACTTCCTTAGCTCTAAGCAAGCCTATGGTGACCGTAAGATAGTCTAGAACAACTTCCATATTCATCGCAATGAAAACCAAAGTTGAGAGGAGTGATCTCTGGGCGTCAGACACTGAGGTCCAGGGCGTCGGACGCTGTCTGGCGTGCTAGACGCTGACGCCGGACGATGATGTAAGCACGTCCTAGCATCCGACGCGGTTACAGAGAGCTCCAGAGACGTCCATTTTGCAACAGACGTGTTTGTCGCATGGGCGTCGGACGCTAGCGAGCGTCCGAGAATATTTTCCCAGAAACCAGAGAGCAGCTAGTTGGCGCTGGACGCTGAGGCGCAGCGTCCGTCGCCAAGCGTCGTAGCGTCCGTCGCCTAGCGATGGAGCGTTTATCGCCAACTTAAAACAGACGGTTTTCTCAGCCCGAGGCAGTTTGTGTGATGGGCTATTTATAGCCCACCCCTTGTCTTCCCACCTTGCCTTTGCTCATTTCAGTTGCTGAGTTGCTTGAGAAGGTTGGGAAGAGAGCAAGAGCCCTAGAGAGAGAGAGAGAGAGTGATTCATGAATCCATCCATCCTCTCCTCTAGTTCATCTAAGAGTTGAAGTGTGCATCCACTCTAGTTGTGAGGCTTGATTGAGTCAAGTGAAGATCAAGGCTTGTTACTCTTGGTGATTGACATCACCTAGATGGTCCGGTGGTGCTTCGGAGTAAGGTGATCGCTAGAGGATTGTCGACGGCCCTTCTTCATCGACTTGTGATCGGTTGTGGGCGGTTCACCGAGCCGGAGTGACGAAGAACCAGCCCGTAAAGAGCACTCATCCCTTGCGCGGGATTGAGGGGGAGCAATACCTTGCGAGGTGCTCCAACGAGGACTAGGGGAGGGTGTCGACTCCTCGATACCTCGGCAAAACATCGCCGTGTCAAGCATCTCTTTCCCTAGCTCTTTCATACCACATTACATTCTGCACTTGTTTTAAATTCATACTAGAATTGTGTAGGGTGTTCTACCTTTCATTGTCGTGCTACCACTTTCTAGCTAGGACACACTTACGGTAGGCACTAGGGGGCAATTGGCATTGCTAGGATTTCATATTGCTTTAGAAATTTGAAATAAGCCCAATTCACCCCCCTCTTGGGCATCTTGATCCTTTCACCTCCGTTCCTCCCTCTCGATCCCATGCTCCAGCTATGCTGTTTACTAGCAACATGTATGCCTGGTATTGAAAGGGGAAACAAAGATATTGCCACAAGAGATTATGCACACATACAAACATTAAGTACTAAAATATTCAATACAAACAAACTAATAGTCAACCTAACACCAGCTTATTTTTTTGACACGAGGGCATTCCCCCATTTCCATTGATCACAACGGAAATACAGTGTTTAGAGTTTGACAGATCGACTAGACAAGACATGGATCAAGTTCAGAAAAAACTATCGCCTGCATTAGACGACAAAAGAAAAGGGGGATACAAGGAGCAGGAGTTCAGAGACAAGAAAGGCACTACAACCTCATTACAGACCAGATTAACTAAGATAAAAGCAAAATAGAAACAACAGACAAGAAGCAATGTTCTGTCATCATAGTCTTCACGCATTGAACCCCCCATCACAATCCTTGTCTTGAACGTCCTTCAACAACATCTGAGTTTGCCCTTCCTCTTTCTTCTTCATCATCAGGTTCACATCAATTGGCAGCATAGTATTTGCACCCGCCACCAAAGCTTCTCTATCATTATCCAAGAATAGACCTGTCCAATACTTCATTAAAGCACAAGCAAAGCATATAATTGTGACATGATTCATCACTATTTTTCCTTCAAAACAAATCTCATTTCTGGATTTCCAGATAGCCCATCATATAGCTGCGATGCCCAATGTATGAAATTGCTTGCCAGCAGGCAGCCATCTCCCACACCAGTTCCAACATTGAGAAAAAGAATTTGGAATGTTCCCAGCACCAATTGTATATGCAACAATAACCCAAATAGCTTGTGCAGTGCTGCATTGAAAGAACAAGTGCTGAATATTTTCGTTTTCATTACAGAAGAAGCAGGTGGGACTACCCTAACACTAGCTTATTATACGAGCGTTTCAATATGCTGAGTTTAGATGACATGACATAGTATACCGCCAGTTGTAGGCTGCCTTATTAACCTTGCTCTAAAAGCACTCTCCAGTTTAGTTCCAAATTCCAATGCATAGCATAACATTTCATCTTCAGTGCTTGATATAACTTAACCAAAACGGTAAAAGCATTAACATAATGACCTATGGCTTAGGGCAGGGGCAGGAGGAGTAGCCTACCTAAAGACTGCCTTGGCAACTCCCACTTGCGGCCTGGCTGCCGATCTCACGTGGGTGTGCAGCCATGTGAAAGGTCTAGGACTATCCTTGGATTTTTGTTTAAATTAATGAAAACACTAGTGATCTAACTTTTTCATTTGAGTGTGTGAAGGACATTGGTTATAGATCACAATATGGGATGATTATTGACATCGAATTGTATTGCAAGTATGTTGGATTGTTCAAATGAAGCATAGCTAGCAAGTGAAGACCGAAGCAAGACTTGGCTACGATAGACCGTGTGCGACGCAATGGTGAAGGGAAAGCTAGTGTGGCTTGGCGCCGATGGACTAAAGGTGAAGGGCAAGCTAGTGTGGCTTGGCGCCGATGGACCGAAGGCGATAGGTGAAGGGCAAGCTAGTGGGCTTGGCTCCGAAGGACCGAAGCAACGGTGAAGAGAAAGTGTCTAAGGTTGATGGACTTTAAGTCTATGAGATGGTTTGAGTGATCTACATCATCTATGAAGATCAAGCCAAACATTTATTGGGCATATCAAGTGGCTTGATAAAGATGTCAAACATAGCCTTTGCAAGTATCAAATTGTGGATCTTACTTCTATGCAAGGCAAAGGTATGAAACATAGGTTGTTTCATTTCACCGGTCATATGGTGTTTTAGAGAAGATTAAGATGATCAGATTTAAGATAGATAGTCATACTATAAAGGGGGAGTAAACATGCTTTGCATTACAGTTATCTAGTGCCACTTGTGAGATCTAACGTGTGAGATACGATTAGTGGTTTAACATGTGACTTAGAGAGCACCTAGTACCAACTTGGTTATGCTTTGGTGGTTTCCATGTTGGCTGGTTTCATATGCCAAAGCATAGGTGAAAAAGGTGTTTGGAAAAGAGCTTTTACTGGGTAGTGGCGGACTGTCCGCGCCCTAATGGCGGACTGTCCGCCGGCTAACCCGAGGAGAGCAAACAGATTGTACAAAATCTGTTCCTGTTTTTACAGATGAACGGCGGACTGTGCGTGCCTTGTGTGGCGGACTGTCCGCCGGCTAACTTGCAGTGAGCAACAGAGTTGTTGTAGTTCTGTTTGGGAAGCCGGCATATAACGGCGGACTGTCTGGGCTTCTATGCCGGACTGTCCGTGAGTGCTCTGTTTGAATGTAACGGCTAGTTGAGTGAATGGCGGACTGTCCGAGACTTGTACTGTGGACTGTCCGCGAATCACGTTTCAGAGCAATAACGGCTAGTTTTTTAGGGCTCCTCTATATAAACTTGGTTGGCCTATTGGGGGAGGCTCTCTTGGCCATTCTAACAACATATACATCAAGAGAGCTCCCACCTAGCACCTCATCGCATACTCCTTGCTTGAGGGCAACATTTGGAGAGTGAGTGTGCTTCACTAGTGCGGATCTTTGCGTGAGAGATTGCTTGTGGCACTAGGTGATCATCGTGTGGGTGTGGTTACTTGTTACTCTTGGAGCTTGTCGGTTCGTAGACGACTTGGTGATTGTGTCTTCGTGAAGCACGCAAGAAGGATTGTGCGGTGCTCCGAAGTTGGCTTTGTGAGGGGCTATTGAGCTCATGCCCGCCGGAGGAAGGCAAAGAGCATCTCTAGTAAAATCGAGGCAAGTGAGAGTGTCTAGTTGATTTGGTTGCCTCAAGCTTAGTGCTCACGTGGAGCCTACCTAGTGAGGTAGTCCAAAGCTTGCGGGCTTGGAACTAACAAGAGGAGCAACAATCCTAGAACTCGCCTCAACATGGATTAAGTGACTGGCAAGTCACCGAACCACGATAAAAACATCGTGTGTCATCATCTCCATTGTGGTTTGCTTATCTCAACACAAGTTTCTTACTTTGCTCTTTATCATACTTGTGTTGTTTAATCTTGTGCCTTGTTTACCGCTTTATTCCATATAGAGATCATATCCTTGTCTTTCTTAGTTCACTAGAATTGTATAAGTTTGTAATTGCAACTAAAACTTGTAAGCTTCCGAATTAACTTTGATAAGTTTGGCAATAAAAATTGAAAACGACTATTCACCCCCCCCTCTAGTCAGCCATCTCGATCCTACAAGTGGTATCAAAGCTTGGTCTCTCATTTGAGTGGGCATAACCGTCCCGAGAGTAAAAGGATGGCAACTAGTGGGTTGGTTGATGGTTGTGAACCATATATCTTCGATGGCACTAACTTTGCAAAATGGAAACAACATATGCTTAATCACTTTCGTGTAAAAGGTCCTAAGTTTTGGTGGGTGGTCACTAGTGGATTATCTCACGTCTTGGATTGTAAAAATCTCACCAAAGCTCAATTAATTGTTTATAAACTTGATGTCGAAGCTTGTTGTTGTTTATTGGATGCACTAAAGTTTGATTTGATGACAAAGATAAACTACCAAGGAACCGCTCATGAGATTTGGAAATTCATCAAGACCACTTTCGGTGATGCTTCCACTTGGGATGATGGAAAGTTCAAGGTGGATGAGCCCAAGGAGGTTGATGTTGATACTCCAAGTGTTGCTATCAATGATGACACTTCATGCACACTTGGTGGCAATGAGGATTCATGCTCAATTGAGGATTGTGCTATCACAAGCTCATCTACTTCACCACATCACTCCATGTCACAAGGTGACACAAAGGTATTGAATGGTAATGAAGTTGATCATGCCTATATTTATGATGAGCTTGTGGTTGTTCTTAAGGGCATGACACTCATGTTGGAACAAGTCGAAACTAAAATTGAAAACATGGAGCATGAAAAACTCATTTTAAAGAAATCTTATAATCACTCCGAAAACTTGCTTGGTTCTCTTATATGCAAACTCGAGACTTTAAAATTGACTCATGAGATACTTTGTCAAAATCATGAGAAACTTAAGGAAGACCATGAAATTCTTGCTAAAAGTGTTTCCAAAGAAGAAATAAAAATTGATGAAAACCTATCATGTGAGTTGGATGAAAATGTGCAATATGTGACTAACTCTTGTGTTGTAGACATGAAGAACGTATCCACCTCTTGTGATGATTTAATAGAAATGCCTAGTTCTTCAAATTTGGATATTTGTTCTCCTTCTATGTATCTTAATACTAACCATGTAGAGGAGAAAAATGAGTCAAATGATGAAGACAAGAACTTGAGCAACAAGGTTGTTTGGCGTCCAAGAGTGACACATTCACAACTCTTGAAGAGTCACAAGAAGTTTGGAAACTTGAATGCCATTGACTACAACAACACAAATATCAAGGGTAAAAGATGGGGCAAGAAGAAGTATGAAAAAGAGATGAAAAGACTTGAAGATGAAAGGCTATCTCATTATTTGTGCTTCAAATGTCACAAGGTGGGACACCTAGCTGTGGGTTGTCCAAACAAGAAGAAGAAGGTTGCACAAGACTCAAGTGAAGAAGAGTCAAAGATTTCCCAAGTACAAGCAAATGTCAATCAAAAGATTGATACCAATGTGGGAAAGAAGAAAGTAAGAAGAGGAGGAAGAAGAAGAAAAATTTGTACCAACACTTCTCCTCCAATGAGCACCATACTTAGTAAGAAGTAGCCCCAAAGGTGAAAATACTAAGTCAAGTGCAATTCATGATTATTCACTTAGGAATGTTGCTAGTGCTAGTCATTCTATTGTGCATGCTAAGGCAATTTGGGTGCCAAAGCATGAAGTCACTAACATGAGAGGACCCAACATAGCTTGGGTACCATCAAACAATTGAATGATTAGTAGGTACCATAAGTGGTATTGGAAGCTTGGCCAAGTGATTTTTTATCTCTTATCAACATAAAGCGAAGTTTGAGCCAACATATTTCATATCTCAAGCCAATGCTATTATGGTGTGATGTTTCATGAGCCAACACATTCTAGTGTTATAAATGTATCTTAATGTCACAAGTTCAACTTCGACAAGATAACCGCTCAAGAGCGTGTGAAGAAGCTTGAAGAAGGTTCAAACCGAACTTGAAGCATTTGGGTCATTCTTGTTGTTGGAAGCTCATGAAAATGCTATATCTCAAGCAAACCAATGAAATCCATATTTATCATATTGCTTGGTGAATTGGCCACAATTGAAAGTATCTAGGCCATGGAGAATTGGTGATTCAAGAATCATATCATGGATATATCACACTAATTGATCCTCACATGTAATTATTATATATTGGATCATCACTTCACTTCAACCGGTGGTATGAAAAATTGATTATTCCTTTACATAGCTTATCACCTAGTATGACCTTCTTGAGTTTTGTTCATGAGCAATGCCACCACAAATCTAAGTATGATGAAACTAAGGTGTTTGAATTGGAATTCATTGCAAAATAGTCTTGAGAACATATTTAGTCGGGTTGAGAAGCAGCTGAAACATTTTGGAACTTGTTGAAAATTTACACCAAACAAAACAACAAGTAGTCTGTACATAATCGACAGTCACGGACTGTCCGCCATATATTCTCGGACTGTCCGCATTACAATCGAAAGAAACAAAACATGTTCTGGATAGAAAGTTGAGGCTGAAAAATTCTCTACGTTGGACTGTCCGCTAGAATGTCTCGGACTATCCGCAAGTCATCTGGCAGTCACCACACAGAGTTTGGACAGAAAGTCAGGCTGAGAAATTTTTCTACGGCAGACTGTCCGCGAGTCGGGTTTTAACCCAGACCGAGCCGACCGAGAGCTCTGTATCACCTCATAACCCTTCGTGAAAAAGGATAGCTCTTCTTCTCTCTCAACCGTGTGGGCACAAGGAAGAAGAAGGGAGGGGACCAAGGGATTGGATGCTTCCCCGGACACTCCGAGAAGTTTCCCGGACACTCCGCAAGCTCCTCCTCCATGGCATCTCGGTATTCCATTGCCTCTCTCTCAGATTTGGATGGATTTCTAGTTTGAATGGCAGTTAGGGTTGAATCCCGGTCTACTTTTTGGGCCATGGATTAGAGAGATTCTTGTGGGGTAGTTGTTGCTTGTGATATGATGATGTTATGCCTGAAGTTTAATAAAAAATCATTGGTTAAATCATGAGATTTTTTGGAAGACTGTTGGCACAAAATATGATGCATTTTTATATAACTAAAATGATGCCACCAACCTTAGGATCAAGGATAAATAAACACATCATGAGCATATTTTATCAAATAACTAGTTCCACATGTCCATGAGTGTTTGAATGTAGATATGAAGAAATGGAGCAAAAGAGACCCAATGGGACCCACATAGGGGGGGTCGGCCAACCACCTTGTGGGCCCACCAGGTCTCCCCTCGGCCATGATCTAGAGGAAGCATCCTAGAGTGATTCCTAGCCCTTGGATCACTCTGTGTTTTCTCCAAACGGCTCACATACAAAGCACAAGGATTCATGAGCCACACCAACTAACACCTATGACGAGTGGGACTAGCACCAAGGAGCAAGAGGTGGACTAGAGACCCCTAGGGGCGGTCGGCCAACCCCCCCTGGGCCCACCTGATCCCCACTCAGTCCCTGACCAGTGGGGCCACACCACAAGGCCAGGGGATGGCCCACTGGCCATAGGGGGGATCAACCGATCACCCCCCTTGGTCGGTTGGGTCCCCCTCAACCGCCATATTAACTATCACATGCTGGAAATTCAAGCCCTCCATCCTAGGCAGTTCTATGATGGTTTGATCCAAGGGAGGAGGATTGAAGCCCCCTGGATCGATGACATGGCGCTGGAGTAGCCCCTACTCCAACCCCCACTATAAATAGAGGCCAAGACCTCCCTCTCTAATCATGATGTAATCCATACAAGCCACTCTTGTTCTCAAGTGTAGATTAGTCTAGTGGTGTTCTCTAGTGTGGGAGTTAGAGTTGAGTTGAGGTTTGCTCGGGCTTTCCGGAATTGTCTTCCCGGAGGATCTGGTGTAAGCTCTTGTATCTTTTCCTTTTTGTAAGACTTTAGTTATTTAATACAATACTCCTTCTTTACTTTACTTAGTCTTTACTTAGTGCAATATTATACTTGCTATAGTATTGTTGTGGTTTATCTTGTCAATTAGTTGTTATAAACTAGATTGAGATCCTTGTAGCCTTTCCCGTATGCGATCATCGTCTGTCATAAGGTGATCTAGTTGTCGTATACACGATTAGAGTAGTAAGAATAGGTGTAAGCGTGGTGCTTATAGTTAATCTTACCTTTGGTTATCGCTTGTTGCACGGATTATTTGTGGTAGCTAGCAAGAGGTGACAAGCTTGTCTAGTCTTTGTATTCCACCACGTGTTCTTAGGCAAGTTCTTAAAAGATAAGGCCCCCAAAAGAAGAGGGCGCAATCCGGTAGGAGTTTTGTTCTCTTACGGATCTATCCCGTCGCCTAGCATACCTGTATGGAGGAATCAATTGATGTTTGTCTCAACTGAGTGCCATAGTTAACTCCACAAAGGTAGAGTTGGAATCATAGGAGTCCTTTTACTCTCTCGTTGTCCTCCCACATAGTTGTACTCACTAGTCATCTCTTACTTATCTTTATTGGTTTGTTACATCATCACCTTCCTATCACCATATCGATTACCCCCTTTCACTAGTTGGTACTAAATTGTGGTGATATCTAGGATCTCTCTTTTATTATTATTTCTAGCTCTGCTTTCCCTTGGGAGAATATAAATTACGATACCCCAGAATACTCCTGGGTGAAGTGCTACAACGGTATAATCTATGCGCTTGCGGATTTATCCAATAGTCATAAGAAATACCAACAATGACATTGGATGAACTGTACTATGATGTTCGTGCGTGAACGGTACTCGCGGACTGTCTGCGATCTCTACTGCGGATTGTCCGCGGTTCCTGTTTCTGCACAAGCAGCAACAACTATGGCTAGTATGAATTACTACAAACCATTTATACCATTCAGTTCAAGTATTGGCAGCAGCGATTGCTCCATGCAGTATACATGCTATTGCTCCAGTTTGACTGATCTATTGAATATGGCTATGGAATTTCTTGTCTATCAAATATGCCAAAGTCTATTGCTTTCAAGTTGCAATGAATCAGAACTCAGTGGCAGTACTACATCTATGACAATGATTCAATCTTGAGCTACCATGCATGTCACTTATTCATTGATACACTCTTATGAATTTACAGTGACAAAGGCAATAAGGCTACTTCCAACAAACAAAAGAAAGCAAGCACCTCCAAGAAGAGAAGAACAAATAGCAGTAGTGATGAGGATTGGAATCCAAATCATGAGGAGGATGAGGAAGAAGAAAGTGGCAGTGAGGATGAGGAAATGAATGTCTCCAATTACAGAGGCTATATCAAACAATGGGACTTCAATTCCTATGAACGATCCAGAAGCCCAAATTAGTATGCCTTGGAGAACAATGCCACCTTGCCATACTTCTTCACCAAGGTACAAGAGGATGCTTATCTTGGATATATTCGTCAAGCTAAGATTCATAAGCATCAATACATCAATATGGCTTTCCTCATGGATAAAGATGTTGCTACTAGCTTGATCAATACCTTAAATTAATTGGGGTTATATGACTTTCTTGAGCACAAATGTGACTACAATGACTTGATTGTGAGGCAATTCTATGCAACTATGGAAATTAGAACTGACAAAGGTGAGATTGAGTGGATGACAGGAAAGAGAAGATACATTGCTACTTTTGATGAGTTTGCTTCTGCAAATAAGATCAACTATGCTCTCTTCTCAAATTCTATTGATCTAGAAGAAGAAGTTATTCTACCTGAAGATCAGTGGGGGCAGTTCTATGAGCCAATACTAGAAGATCCAAACCAACCATATAGGTTTGGACACCCAAGGGGGTTAAGGCACCATCTTGCTCTTATCAACAAAATAGCTAGACTGACATTCATGCCTAAGGGAGGTAACAGGGATGATATAAGAGAGAAGTTTTGGAATGGGTTCCATCATATCATGTATAGGCAAAAGTTTGATGTTGTCAAATTCATGATGGTCCAGTTGGCAGTCTTGAAGCATGATATGACCACCAATCTCTACTTTGCACCTTACATCATGTCATTCATTCTTGAGAAGACTAAGTTCAAGGGAGAGTGTGAAGTGAGACACACAGACTTCAAGCCTTACTTCAATGATCCCAATTTTTATGAGAAGCCACTCACTCCCTTTCCTCCACCTATGGGAGGTGTTCATTGTAACACCCTAGTGTTAAGCATTGCATAATCCACATGATCATTACAAATTATTCATTGCATAAGCATCATTTTAAAGCATCATGGCATTATATGTGAAAATAAGTTAAGTGAACCTTACTTGAAATAATAGAGATAAGTTGAGTTATAAAATTGATGGTGTTTGAATCAAGTCCTGAAAACACTACACTTAATTAATCTTGCTTTTAAACCCTAGGTTTAATATGTGAAATAAAGTTTAAAGGGGCATTTTGAAATCATTGTCTTTTATTAAAAGAGAAGCTCCACATTTGATTTTAAATCTTAATTCAAAAACTATAAGGAATTTGACCTTGACCTCTCAAGCAAAAAGTTAGTTTAAAATATTTTGAACAACTTTGGTATTCACACCAAAGCTTGGTTTTGAGTTTTTAAACCTATTTGAAAAAGAAACAAATCAAAACAATGAAAAGAAAATAGAAAAGAAATGGAAAAGGATTTCCTTACCTTACTGGGTCGGCCGCAAACCAAGCGGCCCAGCATCGCAAGCCAGCCCGGCCTACCTCCCTACGCACTGTGCCGTGGACCGCACCCCTCTGGCCGCCGTTAGCCCACGATAGAGCGAGCGCCATGCTCGCCGTAGCTCTGCGAAGCTTTAACCCCGCTCAATCGAAGCCGTCGTGGCCTATCTCGGCCTGCCGCCGTGTGACCGCACCACCGCTCCGTCATGGACGCCGACGAGCTTCACCCCGGCCACCATTTCGCGCAATTAGGGTTGTGCTGGGTTCGTCTCGCGTAGCCGCGCCCGTAGAGCCAAACCGCACCGCCGGAGACCTCGTCGTCGGCGAGAAATCGTCGGCGAAAGCTCCGCCTCCGTCCTGTGTCACCGACGCGTGGACCCCCCCTCACGCGGGTCCCCGCTGTCAGGCGTCGGTTCCCCTTTGGGACTGGGCCGCCTCTGCCAAATGGGCTTGCTCGGCCTGTTGGGCCGAAAGCCCTAACCTTTTTGTTTTTCAATTCTCAGAAAATGTGAAACAAGCTGTAAAAATCTTATCTCACTGAAAAATGATCTAAAAATCATGAAACTAATTGTGAGTACTTGCTATAAGCAGATCTACCCTCAAAAAATATTGCATGTGTATTTTGTAGTACTTTTCTGTGTAGGATTAAATAAATACTAAAATTGATTAAAACTACATAAATCAATTAAGCCATTTTATGCTTGTGCTAAAAATGCAATTCCTATTCCAGTAGATCTTAAATGGTTGTTAAAGGCTAGGAAAATTATATCTTGAGCATTTTCTGTAGAAAAGTAATTAATTAACATTTAAAATGTGTTTTGACTGTTAACTTGTAAGATTTTTAGTAAATAGGTTTCTAGATAAAAAGAGTTATAACTTTTTGTATAGCTTTCCAGTAAGGAATAGTAACTAGGAAAAATGCTAATCTGGCTAGTTCACCACTTACATTGTACTAAGTATTTTTAAGTAATTATTAGCTTTAAACTTGCTAATTTTGTGCACAGTAGAATACTGTTCCTTTTAACTTGGAAAAATTTGAGTATACTAGTTTGCCTCTGCTTAAGCTACTGTAATTTTTGTAGAATTTAATGAACTGTTTCTATAGGGTGTGTAGTTCTATGTTGCTTTCTAGTTAATTAAATTGCTAAGAAGAAAGGTTAATTTGTTAATTAAGCTTTGGTGTATTTTTGAAGCACTAATCAACCAGCTAGGTTAGTAATCTTAAACTAAACCCTGCTTTTAAGTATTGGTCACTTGTGTGGTAAGTTAAATTGTTAAATGACAATCAAAATAACTAACCACCAGTGAAGGGATATGCACCTACTATAAAACAATTAAGAAAGGAACATCATGAGCATATCACATCTCAACATATTCATCGTCTTGAATGGGTTAATATTATACCTTGTCTCATATTGTCGGAGACCTAATTTAACGATAAACTTTCAAAGACAAATCAACAAACTAAAAGCCCAGCGACGGCCATCTAGAAAAGGATGAAAGGCCCATCAGGGATAAATCGTCGCAGACCCACGAAGAGGAGGCGCGTAACTCCCCAAAACCCCGCCGGCCCAGGTAGGCAGACGTCCCCCGGGCCGACGTGATTCTGTCTTGCCCGACGTGGAGTGCGAGGCGGTCCCACAACCCGCAGGAGACGTGAAGGATATCAGCGGTAGAGGAATGACCCATTTGCCCCCATCTAGAAGGAGGAGGTCACCACACCTCGGCCGCTGACGATGCAAACACCGATAAGAACAGAGATACAACACCCTGAGGGATCGTACACCCCGTGTAAACCGGGGCTCAGGATAACGCCCTAGTCCCTACCTAAACGAAGACACGTCGAGTTCCCCAGTCAGGGACGGGACGAAACTGGACTCCTGAATAGGTGGGACCCACACTTCCCATCGAGCAACGACAGCTTCTCACGCCTCCAGGCCCCTACAGGAACCCTTCAAACGAAGGTATGTCGGGTACATGGGGCCCACAAAGTAACGGAGTCTATTGGCCCAGGGTGAAGGAAGCTGTCGTATACTAAAAGAATTAGGTAAAGGTACGATGTTGTACCCGCTGTCAGTACAACGAACTCCATGCCTCTACCATGCTACGGGTTCAACCGGACCCCCCCCCGTATTCTCCGGTAATGCAACGAGGGGCCGACACGACTCCCCTCCTCCGACCAAGTACGAAGGCAATATGAATATAGTATTATGAGTGTCCAACATCCTTCCTAAAGAAGGAAAGGATAAGGCACGACATCCTATGTAGATACTTCCCAAAGCAATGCTTGTAACTCTCCTGGACCCCTTGCGACTATAAAAGGGGAGCAGGAGGGGCTCAAGTCTCAGACTCCTAGAGAAAGAGATATCGAACTCACACCAAAGAACACAACTAGCTGATAGCACACTCACTAACCGAACCATCTAGAGACCTGGGGCTCATACCCCCTCTCTCGAACCAGCTTGTAACCCCCTCCAAGCAGAGATGAGGAACACGAGCAGCTCCACACTAGATTTAGGGATTTCTTGCCCGAACTAGTATAATCCTCTTGTCTCTTTCTCTCACCATTCGGAGCCCGACACTTGTACAAATTTACTCGTTGGTAGTTTCTAAACACCGACAGTTGGCGCGCCAGGTAGGGGGCATCACGTGTTGCGACACATTAGTGGTTCCGAATGGCCACCTTCAACTCCGGCAACCCCAGGCTCTCCTTCATCCACTTTGGGAGCCTGGAGTTTGCTTGCTCCCCAGACGGGACCATCACCCGCGTGTTGCCTTCGCTGAACCAGGTTGTCGACACCCTGGCACGGACGGACGAAGACCACCATGTTCCTTGCAGGGACACACCGGTTGAGACCGTGGGGCTGCAAGGCCCCAGAGTCAATCTTACCGGACATGGGGAAGAAACGTTCCGGAACAACGACAGAGGACTCCACCCGCTCGAAGCGTTCATGCGTGACATGGGGGATTGACGACGATGGTCGCGAAACCAGCCACGCGACCGAGCACGATGTGTTACGTTTCGTGCGCTCTCAGTACGACTACGTCCTGGATTCGGACCCCAGCTCCGATGACGATGAAGCACCGCCAAGCCACTGCTACCTCGGGGCCGTCACCTCGACGGAAAGGGTCCGCCAGGATGCCAAGGGATGTGTCAGTAACCTCCTCCTTGGCTCCGATGCGGGGAGGGAGCTTGCCGCCAGGCGAGCGGCGTGCTATGCCTCAGATGAGCAGTCCTCTGAGGGTAGCGACCGCCCGCTCCTCCGCCGGCGCAGGCCACGTCAGCGTGCCGAAGGCCGTAGAGCGCCGCGACCCTCTCCGGTCCGTGCGCAGAAACAAGCACTCGCCTATGTCGATGCCGCCATCTAGATCGAGGGGGGCATGCCGATAGAAGAAGGCGTCCCTGTAACGTACCCATTTGGCCTTGTCAGCATCGCTTCCAACCTCGAGCGACTCATCGCCCTGAAGATAACCGACACCCCCGATGACGAGTTCGTGGGAACCATCGATTCGTTTTACGACCTCTTGATCGAGGAAGACTTGGCTCTCTCCGGCACCGATAGCACGGGAACCGAACACGTCACCCCCGAGGTCAGCGAGGCCCCCTCATGAGAGTGTTTCATGTGCGATGGTAGGGAAGCCACCCCCGAGGGAGCCATGCGCGACATCGACGAGGATGGCAACGAAATCCTCCCGGGTAACCCTCAGGCTCTTACGCCACCGCACGTCAACCTGGATGCCATGCAGGCCCGACAGAACGAGCTCGACGACGCTCGCCACCAGATCGACGACAAGCGCGCTCTCCTCGAGCAACAACTGCACCCGAGGCCGGAGATTTATCCCCGAGCTCGAGCTCGGGACGTGCAATGCCGCATAATCGAGGATGACACGTCTCCACCAACTTTTCCAAGGGCGCGGCAGAACATAGCGGCTGCCACCATGCTCAACAGACGATCTTCCGGGGCCACAGCGCCCAAGGAAGGAAAGGTTGGGAGAAAGCGTCGGACCCCCCTGCACCGAGCAACAGCCAAATAGACAGAGGTCCCAACGCGGCAAAGGGTAGAAACGTTCTCCAGTGAGCGGAGCACGTCACTCCTCAAGAACCCTACTCGACGGAGACCAGGATGGATCCCCGTAAAAAACTAGGTCCCGGTCGGACGGTGCCCCGACCTCGAAGCACGCTTTCGGGGCAGCGATCGCAGGCAGAATGACAACGACAGACAACGCACGCCGCGACCGCACGAAGACAAACGACGTGAACGCCGCGAAAACCAAGGTTTGAACCTAGGGTCCACCGGTCCACGTTGCTTTTCCCCACATATACGTGTCGCACGAATCCTGATACGGTTCCGACCACCGACTTATCTCCGGAAATACGCCGGACTCTCCGACCCCGGGTTCTGGCTTGAAGATTATCGGTTAGCTTGCGAGGCAGGCAAAGCGGGAGACGAGAACTTTATAATCCGTCACCTACCACTTTACCTTTCCAACGCCGCGTGCGTATGGTTGGAGCATCTTCCAAAAGGAAGGATTCAGGACTGGTGAGACCTAAGAGAGTCCTTCATCAGGAATTTTCGAGGGACCCGGTCCTGACCTGAGCGCCCCGGGCATTTCCAGGGCTGTGAACAGAAACAAGGCAAGATTCAACGTGAACGCGGCCGCCGTTCTTCCCAACAATACAACGGACTCCCAGGTACAGCCGACGACGACATGGTCACCATAAGGACGACCCGCGAACCTCCGGTTTATAGATCAGGACGAAAGAAGCCCAAGACGACGAAGGGGCCGCACGACATCGTCGCGAATCACACCTCACGTGGGGAGGCGGTCAGCACCGCTCTCCGAGACGTAGGTCAACGTGGCGCAACAAGAGCGAAAATGCAGGTCACGACACTACTCGTCGACCGCCACGGCAGCAGAGGAAAATGCAGGGAAGAAATTTGGGCAGGCTAACAACCACTTCGAGAATATGTTGGAGCAACCCTGTCCAAACCACGTAACCCATATAAGTCACCCCCTCAAGGAATGCAACCTCATGAAAAAATTCCTTAATGGAGGGTTGAAAAAGAAGAAGTGGGTAAAGAAGAATGGTAACGACGGAAGGCACGTCGCCGAAGGAAGCAAGGACAGCCGCGCTCCAGCAAGCGAGACATCAACCATCCTCGACGATCCAGCGGCGCGCAACTCCTGACATCAATAACAGGCCACTCGGTGAAGAGGTATACGCAACCACCCCCACCATTCTTTACTTCCTTGGATGGTCTGAGTCTACCGATACCTCTAACGAATGACCATCCCGACCATCTCCTTTATTTCGAACAATATCTGTTGATTGGTAATCACATCGCTAGCGTAAAGTACCCCACAAAAGTCTTTAGGGACAGCAAAAGCACGACCGTTTTTCTGTAATAAGAACTGGGCAATACATAGGAAACATGTCCAAAGTTCGTAGCAAATATTTCAGCGCAGATACAAAACCAAGTAAGGGCGCAAGGGTAACGGTCAGTATTCCGAGATCTGTCCGGGTGCGATGGGCGCGTAGTCCTCCTCCTCGTCGACTGCCTCGTCCTCCAACGTGCGGAGCATCCCGGCTGCGACAGGCTCCATCTCCTTTTCAATCTCAGCTAATAGGGAGGATGTGGTCTCAGGGCACCACCCCAGGCCCATCGCTGGGAAACCTAGCTCAGGATAATGAGAACGCACAATGGACACCGCCCGCAGCACACCCTTTCTTACTCCGATCTTGACGAACTCTTCGACCCGGTCAGGCAAACTGGAAACAACCATTTGAAGAGAGTTTTTAGGGTCGACAGATATTTGAAGGTCCTGAAGGGCGGAGACCAGAATCTCCTCAAGCCTTGCCCGAGAGCTAGAGGACTCCGTTGCAAGCGCCTTCGCCTCGGCAGCCTCTTCTTGAAGTCGTTTTTCACTAAACGCCAGCAACTCCAGCTGGTCCTTGGCGTCTGGAAAATGCAAGGTTAGCCAACCAAGCTGATAACGAGAAACAGAAATACCCTGAGGAGGACACGCACCCTCGAGCTCCTCAGCAAGGCGCTGGGTCTGGGCCTCCAGTCGACCGACTTCCTTTCGCTCGAGCTGCAAATCAATGCCCAGAGCAAGAGCGGAGTCACGATGTTTTTCCCTTTCCTCCTCAGCCTGACGACGTTCGTTCTTCTCCACTTCCGTCCGCTCCAGAGCCAGTGTCCAAGCACACTCCAAGCCCTTCACGTCCTTCTCGGTGTCCCTCAACTTCTCCTCAACAGCCTTACGGGCAGTCGCCTGAGTTTCAAACCTCTGACGCATGTTTTCCTCGGACTAATGCGAGTCGCGAGCGTGACCTCGAGCCTCGATCAATTCGGCCTCCAGGACGGCGATTCGCTGACAGCTCTCAGCGGCGGCTGACCAGACTCCAGATTCCCCGCGAAGGAAAGCCGACTTGAGGATATTACCCTCACATATCGCCTACGTAGAAAAGAGCATAAGAAAAACACCATAAAACCAAGCACAAATGAACCAGAAGTCAGGGCAGATCACCTCTATATGGGGGGTCACCACGTCATCCCAGATCCTTGTCATATCTTGTACACCTTGATGGACTGTCTGCCGACGAGAATCCTCAAGCCGATCATCCAAAGTAAACACAGCCTCGGAATAACACGGGCGGGTCCAAAGAATGGGGTGGCCAGGCCGGTTCCGAGGTCTCACAGCCACGTCCCCAGGGGTCATTTGAAAAGGAGGAAGAACCTCTATCGTCTCCAGCGCCTCAACGATGCCAGGAGCAACCACGACCCTCGGACAGGGTCCGGCTGGGAACGAAGTGGGGACCCTGGGCACGAACATACGAGCCGAATGTAGAACGGTCCCAGTAACCAATGAAGGGGATAACGGCGGAACCATCATCGAGGCGGACGCCGATGAAAGGCCCTCCGTCGAAGGGGAACCATCGTCAGGAACGCCAACCCCGGGCGGAGCAATAACACTCGGCTCATTCCCGGCGCCTCTCAAGCCTGCTGGCATAACAACACCGCTTGAGGAGCGGGTTCCTGCGCTCCCTGATGAGCCTCGGGAACACGAGGCTACCAATACCGTGGGGCCAGCACAGGGCATTTCGATCGAACATCCGACAACAACGAGCTCAACACCACCGGTCCGCGCTTGTGGGAAGGAACCCTCGGCACCGACCGGTTTACCATCGGCATCTGCACTATGACTTCAGGCGCGGAGACATCCGGCGGCGTCAGAGCGGGGACGATCTCGGAAGACGGAGCCGACTGAGAGCAGGACGTCGCGAGCACATCGCCCTGGTACCAGAAAGGCAGAATCGGTCGGAATGGACTCCGAGTCCGGCGCCGTGATGCCGCCTCAGACAAACTCACACCTGGAGGAGAGCTCGAGGGGCCAGATTGCGATGACGGACCACCCGCCTCATGAACAAGAGTGCACTCAAGGTCCGAAGAATCATCGCCCTCGTCATCGGTGTCTTCCGACATCGACGAAACTTCCTCTCCCTTCTCCTCTCCGGTCTTCTGATTCTCGTTCCAAATGATGTGGGCACTCCTGCGGGTTTTCCGTGTCTGCTCTTCCTCGTTGCGTTCCCTATTCACCCACCTCGACGCGGCGGTCAAAAGAGGAGGATGACTGGGACGGACATCCACGCGATCGACCTACGAAAAACTCCCCCAATCGATTAGCAACAAGGGAGTAGGGAGACAATGCTCCATCGATAAGTAAAAAGGAGGGGAAGGGGGGCAAGAAGTACCAATGTCGTTGTGTTTGGATCAGGGAGCATCTTAGGAATTCCATCGACAAGGTAGGACGCGTCGGCCGTACCGGTGACAAGCCAAACGCGTGCCACCACGACACTCGCACTTGCTGCCTCTAGAGCCGTCACCGTCCCGTCAGAAGATGCATCCTTAACCATCTAGAATAGCATCAGCGCCCGTTGACGCAAAGGCACTACCCCCCTAGAGAAGTAACCACCGGTCACATCGTGCGAGCACACGCCGGCTCTTCTCAAGATCTGGATAGCACGGAAGGCATCCCCCAGCCACTTCAAAGCCTTATCGTCGATCCCATGGTAAAAAGAAGGGAGGCGAGTCTCAAGGAGCGTTCCCGTATAGCAGGGAAGCGGGGCATTTTCGTCTCTCCAGAGATAAAACCACGACGAGTGCCAGCCTTTGTTCGCGGACCGGGTAGGCATGGCGATGAAATCTCCCGCACGTCCGGGCCTGAGCTTTACACAGGCGCAACCCATGGGCTGCTTGAAAGGTCCTAGATGGCTAGAGTGGGGGTGAATAGACTAATAAAAATTCTACAAATCACTAGAGCAAAAGGTTAGATAACACTTAAGCGAAGTTTTTTGCTCTTGCTCTACTTGGGGTGCAAAGCCACCTATCCAATGCAATTCTAGTTAGCTAAGTGCCTATCAATCAATAGCAAGAACCTAAGGCACTAACACAAGCTAGCAAGAACACCTAATAAATACGCTAAATAGCAAACTAACTAAACAAGATATGGAAGAAGTAAATACAAGAGAGGTGGTGATTGTTATACCGATGCCTTGTGATGTATGGATGTCAATGTAGATAACCAATCACAGTGAATACCAAAGAGTAGCCGGGAGACAAGATGACAATTGATTTTTCTCCCGAGGTTCACTTCGTTGCCACCAAGCTAGTCCCCGTTGTGTCGACTACTCAAGTGGTGATTCGGTGGCTAATAGGCAATGACAAGCCTAGCCCACTAACTCGGGCGCCACAAGAATCCACCCAAATGGCAGTAACTCAATGACACGAGTAATCCACTAGAGTTACCCTTTGGCGCTCTACCGAGGTGGGTACAAGCCTTCTCACAATTGTCGAAGCCGGCTGCAAACAATCACCAATTGCGCCGAAGCTTCCTCAATCGCCCAAGCCGTCTAGGTGTTTGCAAACACCAAGAATAACAAGAAACTTCGCGGCGATGGCGATGACCAAATTCCACTAAGATGCAATGCAATGATCAAAGTACTTGGATCACTCAAACGCTCACAAGTATGCAACAAGAGTGAAGAGAGGGAGTTGGGAGTTATCTCAAGCAAGCACAAGTGTATCAAATGAATGGGAGGTGCAAGAGAGTGCCCTAGGAGCTGGCCAAAACTCATATATAGCCTCCACCACCAAGCTAGCCGTTTTGCTCCTTTTTCTCAGCTCATTGTGTCAGTCCAGACGCAAGTTGAATAGGGGTCCGGACCATCGCGCATGCGTTCGGACCCTCTACCATTTTGAATTCGCCCGTTGGCGCCATTCTTGGTGCCTGCTGCGTATCTCCGGACGCAGTGAACAGTCGGGGTCCGGACTAACGCGCAGTGCGTCCGGACCCTACGTAGAGCCGACCAAGAGAGCACTTTTGCCCCGGACGCGCATCCGGTGCCTAGCGTCCGGACCGCACTTAGCGTCCGGTTGCTACGCAGAGAGCTCCCCAAGAGCTCCAAACCTCCGGACCGAGTCCAGAGTCAGCGTTCCGAACAACGATCTGCGTCCGGTTCCTCTGTCCAGTGAGGCTGCTCCTTAGTGCATGCCTCCGGTCACATGTCCAATGGTCCGGATGACATCTTGCTTGCGTCCGGACCCTACGTCCGGAGCTCCTCTGAGTTCCAAACTGAGCTGCCTCTTCTTCTCCAAGCTTCCATGTGCTAACACCTTGTGATTCATACACTTGTTCACCTGTGTTAGCTTTTTCAACATATTTTCTTGGATTTAATTCATGTTTGTGTCACTTAGGTTTGTTTTATATGGATATGCAATGCAAACCTAGTGACACATGATAACCGTAATCGAAACGAGTTTTCCCTTCTTAATAGTACGACTATCAATCCTAAATGTGATCACACTCTCTATAGTGTCTTGATCACTAAACCAAAAATGGCCCTATGATATACCTTTGCCTTGAGCCCATTTTTGTTTTTCTCTTTCTTATTTTCCTTAGTCCATGAAGCACTTGATCAATGCACCATTGTCATCCTTCTAGCTCGATGTGTCAAGGTGAACTACCCTATCTTAATCATACACTTAGTACAAGGGTTAGTCCATAGGTTTCATCAATTAACCAAAACCAAACAAGGTCTTTCAATCTCCCCCTTTTTGGTAATTGATGACAACCTTTCACAAAGGAATATATATAATGAAAATTCCACTTTGGTAGTATTATCTCCCCCTACATATGTGATATATGAGTTTGGTTCATTTTGATCACATATGCATGAATAGGAATTGTGGGAGAGTGAATGCTACCAAATGATGCTAAGGTATGTAGGATGGACCTTTGAAGCGTGATACCAATCGGAGTGCAATATATAAACCATCCTTAGCACCATGAATGCCTAGAAACCACTTGAAAAGCATCTTGGAAACACTTTGAGAGAACTAGATACCACATGAAAATATAAAGGCTTACTCATGCTAGTTCTTCAAGCACCAAGATATTGTGTTTCTAGCATTCACCACACAAGCATATCATGAATATAAGTACATATGCAAGCAAGCACTTATGAATGCACAAAGATATGCAACAACTTTATTCATAGGCTTGTTCCCCCTACTTGTGTGCTTTTATTTTCAAATTTTCAAAAATATTTTTCTTTGTCTTACTACTTACTTCTCCCCCTTTGTCATCTATTATCATAAAAGATGTGCTCAAAGGTTTGATTATTGGAGAGAAGTTTTAGTTGTGGTTCAATCTAGATTACTTGCCCCAAGGTATTCAACTCGGTTTAAACCATGGACAAGCTTGTTCACACATCCTAGAATGGTTATCTTGCCCATGTTGAGCTAAATATTTGAAGTTCATATCCTAGATCAAACACTAGGATTGCAAGCCCATAAATATGTCATATGCTACCACTAGATCATATCAAGAATAGAAGCAAAAGTGGTACCATATGAGCATCAAAACATTTGATTTTCATGAATGAGCCTAATGAATTGATGTCTAGATGCACTAACAAGTCCTAATGGGAATGAATGACATGTCAACCAACTTGTACCTTGCTTTGCTCGAAGGAGAGGCATGTCATATATGGGGGTGCATCAACACATATTTGAGAAGTAAAGAATGTTCAATTCATTCCTTAGCTTGCAAAACCTTTTCTCATCTAATGGCTTGGTGAATATGTCGGCAAGTTGATCATCGGTGCCAACACTTATGATCTTGATATAACCCTTTAGTTGATGGTCCCTTATGAAGTGGTGCCTCACATCAATGTGCTTGGTTCTTGAATGTTGAACCGGATTGTTGGTTAGCTTCACCGCACTTTCATTGTCACATAGCAATGGCACTTGCTTGAAGTTGATTCCATAGTCATTCAAAGTTGCCTTCATCCAAAGCAATTGAGCACAACAACTACTCACACTTATGTATTCGGCTTCGGCAGTAGAGAGTGCAACACTATTTTGCTTCTTTGATGACCAAGATACAAGTGACATGCCTAGCATTTGACATGTGCCCGATGTGCTCTTTCTATCAATCTTGCATCCCACATAGTCAGAGTCCGAATATCCAAGTAATTCAAAGTTTGACCCCTTGGGATACCACAATCCAACATCTTGTGTATGCTTCAAGTACCTCAATATTCTCTTTGTATCCTTGAAGTGACTTTCTCTTGGAGAGGCTTGGAATCTTGCACACATGCATACACTAAACATCACATCCGGCCTAGAAGCGGTCACATAGAGTAAGCTTCCAATCATAGACCGATACAACTTTTGATCCACCATATTGCCACTAGCATCACTATATAAGTGTCCATTAGTGCCCATTAGAGTGTTAATACCTTTTGAATCTTCTAAGCCAAACTTCTTCATCATACCTAGAGAATGGAGCACAAATAGATCCTTGCCAAGCTTCTTGGTGAAGAGAGTAGTATCAACCTTCCCCATGATGAACCCTTTAGATAGAAGGAAATCCCTCAATCTTTCATACCATTCTCTAGGTGCTTGCTTCAAGCCATATAAAGCCTTCCTCAACTTGTACACATGGTTGGGCTTCTTGTCATCTTCAAAACCGGGAGGTTTCTCAACATATACTAGCTCATTGATATATCCATTCAAGAAAGCACTCTTCACTAGCCCAATAGAATTCTAATTGCCTCTAATCTTGCAACCGGTGCATAAGTTTCTCCAAAGTCAAGACCCTCAACTTGAGTGTATCCTTGAGCTACTAATATTGCTTTGTTTCTCACAACTATACCATCTTGATCTTGCTTGTTTCTAAATACCCATCTTGTGCCAATCACATTGTAGTTCTTGGGTCTTTCAACTAGTTCCCAAACTTGGTTCCTAGTGAAATTGTTGAGGTCTTCATGCATAGCATTGACCCAATCAACATCTTGTAGGGCTTCATCAATCTTTGTTGGCTCTATGGATGATACAAAGGAGTAGTGTTCACAAAAGTATGCCAATCTTGATCTTGTTTGAACACCACTTGTAATGTCACCAACTATTTGATCAATGGGGTGATCTCTTGCAATGTTGGTCTGTTGGAGAGGTGGAACTTGATTGCTTGAGCTTGGTTGAGATGAACTACCAACTTGTTGATCTTGTGCTTGAGAGCTACTAGCTTGCTTGATAGGTGAGTTGAGCACTTGATCTTTATCTTCAATGTCAATCACTTGCCTAGGCCGAATATCACCAATATCCATGCTATTCATAGCATTTGCCAATTGAGATCCACTCACATCTTCTAGATTCTCATTCTCAACTTGGGAGCCATTAGTTTCATCAAATTCAATATCATGAACCTCCTCAAGAGTACCACTAGCTGAATTCCACACTCTATAGGCTTTGCTTGTGGTTGAGTAATCAAGTAAGAACCCTTCATAACATTTCTTGTCAAACTTCCCAAGTCTTGTGCCTTTCTTCAAGATGTATCATTTGCACCCAAAGACTCTAAAGTATGCAATGTTAGGCTTTCTTCCATTCAATAGCTCATAAGGTTTCTTATCCATTAATGGGTAACAATATAACCGGTTGCTAGAGTAGCAAGCGGTGTTGATAGCTTCGGCCCAAAAGGATTGACTCACATTGTACTCACTAAGCATAGACCTTGCCATATCAATCAATGTTCTATTCTTCCTCTCAACAAGGCCATTTGATTGTGGAGTATACTTGGCCGAAAGTTGATGTTTGATTCCAAGCTCATCACATAGCTCTTCAACTCTTGTATTCTTGAATTCACTTCCATTGTCACTTCTCACTTTCTTGATTGTAGTTTCAAACTCATTGTGACATCTCTTGACAAAATACTTGAATGTGGCAAATGTATCACTCTTCTCATTGAGAAAAAATACCCAAGTATATCTTGTAAGATCATCCACTATGACAAATCCATACTTGTTGCCTCCAATACTAGTGTATGTTGTTGGTCGAAATAAGTCCATGTGCAACAACTCAAATGCTCTACTAGTGCTCATCATGCTCTTCTTTGGATGGATGTTACCAACTTGTTTGCCGGCTTGACAAGAGCTACAAAGTTTGTCCTTCTCAAAAACAACATCTTTCAAGCCTCTTACTAAGTCATGCTTGATTAATCTATTCAATTGCTTCATCCCAAGATGACCAAGCCTTCTATGCCATAACCAACCCATACTTGATTTAGTGAGCAAGCATGTTGACAATCGAGCTTCACTAGCATTGAAATCAACTAGGTAGAGGTTCTCATATCTAAAGACTTTGAATATCAAGTTTGAAACATCTACACTAATGATCTCTACATCATCTACTCCAAATATGCATTTGAATCCAAGATCACACAATTGAGCTACCGATAGCAAATTGAAGTTCAAGATCTCAACTAGCAAGACATTTGATATGCTCAAGTCATTGGATATTGCAATCTTACCAAGACCCTTGACCTTGCCCTTGCCATTATCACCAAATGTAATACTATCAATGATATCATTGGTGTTGGAGTTGATTGATTTGAACATTCTAGAATCCCCGGTCATGTGTTGAGTGCACCCACTATCAAGCACCCAATGCCTTCCTCCAGCTTTGTAATTTACCTACAAAACAAATTAGTTTTTCTTAGGTACCCATACTTGTTTGGGTCCTCCAAAGTTAGTGACCAAGGATTTTGGCACCCAAATAGCCTTCTTCTTTGGGCCAACTATGGATGTGCCAACATACTTAGCCATGATACCTTTAGCACTTTTGGTAAGCATATAACATGAATCAAAGTGCATAGAGGTAGATTTAGCAAACTTGATTTGGCTCATGTTAAGTTTTCAATAGTGGTCAACATGCCCCACTTGCTTGCATTTGTTGCAAAAGTGACCATTGCTCCTCACAAAGCTAGGCTTAGGAGTTACAAAGCCCTCTTTGCCTTTCCTGGGGGTATAGCCCAATCCCTCTTTGTAATGGGAAAATCTTTAGCTACCCAAGAACTTTAGCAAGTGGCCATCTCCACCATATGCCTTACCCAAAGCATGAGTGAGTTCATTAACATCATTTTTCAATTTTTCATTTTCAATCACTAGTGTAGCATCATCCTTTAAGCTATCACTAGTAGATGTGCAAGTGGAAGTGCTACATTGTGTCTCGGTTGGTGCAACAATGATAGGACTAAAAAATTATTCATCTAGAATATCACAAGTTACTCCAATGTTACATGATGCAACAACCTTATCCTTGTTTTGATCAAGGAGAGAGGAGTGAGCCTTTTCAAGCTTGTGGTGAGTCCTCTCAAGCTTCTCATGGGCTTCCATTAGCCTCTCATGAGATCCATTGAGCTCATCAAAGGATTGTTCAAGAGTCTTAAGCTTCTTGTTCAATTCTTTGCACTCCTTCCTCTTTGTCTCAAAGCAATCATAAGTTTGCTTCATGATATCAACTAGTTCCTCCTTGGAGTACTCCTCCTCCTCATCACTACTATCATCATCACTATCACTATCATCATGAGATTGTACCTTAGTTGGCTTTGCCATGAAGCATGATGGAGTGTCGAAGATGGATGGCTTGTTATTGATAGCAATACTAGCCAATGCCTTCTTCTTGGACTTCTTCCTCTCATCATCACTAGAGTCATCATCGGAAGAGTCACTACTATCCCAAGTCACCATATAAGATTCACCCTTCTTCTTCTTGGTGAAGGATAGCTTCTTCTCCTTCTTGTCATGCTTGCTCTTCTTCTTCTTCTCATCATCATCACTATGATTGGGATAATCCGCAATCATGTGACCGGTGCTCTTGCACTTGTAGCATCTCTTCTCATATTCTTTGCCCTTGAAGTTATCTCTTCTCTTTCTAGCACCATAGCCCTTCTTCTTCATGAACTTGCCAAACTTGCGCACAAAGAGGGCCATCATCTCATCATCATCATCAATTGCATCGTCATCATCACTAGACTCTTGCTTCTTTGCTTTGCCCTTGCTCTTGGATTATGAAGCCTTGAAAGCTAAGCTCTTCTTTTCTTTCTTTTCTTCCTTGACCTCTTCTTCTTCACTTTCTTCATTGTATTGCTCTTCGGTCATGATTTCACCAAGCACTTCATTGGGAGTGATCTTGTCCAAACCATCTCTCCTAATTATTTGCCTCAAGGTTTTATATTCTTGGGCAAACAACCAAGAAACCGGTTTGAGAAGTCTTCATTCTTGATCTTCTCACCTAAGCTCTTGAGATCATTGATGATCACTTGGAGCCTATGAAACATCTCTGGGATAGACTCATCATCCTTCATCTTGAAGTGAGATAGCTTGTCCTTGAGCATATACAACTTGGCATTCTTTACCATTGAAGTGCCTTCATAAGTATCTTCTAGTCTCTTCCACACTTCACTTGCTTTCTCAAGATCTTTGATTTGTTCAAACGCCTTGGAGTCAATGCCATTGTAGATCACATTGAGTGCCATGGTGTTGCATTGCCGGTTCTCTTGCTCTCTAGGTGTGGGAGTGGCTTCATCAAGAATGACAAAGTCATGTTTGGTCACACTCCACACCTTCTCATGTATTGAGCCTAGATGCATCTTCATCTTCCTTTTCCAATAATCAAATGATGTGCCATCAAACATTGGTGGTTTGCTTCCCACATGGTTGAATGATATTTGAGCCATCACTAACACCGAAGGTTGTTAAGCCTTGATAATAGCGGTGACCACGGCTCTGATACCACTTGAAAGGTCCTAGATGGCTAGAGGGGGGTGAATAGCCTAATAAAAATTCTACAAATCTCGTCCATAGCAAGTGCTACTCCAGCCCCACGAAAAATGGCACGCGCGGTGGCATTGTGGACGCGCGCCGGAACGGCCCGAAGGCGTCTGACGACGGAGTCTCCAGAGACATGAAGAATGTCGACAACGCCGGTCGCGGTAGAACAGAGCACCCGCAGCTCCTCTTCCCACACTGCGAAGCAGAGGATGAAGTGATGGATGAACCATACCAAGATAGGAAAAGCAGCGATCGCTTACCCGTAATATGCTCATCAGCTTCGGCCAACTGGTCACGAAGACGAGAGCCTACCTGCATGGACACCATCAGACTCTGGCGAAATCCTTCGAGCATCCAAAAGAGCAGCTCAGTGTCCTGCACCTGACGAAGGTTCCGCATCCGGCGACTAAGCAGCTCCTCCATTAAGCAACGGTCCCCGCGAGCAGGAGGCGTTGGCACAGGCTCCAATGAGGTCGAACAAGAAGAAGGTCCCGCCCCCGTGTGAAGGGGTAGGCGAGATGGGGCCAGCACATTGGACGATGCCACCACGTCTGAAAACCACGCGGGAGCGACGCGTCATGAGTCGGCGATGGCATCCTGATCCAAGAACAAGTTTTAGTAGGCGTATGAATGAAGACGAGGGAAGAAGAAAGGGGATAAAGCGATACAGAAACGATCCCGCCTTGATCATCCGGCGATGGAGATCCTGGGCACCGGACGTGCCCTCTCCAACGAAACTATCCTCCGTTGAATGGTCGCCGCGATCCATGACTCGGATGGAAGGAGTTCTAAGCAGAAAGCAGAAAGCAAAGAGGCAAGGAAGAGCACTGCGGTCTGACCTTTGTACTACTCCCAGGCCGAATAAGAAGAGGATTCAACGGGACTGAAACCAAGCCGCCCGCCACCGAGACCCACGTCATCACTCCTCGCCCATAGGACGGTCAAAAAGACGCAGTGACAAGTCCTGTCAAGACGAGTCGGCCGATGCGTTGCATGCTGAAGGGCGTGACACGCGGAGCACCGACAAACGCCACCAGGCTAGGGCGCGGCGCGAGTCGCCCTAACCATTAGGCCTGTCGCGACTGCCTACCGGTCACTAATAGAGCACTATCGCGGCTCCGACCCCAATTCAGGCACAAACCGATCCGTAGGCCCGACCAAACGACAACGATAATAAAAGATGCCATATATCGACGTATACCCGGGGGCTTCAAGCCACAGAAAATCGCCGTACGTGGAAGACTCGTTAATGGATGCGTGAGAAGGCAAGACAGCCACTCCATTGCCTCTGATCGCGACGGACAAGCCAAGGCGTCGACGGCAGGGAAGTATGTAACACCTGAAAATTTGAATTTTTGAAATAGATTGAAATTGAGTTAATTTTGATTTTTTGTGCTCATGAAAATATAGGAAAATAAAAAAAACATTTCTCATCAAGTTAAAATTAACCATAGAGTGTAGCAACATGTTCTTGCATTCATGCCTCAGCATAATACTTTTTGTGTTGCTTGGTTTTACAAAACTCAAAGGATTTCAAAATGTGTTTTGAAAAGGTGTTTTGAAAATTCATTTGCAAACTGTTTCTGGAAAATGTTAAAAACATTTATTTTCTCTCCCTCGCTCTTACACTCCTTTTGGCCCGTATGAGGATCCCATCCCTCAGGCCTCCCTCTCCCCTCTACGCTTTGAGGCCCAGTGGCTCAGCCTAGTAACCTCTCCCCTCCCCTTGGGTCAAGCCAGTCCGCACCAGGCCGGCCTAGTTGAGCAGCAGCACCACCGCCTCCCGTTTCCCCTCGCCTTGTGCCGCTGACAGCCCTGGCCCACGCGTCATCCTCTCCCCTTCCCTTTCCTCTTGCCGACTTCGAGCAGAGCCCGAGTGCTCCTTCCGAGTCTCTCTCCCAATCCCGATTCCTCCGGGATTTCCTGCCCAATCAGTTCATGTAGTGCAATAAAGACATCGACACCGCCCCTCCTCGCCCTGGTTTCCCATCTACACACGTAACACCTAGCCCTAGCAACCGCAGAGCCGCCGGAAGCTTGTGCTTCACCGCCACCGCCATTGACACCCTCCCGAAGCTCCTCAGTCAATCGCTCGCCCTCACCTTCCTTCGGAACAAGGTCCGGCACTCCGTGAACCCTCTCGGCAACTCAGTCTCGCTCATCCTTGCTCTCACCGTGCCGCCGTCGTTTGCAGGGAGCAGAGCTCCGCTCCGTCGTGCCACCGACCGCCTCCGTTGCCTCTCGAGACGCACAAGGTTCTCAGGTGAGCTCGCATTGATCCCCTTGTTCTCCCGGTACAATCGACGCGTCAAATGATGGATTGTGGGCCCCGTATGCCTCGCGCCGGCGAGCTCCTCGCCAGGAGCAATGGTGAACCGCCGAGCTCTCTGTCTCAGCCGGCCGACGTCACTGACAATCTAATATAAATCGTCGAACTCCGATCCAATGGCTCGCTATTGCGGATACCCCTTTGCGGGTAAATCTTGCTAAAGAGACCCTGTGCTATCATCTATTCAACCCGCAATCCAGATCTGTTTAATTAAACCGAATTTCCGTATTTATTTTAAATCAAATAGATCCATTTATTCACAACTTTGTCATTGTTTTAAAATGCCCATAAAATCTTCATTTTAGATCCGATTCGACTCGTTCGAGTTGCGTTGGTTTCGTAACGATAAGATCTACATGTTAGTAACAGTATAAAAACATGTTTTATTCTTTCAACTAAAATGATAATTGATTAATCTATATGCAACTAATTTCCAATTAAAACTAATCTAGGTTTCACCTCAATGTTTTCCCAAACAAAATAAATATAGTTTCATCTTGTTTTTATAATAAAATACAATGTGACTTAATATAATTTGGGTATTTCTCTGAACTACCCTATCTATGCTTTTTATATAGATATAAAAGAAATAAAGTCTAGTTCTCTTTTAAAAGTTAATTCTTCGGTAGTTGTTTCTTTTCCGTTATAGATCCGATTAGCGTGATTCTCGCGTCTATGTGATCGTAGAAAGACGTAGATCTCTTTTAAACCTTTTTCACTAATTGGTGTATTGTTCTAAGTAGATCTATTGTATGCTATGTATGTTTGGTCAGCTGCTTGAGTGGTGTTTATGATATTGTCCAAATCTGTGAGATTTACGTGGAGATCAAGGAGTCGTCAGAAGTTTGAGAATCAGTTGAAGAAAGGATCTAAGAGTTTAAGGCAAGTATAGCATGGGATCTTCCTTGTTGTCCTATTCACTTTAATCTCACTAAATTCATATGCATGTGTCTACCTTGATTCCCGTGAGGATTACCTAGATTTGATATCTTGTGCCTTGTCACCATTGAGAGTATGCATATGGGTAGCTTATGCTAGTGCTCATAAAGAATAACCATGATCATGTAACTTGACTAATGATATATGCAATAACAATAAAAGATGACTTATTAGCAACGTGGACTATAGGTGGAACATCAGGAACTCACACCTGTGTTCTCACTCATAGGGATATTTCTGTAAGTGGATTACCCTGAGAAAATAGTACTACCATAAGTTAATGGGCTCTGGCTTGACTCAGTATTAGACTTTCATTAGTTTGTGGCAACTTACCCGAGAGGGCGCAAGAACGGCTCAGAGATGTCTGGAAGGTGCGCTGCGGTGACTTCTGGGATCTCGTTGAGGAAAACTTGTAGCGGGTTGTTACCTATTAGTGGAACCTGTGAACGGTCTCGTTGTGAACCTTGCCGACCTTCCTTGGAAGTGGGTTAAGAGGGTCGTGTCCTCGGGCGAAAGGGCAATTCAGGACTTGTGGGTAAAGATGTACACCTCTGCGTAGAGTTAAAAACTATTATAATAGCCGTGCTCACGATTAAGAGCGGCTTGGGCTCCTTACTGTGTGATGTCCTTATGTCATGGCTCATCAGTTGTTATTTGTTATTGATTATTGTGACTTGTTCATATAAGCATTATATCTTGTTCACTTGATCATGTGGTTATTTGGGCTTGTGTTGAACTTGATGCTACTCAACTGCTAAAACTATGACTTACTTAAAAGCTGATGCAGTTAAACCCGTGTCTATCCTTTTTTAGCCTCATGAACCCCATGTTATAATTGTTGAGTATGATATGTACTTACGCTTGCTTTATTTTCAATACTTGGATAAAAATCCCGGATGGGTACCAGATTGCAGGATTAAGAAGAGATAGACTTGTGATCAACCAGTCAGTTGGTCCCTATGGAGTTGGAGTCTTCACCTGAAGTTCGGAGTTGTCTTCCCGCTGTTCGCTGTGTTGAGGTTATCCTTTGACCTTATATGTTATATATTTAAGTATTGTCTTTCGATATCACTTTAATTTGTGGCTATATGTGAGATTTGACTTCCTGGGCTCACATATGGTGTACATCTAGTTTTGTCCTTAAAACTGGGTGTCACAAAGTACGAAACGTGGCAACAGGCTAGAGGTGAGCAAGTTTCGATGCTCGAAGCATCATGACTAAATAGTGCCACCGGCAGCGGCGGTAGATTGTCAGGACGAAAACCAAAATCGACCCGGTTCAGTCCGTTCACGCTGAAGAATCAATGCCCTAGTTGGTTTCGGTGATTAACGACAATTAGAGATTATTATGGCTAACGTGTGTTTTGCAGAGGCTATGCGTAGCTTAGCCATAGTGATCAACAAGAATGGGCATTAATGGTCATCACTTAGCCCCCAAGATGGATATCGTTTCGGATTTCAAGGAGACATGATAAAGACCCTAGAATGATAGGCTAAGTGCCAAAAGGTGATGAAGGGCACTTAGAAATAGATAGGGCTTCTCTTTTTATCTTTGACCGTACTATTAAGAGGGGTTGAGACTAGTAGCTGGACTTAGGAAAGCTTCATGAACTAGGTGTGGTGCACACTTGTCTTCCTTAGCTCTAAGAAAGCCTATGTTGACCGTAAGATAGCCTAGAACAACTTCCATATTCATCGCGACGAAAAACGAAGTTGATAGGTCTGTTTTCTGGGCGACGGACGCTCCCGACGGAGGCGTCGGACGCTGTCCGTCGCGTCGGACAAAGGCGTCGGAGGCTGGGTGGTTGAGTCCACAGCGTCCGTCGACCTTCCAGTGGAGATGTTTTCTGGCTAAGTTTTTGAGGGTCCGACGGACGCTGTCCGTCGGTCAGGCGTCGGACGCTTGGAGAGCGTCCGTCGACCTTCCAGAGAGGGTGTTTTTCAGCCCGAGCCAGAGTGCAGCGTCGGACGCTGGGATGAGCGTCTGTCGCCCCTGTGACGGAGCGTCCATCGCTGGGAAAAGCGTGTCAGAACTAGCCATTGGGCAGGGCGTCGGAGCATCCGTCTCCTAGGCGTCGGAGCGTTCGTCGCCCAAACTATGAACAGAACTAGCCGTTGGGGCATGCGACGGAGCGTCCGTCGCCTAGTCGACGGATCGTCCGTCGCCAACTTAAGTTGTTAGCCCGAGGTAGTTTTCTGAGGGGCTATTTATAGCCTCTCACTCCTCTCTCCCACCTTGCCTTTGCTCATTTGAGTTGTTGAGTTTGTTGAGAAGGTTGGGGAAGAGAGCAAGAGCCCTAGAGAGAGAGAGTGATTCGCGAATCCATCCATCCTCTCCTCTAGTTCATCCAAGAGTTCAAGTGTGCATCCTCTAGTTGTGAAGCTTGAGTGAGTCAAGCGAAGATCGAAGCTTGTTACTCTTGGTGATCGACATCACCTAGACGGTCCGGTGGTGCTCGGAGGAAGGTGATCGCCGGAGGATTGTCGGCGGCCCTTCTCCATCGATGCTGTGATCAGTTGTGGGCGATTCACCGAGCCGGAGTGGCAAAGAATCAGCCCATAGAGAGCACTCATCCCTTGCGCGGGATTGAGGGGGAGCTATACCTTGCGAGGTGCTCCAACGAGGGCTAAGGGGGAGTGTCGACTCCTCGATACCTCGGCAAAACATCGCCGTGTCAAGCATCTCTTTCCCTAGCTCTTTCTTACCGCATTACTTTCCGTACTTGTCTTTCAATTCATACTAGAATTGTGTAGGAAGTTTTCGCTTTCTTTTGACTTGTTATCGCTTTCTAGCTAGGACACACGAGCGGTAGGCACTATGGGGTTAATTGGCTCTTTATAGGTTCAATTCTTGTTTAGAAATTAAAAAGAGCCCAATTCACCCCCCTTCTTGGGCATCTTGATCCTTTCAATTGGTATCAGAGCAAGGTTTGCTCTAAATTAGGCTTCACCGCCTAGAGCAAGATGTCCCATGGGGATGGACCACCTCCCATGTTCGATGGAGACGACTTTCCTTATTGGAAAGTTCGTATGGAGGCCTATCTAGAGGCCGTTGACGTGGGCATGCTCAAAGCCGCCCCAAAGGGAGGCACTCTCTTCGCGGAGGACCTCAACTTTGATAAGCACAATCCCAAGGCGAAGAACATTCTCTTTCGTGGCATTAGCAAGGATGTCTTCAACCGAGTGCGTAATGCCAAAGACGCATTTGAGTTGTGGACCACTATTTGTGCTCTTCACGAAGGCACAAAGAGTGAGCGTGAGGAACGCTATCACTTGGTCATGGCTAAGCTCAATTCTTTTTCCATGCATGCAAATGAAAATGCAAATGAAATGTACTCACGACTTAACATTATTGTAGAGGAATTGAATGGGCTCGGTCTCAACCAAATGGCACCGGCCGATGTGGTTCGCAAGATCCTTTGTGTCTTGCCCATTGAGAAGTATGACCACATCGTCACGGTTCTTCACCAAGGAGATCTCTCCACCGCTACACCAACACAAATCTTGGGCAAGATCAATGCTCATGAGATGTATATGAAGATTGGTGATGGTGGCTCTTCTTCCTCCTCCAAGAAGAAAGAAAAAGAGAAGGAGGAGAAGAAGGACTTGGCACTCAAGGCATCCTCCTCGGAGAAGTACAAGATGCAAGTCGTGTATGAGAGTGCAAGCGATGAAGAGGATGATGATGACCTCACTCTCATGGTGAAGAAAACAACTAAGATGTTGAAGAAGCTAGACAAGAATGGAGTCAAGTTTGACTCAAAGAAGAAGAAATTCTTCACAAGCTCTTCAAGAAAGCCTCTCTCCAAGATGGATTGCTACAATTGTGGTAAACTTGGACACTTGGCTCATGCTTGCCCCGAAGAGAAGAAAGACAAGTACAAGAACAAGAAAGTAAACAACAAGTTCAAGTACAACAAGGGCAACAAAGATGAGTCAAGTGATGAGGAGAAGAAAGATGACAAGCCATTCAAAAAGAAGAAGAACTTCAACTTCCACAAGAAAAAGAAGAATGGCAAAGCCTACATTGTTGGTGATTGTCTCACCGACATTGAAGACACAAGTGACTCATCCGGAGATGAAAGCGAAGAAGAGAAGGTGACCGCATTGGTGATTGGGTCATCTACTCCACCGCCACCTCCTCCATCATCTCCGGGCTCATCCTCTACACACCTATGCCTCATGGCTAAAGGTGACAAAAAGGTACAAAAAGAGGATAGTGATGATGAGGCTAACTCTAGTGATGATAGTGATGATGAGTTTGAGGCACCTTCTTATGATGAGCTAATTGTGATTTGCAACAAATATACTAAGCTCATTAGGAAGTATAAAGCTAAAAGTGAATCACTAGAGAAAGCCAACGATAACTTGCATGCTAAACTTGATGACTTGTCTAGTGCTAATGATGATTTGAAGCTTGAGAACAAATCCCTCTCATCTAGCACTAGGGAGCTCAAAGCCTCACTCAAGCAAGCTAATGAGAAACTTGATAAGCTTGAGAGGTCAACACAAGAGCTCCACACAAGATACAACTTGCTAAAAGATGACTACAACCAAGTTAAGAATGAACATGGTACACTTGTGATAGCTAACGAATTGCTTACAAATGATCTTGCTACACATGTTGCTATTAACCCGGTTGTTAAGTGTCATATAGCTACTTCTTGTGAGGACTTGCTTGATGAAGTTGCTAGTGAGCAAAATGCTAAGTGCAAGGGCAAGAAGGTAGTTGAGGTCGAAAAGCATGATGACTATGTGAAGATGAGGAAAGAAAACTCCAAGCTCAAGGAAGAGCTAATCAACCTCAAGGCAAGTAAGCCATTCACTATCAAGTCGGCCAAGCAAGATGACAATGATGCAATGACCTTAATTAACTCTCTCAAAGAAGAAAATGCAAAACTCAAGGTTGAGAAGATCAAGCTAGCAAGTGGAATGGAGAAGTTCACCAAGGACCACAACCTCCAAAGTGAGCTCTTGATAAAACACTATCATGAAGACCGACAAGTCCGGCATTGGGTTCAAGGAGAACCAAATCATGAAGGCCAAGGTCAAGATAGAAGCTAAGAACTACTACAAGAACAAGGCCATGAGGAACAACTATGACACACCAAAGCTCAAGCCCAAGAAGTGCTTTGGATGTGGTCAAGAGGGTCACTTTGAATTCCAATGCAAGACTCCGCCTCCCAAGACCTTGCCCAAGCACACAAGGCCTTTCGCTCATGATGCACACTTCATCATCAACAAGGACTCCAAGGGTAAACCCCAAGTTGTGTTTCTCAGTCCTAAGATGAAGAACAAGCCCAAAGTGCTATGGGTTGCTAAGGAGTTGGTGGACAAGGCTATGGGACCTCGCCAAGTGCGGGTTCCCAAACAATAAGCTTAACTTCAAGTTGCTTGTGTGTAGGTGAACTACAAGACCGGTGGAAGTCATTGGGTGATTGATAGTGGATGCACTCAACATATGACCGGTGACTCCCGGATGTTCACCACACTTGAGGAAGATTGTGAAGGGCAAGACAAGATTACCTTTGGGGACAATTCAAAAGGCAAAGTGCAAGGCCTAGGCAAAGTGGCAATCTCAAATGATCAATCAATATCAAATGTCTTGCTAGTACAATATTTGAGCTTCAACTTGCTATCGGTGGGACAACTATGTGATCTTGGTTTCCAATGTCTCTTCACTCCAAATGAGGTAGTTGTGTCAAAGATTGAAGATTCTTCATTGATATTCAAAGGGTTTCGGCACAACAATCTCTATCTAGTGGACTTCACCTCAAATGAAGCTAGTTTGCAAACATGTCTATTCTCCAAGAGTGCTTTGGGTTGGCTATGGCATAGAAGATTAGCACATGTGGGAATGTCAACTTTGAAGAAGCTTGTCAAGAAGGAGTTGGTTAGAGGTGTGAAGGATGTTGTGTTTGAGAAGAACAAACTTTGTAGTGCATGTCAAGCCAGCAAGCAAGTGGCAAACACTCATCCAACCAAAGCTTTTATGTCAACCTCAAGAGTCCTAGAGCTACTTCACATGGATCCATTTGGACCTACCACCTATGCTAGCCTTGGTGGCAATCTCTTTTCCTTGGTGGTAGTTGATGACTACTCTAGGTACACTTGGGTGTTCTTTCTACAAGACAAGGGGGAGACGCAAGCAATATTCAAGAAGTTTGCAACTAGAGCCCAAAATGAGTTTGATGTGAAGATCAAGAAGATAAGAAGTGACAATGGAACCGAATTTATAAACACCAAGATTGAGGACTATTGTGATGAAGTTGGGATCAAGCATGAAGTGTCCGCCACCTATACCTCTCAACAAAATGGTGTAGTAGAGAGGAAGAACCGGACACTTATTACTCTTGCAAGATCAATGCTTGATGAATACAACACTCCCGAGAAGTTTTGGGCCGAAGCAATCAACACCGCATGCTATGCGGCCAACCGGCTATTTGTCCAAAGGCTTCTTAAGAAGACCCCCTATGAGCTTGTGAATGGGAAGAAACCGGATATATCCTTTTTCCGAGTGTTTGGATGCAAAGTGTATATCTACAAGAAGCGCCAACACTTGGACAAGTTCCAAAGGAGATGTGACATTGGTTTCTTACTTGGTTATTCTCTTAAATCCAAGGCATATCGAGTATTTAACAAAGCCTCCGGCCTAGTTGAAGAAACATATGACTTGGAGTTTGATGAAACTAATGGCTCTCAAGAATAGCATGAAAACCTTGATGATGTAGGTGATGAACCCTTGAGGGAGGCTATGAAGAATATGCCCGTTAGTGCAATCAACCCACAAGAGGTGGAAGAAGTTGAAGATGATGCAAATCAAGTACCCTCTCCACCTCACACCCTCAAGTTGATGAACAACAAGTGAGGGAAGCACAAGAAGACACCTTCATCCCTCAAGATCAAGCTGAGGCTCAAGCTAGTGATGTTGATGCACCACAACCTCCTCCCCAAGTGATTAATAGAAGATCTACACCTATGCTTCAAGCTCATCCACAAGACCTCATTATAGGAAGTCCATCAAGGGGGGTAACAACTCGATCTAAACTTGCTTCTTATGTTGAACATCACTCCTTTGTTTCCTTTGTTGAGCCTTCTAGTGTGGAGGATGCACTTGCGGATCCGGATTGGGTGAATGCCATGCATGAAGAGTTGAACAACTTCACCCGGAACGAAGTGTGGACACTAGTAGAAAAGCCCAAAGGAGCAAGAATCATTGGCACCAAGTGGGTGTTTAGGAACAAGCAAGATGATCAAGGCGTGGTTGTGAGAAACAAGGCAAGATTGGTGGCAAAGGGGTTCTCCCAAGTTGAAGGCTTGGATTTTGGGGAGACCTTTGCACCGGTTGCAAGACTAGAAGCCATTCGTATCCTTTTGGCATATGCTTCACATCATAAAATGAAACTTTTTCAAATGGATGTGAAGAGTGCCTTTCTAAATAGTTTCATCAATGAACTTGTTTTTGTATCACAACCTCCCGGGTTTGAAGACCCAAATTGTCCTAATCATGTGTATAGGTTGTCCAAGGCACTCTATGGATTGAAGCAAGCTCCAAGAGCTTGGTATGAGAGGCTAAGGGACTTCCTACTCAAGAAGGGCTTCAAGATCGGGAAAGTGGATACCACACTCTTCACCAAGGTGCTAGATGGAGAGCTCTTTGTTTGCCAAGTGTATGTCGATGACATTATATTTGGGTCAACAAACCAAGATCATAGCAAGGAATTTGGTGCTTTGATGTCCAAGGAGTTCGAGATGTCAATGATTGGCGAGCTAACCTTCTTCCTTGGCTTCCAAGTGAAGCAATTGAGGGAGGGCACCTTCATATCTCAAGAGAAGTACACTTATGATGTGCTCAAGAAATTCAAGATGGAGGATTGCAAGCCAATCAAGACCCCAATGCCTACTAATGGGCATCTCGATCTCGATGAGGGAGGTAAACCGATTGACCAAACTCTTTACTGTTCAATGATCGGTAGTTTACTTTACCTCACCGCATCTAGGCCGGATATCATGTTTAGTGTGTGTATGTGTGCTAGGTTTCAAGAAAACCCTAAGGAGTCGCATCTTTGTGCGGTTAAAAGAATCCTTAGGTACATAAGGCACACCCCTAGGATGGGTCTTTGGTATCCCAAAGGAGCTCCCTTCCAACTAGTTGGCTATTCCGATTCGGATTACGCCGGGTGTAAGATTGATAGGAAGAGTACCTCCGGCGGGTGCCACATGCTAGGAAGATCACTTGTTTCTTAGTCCTCAAAGAAGCAAAATAGTGTGGCATTGTCAACCGCCGAGGCGGAATACATTGCCATGGGAGCAAGTTGTGCACAAATCTTATACATGACCCAAACACTTTTTGATTATGGTGTGTTTTTAAAAGAAGTTCCACTTTTGTGTGATAATGAAAGTGTCGTAAAGCTTGCAAACAATCCGGTTCAACATTCTCGCACCAAGCACATAGATATTCGCCATCACTTTCTTAGAGATCATGTGGCTAGGAAAGACATCACACTAGTTGGAGTTAAGAGCGAAGATCAATTGGCAGATATCTTCACTAAACCACTCGATGAAGCAACCTTTTGTAGGTTGAGAAGCGAGTTAAATGTGCTTGATCACTCTAACTTCACTAAAAGATGAGTTTGTGTGAACCATGCATTCATATGCAATATAACATGCTTAAGTTAGTAATGCACATAGGCTTGGCTAAAGCGGTTGAGATAACCGCCCTCAAAGCGTGTGACAAAGCTTAACCGCGGTTTAAACTTGCAAGCAACCTAGATTCAATTTTTGTATTGCATAGCATATGCATGTGTGTTGTTTGTCGTTCCTTTTCGGTTAAGTTTGAGCATCCTCTGTGTTCGTCCACTTAGGGGGAGCATTCCAAGCTCAAGACACTTCTATACCCCTCTTGTGGCCATATGATGACTCCTTGATGCTTCCATTCGAATATTTTGAGCTAAAACTAAAATCTAAGCCTATGGCAAACTATTTGAAAATGAGAGTTTGAGAGATGGTTCTCATATCAAGTCCAATCAGGTGTTATTTGGATCTTATTGGGATTGGAACTTGGTTGGGATAAAGACGCAAAAACAAAATTTGAAAAATTCTATTTAAAAGGCGTCGGACGCTGCCGACGGACGCTCGGTGTCAATTGCCTCAGCGTCCGTCGCGATCGTCCGGAGATTGGATGTTGCCTGTTTATAGGGCCACGGACGCTCCCCCAGCGTCCGTCGCAGTCAATGCGCTCGGGCGTTTCAAATCTGTTCTGGAAGCCCGACGGACGATGTCGTCGGACGCTCTCCGAGCGTCCGTCGCAGTCCGACACAGCGTCCGTCGCTCCGCGTCGGAGCGTCCGTCGCTCCGCGTCGGAGCGTCCGTCGCGAACTTAAGGCGCAAATTTTTTTAATCCTCGCTCTTCCTCTATTTCTCTCGGTCAACCGTACGCCACCGCCGCGCCTGTTCAAACCCTAACCGCCGCCGCTGTTTCTCTCTGCGCCACCGCCACCAAGCTCACTCAGTGCCGTCCTTCTTCCACCTAGCGCCGCCGCGGCACCATTCCTACGCCGCCACTCCTCCCTGCACCGCAGCCTCTCCCTGCCACCGCCGTGCCAGCACCACTCTTTGCACTGCCGCCGCGCCAGAGCACTCGCCATTCCCCCCAGCGTCGCCGCTTCCTCGCGTGTTTCAAGCCGTGTAGGAGTTTCTCTGCCGTGGAGCTCTCCTCCAAGGCCCTGATTGGCAAATTGATCGCCCTCGGTTGCGTGTCAAGGTGAAATCTTTCTCCTGCAACATTCCTACTAGTTGGCCAAGCTCCTCGCCCCTTTCCTCTTCCTTCACCTAAACCACCATTCTGCATTTCTTTGTTAGGTTGCGGATTGTGGACTTTTGACCGAGACGACTCTCCTTCTCTTTTCTAAGTGTTTTGGTCACCGAGTCTAAGGTATGGCAGTTGGCAATTCGATCTCGTCTTATCTATTTCATGCTTCTCACTAGACATTGCTTACCTCTAGTTATATGCTTATGTTATACTCCTATCTATCTAACAAGCAGGGTCAGTTGATCAGAGGGTCAGTGTGTCAGTGACAGAGAACTCGAGGCAAAGCCCGCGAGTACGGAACGAGGCAAAGCCTCGAAAGGACAGTCCAGGGCCAGCGTGCCACTCTTGTAGTGTGTTGTTCTACGGTTTGTCAGGGTTTGATTGTCAGTGGGCAGTGAGTTTGAGGGTGTGACTTTTGAGGATCTGTTGTCAGAGGCTTGTTAGTAAAATCTGAAAAATAGCAAGAACGAAGAATCTTCCCCAGCAGAGGTTGCAGCAGCAGTGTCACTAGTTGCACTAGCAGTGAAACCTTCCCCCTCGCCTCGAGTCTTCACTCGTCGGGTTCCCAGGCCCGCTACTACAGAGGCAGGACCGTCAGAGGCACCAGCTGAGCCTCAGGGGGAGTCCGTTGAGACAGCAGTTCCAGAGCCTTCAGTGCAGCTCCAGAGGTCACCCCAGCTGCGCCTACACCTACAGAGGCCGAGGCAGATGTTGAGTCAGACGAGTCAGCAGGACTTCATCATGCTCGATCTCAAGGCTGCAGCTCCTCCACCTTCTTCTCCAGCCCCAGATGCTTAGTTGTTGGTGCTAGACACCAAAGGGGGAGAGAGGGTCGAGTATAGAGATAGGGGGAGGGTTTTGATCTTTGTTTGCTTAAATTCCCCGTACTCTTTCATCATGTCTACGTTTATGCATTTGTATCTATGTGTGATGAATACTTTGGTTGATGTTTATGTGAAATATGGTTGTATGTGACAAACTCTTGATCATCACTAATATATCTTGTGAGTTGTCTCATGTTTCATGATATATCTCTATGCTTAAATGATAATTGAGCTTCCGCGCTATACTTTGATACATCTTTTGAGAATATCATAAGGTACTCCTTTTTACATTCATATCTATGAGTACCATGATTTGTGATTTGGCTTGAGTGAGCAAGTATGCTTCATTACAAATCCACTAACCCTTGCTCAACCATTCCAAGTCACCTTAAAGTCTAAACTATAACTCTTATCCATACTCGAGGATTTATTGTCATCAATCACCAAAAAGGGGGAGATTGAAGAATCATTGCCCTAGTTGGTTTCGGTGATTAACGACAATTAGAGATTATTATGGCTAACGTGTGTTTTGCAGAGGCTATGCGTAGCTTAGCCATAGTGATCAACAAGAATGGGCATTAATGGTCATCACTTAGCCCCAAGATGGATATCATTTTGGATTTCAAGGAGACATGATGAAGACCCTAGAATGATAGGCTAAGTGCCAAAAGGTGATGAAGGACACTTAGAAATAGATAGGGCTTCTCTTTTTATCTTTGACCGTACTATTAAGAGGGGTTGAGACTAGTAGCTGGACTTAGGAAAGCTTCATGAACTAGGTGTGGTGCACACTTGTCTTCCTTAGCTCTAAGCAAGCCTACGTTGACCATAAGATAGCCTAGAACAACTTCCATATTCATCGCGACGAAAAACGAAGTTGATAGGTTTGTTTTCTGGGCGACGGACGCTCCTGACGGAGGCGTCGGACGCTGTCCGTCGCGTCGGACAAAGGCGTCGGACGCTGGGTGGTTGAGTCCACAGCGTCCGTCGACCTTCCAGTGGAGATGTTTTCTGGCTAAGTTTTTCAGGGTCCGACGGACGCTGTCCGTCGGTCAGGCGTCGGACGCTTGGAGAGCGTCCGTCGACCTTCCAGAGAGGGTGTTTTCAGCCCGAGCCAGAGTGCAGCGTCGGACGCTGGGATGAGCGTCCGTCACCCCTGTGACGGAGCGTCCGTCGCTGGGAAAAGCGTGTAAGAACTAGCCGTTGGGCAGGGCGTCGGAGCGTCCATCGCCTAGGCGTCGGAGCGTCCGTCGCCCAAACTATGAACAAAACTAGTCGTTGGGGCATGCGACGGAGCGTCTGTCGCCAACTTAAGTTGTCAGCCTGAGGCAGTTTTCTGAGGGGCTATTTATAGCCTCTCACTCCTCTCTCCCACCTTGCCTTTGCTCATTTGAGTTGCTGAGTTTGTTGAGAAGGTTGGGGAAGAGAGCAAGAGCCCTAGAGAGAGAGAGTGATTCGCGAATCCATCCATCCTCTCCTCTAGTTCATCCAAGAGTTCAAGTGTGCATCCTCTAGTTGTGAAGCTTGAGTGAGTCAAGTGAAGATCGAAGCTTGTTACTCTTGGTGATCGACATCACCTAGACGGTCCGGTGGTGCTCGGAGGAAGGTGATCGCCGGAGGATTGTCAGCGGCCCTTCTCCATCGACGTTGTGATCGGTTGTGGGCAATTCACCGAGCCAGAGTGGCAAAGAATCAGCCCATAGAGAGCACTCATCCCTTGTGCGGGATTGAGGGGGAGCTATACCTTGCGAGGTGCTCCAACGAGGACTAAGGGGTAGTGTCGACTCCTCGATACCTCGGCAAAACATCGCCGTGTCAAGCATCTCTTTCCCTAGCTCTTTCTTACCGCATTACTTTCCGTACTTGTCTTTCAATTCATACTAGAATTGTGTAGGAAGTTTTCGCTTTCTTTTGACTTGCTATCGCTTTCTAGCTAGGACACACAAGCGGTAGGCATTAGGGGGTTAATTGGCTCTTTATAGGTTCAATTCTTGTTTAGAAATTAAAAAGAGCCCAATTCACCCCCCCTCTTGGGCATCTTGATCCTTTCACACGCCATCGAAAGATTGCGGTGCGATGTAATCCGAGCATATCCGCCGCTTGCGATCAAAACATCAAGACGAAAACGACAAAATCAAAGCCTGCGCAAGAGCTACACTCTCACCCAGGCTCGGGGGCTACACCCGGCGGGTGCGCTCGCGCGCACCCTCTCGGCGAAGGATAAAAATGGATATCTTGATAGCTTATACAAAGCCTCAGCAAGATAATTAGGAACTCTTCCTAAGGCTCGGGGGCTACTGTCAGAGATCTAATTTAACGATAAACTTTCAAAGACAAATCAACAAACTAAAAGCCCAGCGACGGTCATCTAGAAAAGGATGAAAGGCCCATCAGGGATAAATCGTCAGAGGCCCACGAAGAGGAAGCACGTAACTCCCCAAAACCCCGCCGGCCCAGGTAGGCAGACGTGCCCCGGGCCGACGTGATTCCGTCTCGCCCGACATGGAGTGCGAGGCAGTCTCGCAACCCGTAGGAGACGTGAAGGATATCAGCGGCAGAGGAATGACCCATTTGCCCCCATCTAGAAGGCGGAGGTCACCACACCTCGGTCGCTGACGATGCAAACACCGATAAGAACAGAGGTACAACACCCTGAGGGATCGTACACCCCGTGTAAACCGGGGCTCAGGATAACAACCTAGTCCCTACCTAAACGGAGACATGTCAAGTTCCCCAGTCAGGGACGGGACGGAACCAGACTCCTGAATAGGTGGGACCCACGCTTTCCATGGAGAAATGATAGCTTCTCACGCCTCTGGGCCCCTACAGGAACCCTTTAAACGAAGCACATCGGGTACATGGGGCCCACAAAGAAACGGAGTCTATTGGCCCAGGGTGAAGGAATCTGCCGTATACTAAAAGAATTAGGTAAAGGTACGATGTTGTACCCGCCTATAGTACACCGAACTCCATGCCTCTACCATGCTACGGGTTCAACCGGACCTCCCCCCCCCCCCCCCCCCCCCGTATTCTCCGGTAATGCAACAAGGGGCCGACACGGCTCCCCTCCTCCAACCAAGTACGAAGGCAATAAGAATATAGTATTATGAGTGTCCAACATCCTTCCTAAAGAAGGAAAGGATAAGGCACGACATCCTATGTAGATACTTCCTGAAGCAATGCTTGTAACTCTCCTGGGCCCCTTGCGACTATAAAAGGGGAGCAGGAGGGGATCAACTCTCAGACTCCTAGAGAAAGAGATATCGAACTCACACCGAAGAACGTAGCTAGCTAACAGCACACTGACTCACCGAACCATCGAGAGACCTGGGGCTCATACCCCCTCTCTCGAACCAGCTTGTAACCCCCTCCAAGCAGAGATAAGGAACACGAGCAGCTCAACACTGGACGTAGGGATTTCTTGCCCGAACCAGTATAATCCTCTTGTCTCTTTGTCTCACCATTCAGAGTCTGACACGTGTACAAATTTACTCGTTAGTAGTTTCTAAACACGGACACATATCATTTGCATATACGCATCATACATGATCGCAGGAGGAAGCTCAGTACGACCTTACCCAGGAGCAGGACGAAGCGAGTCAACAAGGAGCCAACGAAGGTTACGTGAATGAGGAACCAGAAGAGGAACTCCAGGAGTGTCCCGATCACCAGCATAGTTTGTTCGAGAAAGGCAAGCCCCGGTGCATTTTAACTGTATCTTATGATATTAACTTACTATGTTATACTATGTTGTTGCATTAAGTATAAGAGTTGGGTGAACCTAATTGTTGCATATCACCCTCCTTGCTTTTGATATCCTTATATCCTTGTTAACCTATTAGAATAGTAAAGATAGCTGCTTAGCCCTGCAAATTAATATGGTGCCTCGGTAACACAAGTCACGTATTGCTCTACGTGGCAAGCCTAGGGTATGAAAGGTATCATAAAATGGAAAGGCAACCGGGAAGGTTGGTAAATTGTCCGGTCGTAGGATACCGGCAACATCTAGGTGAGCTGTGCGCCCTAGGCTGGTAGTTTACGGACATGTCCGCTTGCGGGCCAATCGGGTGGTGTCCCTCTTGTCATATTGAACGCATGCCTCAACCCTTAGCTGGCAATATAACTCGTTCGAGCCACGAAACCTACCTACTGGGCGAACCAAGAACGAAGCAAATCGCAAGCCGGTGCGGGTTGTCGAGGACGCGGAGTGTAAGGCCGAGGCCAGCTAGCTGATCCCTAGGCTGGATGTACGGGGAGCCGGGTGGTCCTCGGGCTTTTTGAGTATGATTCTGAATCAATCTTGGTTTGAATGGTAGAATAGGCGACTGTCGTGCCCCCGTTCAAGGGCTACGAGGTTTGGGTGAGGAATAAACCCTCCAGCTGGATAGGAAGTCGATTCGAGTCGCGGTCTCTCCCCGTTAGTGAGAACTTGACAATTGCTACACTAGCATGGGAACAATTAATTACTTGAATGATTTCGATGGAATGATATGATGAGACCAGAAGGGCAAAACTGGTCATTTTATGCTTAATCAAGTGTATTGTTTAGTACAGGTGCTAATTTAGAAGACATGTAATATTTATAAAATATGGCTTCATTCTTAAATACTCAATACTAGATGCTTCTCCGCAAAAGAGAGTTCGACCTTGTACCACCTCCAAAGCCTGCATTATCCTTGGTGTCTTTATTTTAGTGTAAGACGGGTAAGTCTAGCTGAGTACATTCGCGTACTCAGTACTTCGTTCCCAATGTTGTTGCATATGGGCAGATGTACTATGGGTACTGCATCAACGGTCTCTACCCTGCTATGGGCGACAACTAGGACCATGGGCGATGGTCATCTCTGAAGTCTCATCTATGCTTTTGTGAGAAACGACTTAGTACTGGCACTGTAATGAACTAAGTGTGTGTGAGTTGGTTTCAAAACTATTTCCGTTGCAAGAGATTTGGTTATGTAATAACTTTTAAAATTCGTAATCTGATGTATACGTATTTGAACTTTATGTACGTATGGATGGTCTGTTGAACTAAAGCGATTCTCGGCTAAGAATGAGCAAGGAATGAAATCCGTCGTGGTTTCACGGACTAGCGGGGTTATGAAAGCATAAGAACGAAAATTTATCGCATTGGCGATCGGTTTTTGGACTTAAGTTTTTTTAATTTGGGCGATTATGTTACATTCATGAAGGACATGGTGGTGGTGATGTGCATATGGAAGGTCATGAGGAGCAGCCACAGATGGAGCCACAACCTCAGGCACATGGATAAGTGCCCCCTGCAGGTTACTTTGACCCCTACTTTCAGAGCATGCAAAATAATTGGGATCACTCCTTTGCTTAGTTTGGGAATAGCATGCAGCAGCAGATGCAGCAGGGATTTCAGGCTATGGGGCAGCAGTGGCAGAATCACTTGGACACTAGCTTTCAAAGCTTTGGCCAGCATCTTCAGTCTACCTTGTATGAGCCAATTATGTCCAGTCTTCAGGGAGTTCAGCAGGGGTTGCACAGTGATATTGATGCTCTCAGTGCACAGCTTAGTACTCTATCTACACAAGAGCAGTATCAGCAGCTACTTGACAGGCAAGGTCACATTAAGCAGAGGCTTGATGATTTGAGTACTAACTTCAATGCCTTCAGTGATCACTTCACCATGATATATCCTAGGCCTGTCCCTCCTCCAGCTCAGTATCCATACATGCATTTCTATCCTCCATAGTTCTTCCCTCCTCCTGGTGATGACAATGGTGGCAATGATGCATGAGGCCACCCTTTTGGGTAATATAATGACAAAGGGGGAGAGATTGAGAAGAAGTTGAAGAAAATTGAAGACCTTGATGTGGATGTGGCCGGCTTTGCTCATGGATTTGTCTTATTTATGTTTTAAACTTGAACCTTGTTAATGCCTTAAGTTGTAATAACCTTAAATTCGTACTCCTTGTGTTGAGCTTTGAACCTTTTAATAATATCTTGTTCTTGGTCTCTAAATATTGTGATGCACTAATTCTTGTGGTTCTAAGCTTGGTTGTGGTATTCTGAGGATGATGATTCATATTTATGATTTCAAAGGTAATATCTCATATCTTGTGCTCCTCGGTTACCACTATGTAGGGAAAACTCCATTATTCTTGCTAGATGTGCATACATGAATGAATTGATCTCAAACTTCTATGCATACATTTAGGGGGAGCTTGTGACAAAACCTTTTAAGAAAGGGCCCACTTGCCAGGATTAATAGTCCATCCGACTTAATCCCAAACAAATGATTCAATTCTTAATTAGTCCGTCAGGTGTCATCACTTTGCAGCGGGTCATTCACCTCTCTCCGAACAGGATCTCCTCATTACAAACATTGCAGAAGTAATACGATAATTTATATTACATCAAAGTAGCGGAAATTTTGAAGTCATATTACAAACCATAAGTTTTGAAATATAACTTAAGTGTCATACGATAACATAGTATCAAGCTGCTGATAGAGTATAAACAAACAACCGAGGTACTCTTGCCCAAGAGTCAATGAAAGTCAGACTACTCCTCATCATCATCCACTGAAACAACGGTCATGCAGCACGAAGCTACACAAACCGGACTGGGACCCTCATCTGCAACAGGGTTAACAAACCCTGAGTACGGGGTACTCAACAAGACTTATTCGACAAAGAAAAAATATTTGGTGGACAAAAGATATGCCAGTCATAGGATTCAAGGTGTGGTTTGCAAGAATCAAGTATTTTGCATAAATGAGCATTTATAAAGACAATTGAAATTCATTTAGTTCGTTCAAAAGATTACTCAAGTACCAATCTAAATTTATGATTGATAACAGGGTAATAACCCATTAACCAACAAGTATCCAATTTAAGTTTCATTAACTATGATGTAAAAGACAGGGTTATGTTTCCATTTCCGAGGAACACGACAGTTCGAACCGGTTTATCCCAGCTGGGGCTTCCCAATCACACGACATATGCAGCACCAAAGCACACATATGACTACTTTTCCCTGGATCCTCTATCCGAGAACGGGGGCCCGCCACCCGAGAGCACAGTACGTCTCCATCCAGTTCCACGAACTTGGAGGGTACACACTACTCTCGCCATCTCTACACTCCCAGTGCGGGTTAACCGTCCTTTAGACTAGATTAGCCAGAGTTCAGCTTCCCAAGGTATGTGATAAGTACTCCAAAGTCACAACCCTTGGACTTTTTACAACGGACGGTCCCTAATGACACAGGCGGAAAGAACCCGCTCACCAGACACTGCTGATGGCTCCCAAACAACGTGTCCGCCCGATCCCGAATTATTACTTCCAACAACATTCCTTTCTCAAAAGAGCATAACCATTTGCCGAAGCAATACGCTATGTGTAAGTGATTGGAAATCACCTACTAGAAAACTCTAAGCATACTAAGTATTTTTAGCAAAAGTTTTCATCTTTAAACAAGTGACAAGGTAAAGGTACAATAGTACAAGGATAAGGCCATGCATCAAGTAGGAATTTAATAAAGTACCGTAATGCAATATTATAACCATAAGTGTATTTAAAGAAAGCTTTTTAAATTCAAGGTAGGTTTGAATGCACCGGGGCTTGCCTTGGTTGGAGGGATAAACAAACTCGGGCTCAGATTCAACAAGAGAAAAGTCCCCTTCAAGAGAGGGATTATCCAACCCAACCAACGAACAATCTACACGATATAATGACATGCTTAAATGATGCTTGAAATAATAGACATGATGCTTTACAACACACACAGCACTTAAAGATTGAGTAAAACAGATTACAACCTTGAGTACAACTTTCCTTCATGAAGGAAAAGTTAAACTAAAGCATAAAGCAACTTACTTACAACGTGATTAAACTAATTACTAAGTTTAATAATTATGTCCAAAAGCACTTAGCAAACAACATATGAAAATACATGTCCAAACTGTGTTTGTCACTGGACAAATGACCAATTGCATCAATCAATACAAAATTACCCAAAGCCTAAACTCATTAGGGTTTCTAATCATTTTATAATTAATTATACAAATAGCTATGTTCAAAAGTTCATCCAAAAATTCCTAAACTTTTTATACAGCAAGATACAAGTATATAAAGGTTACACAAAAATTCCCAGAATTTTTGGAGCATTACACAGAGCATGAAAAATCATGAAAAAAATATTTTTCAATTACTTTGAGAATTTTTACAGGATTAAAAATGTATTGAACATGGACATGTTATATTTTTATTAAATACTACACATCACAGAGAGCATACACAATTTTTTACAGAATTTATTTATGCACAGAAATAAACATATGAAAATAACAAAACATAGAACTGTTCAAAACAGAAAATTAAGAAAACCACTTAGAACCGGCCGCTGACAGCTGGGCCTGCCTGTCAGCGACTCCAGAACAGAGCAGCGAAGAGCAGCGACGCTGGTGACCACAAAACACGGCGGTGCGTCGCCGACGGTGAACCAAACGACGAACCGACTCCTGCGTTGGACTCGACACTTCTCCCCGAACCCAACAAGGTGCAAAACGTCCATTCCCATCCCTCGGAAAACCCTCGCCGGCGACAATGGCGGCAACCCACGCTCGGTCGTGCATGCGCCGGCAAGCACAAGCCCTAATCGGCTCGACCAACAACCCCAGCATGCTTAGCGGCCCCCAAACAACGCGGGCCGCAAGAAAAATGAAGCAAAACCCTAACGTAACAACCTCGCCGACGGCAATGGTGGACGACAAAGGTCTGCGCGACGTGCGCCGGCAAAAATGTGCACGCGCTCGAACAACCAACACTTCGACTCGACTCAGGACTGCTAGGCGAAGCTAGCGCAAGACTCCGACTCGAAAAGACCAACAAACGAGCTCTCACGGCGGTGAACACCGACGCGGCGGCGCTGACACACCCGAGTGAACATGAACCACGACAACGGTTCGGAATCAGCTACAACCAGCTACTCTACGAGCACCAGGAGCTTACCCCGAACACGAAGTGCTTGCTAACTCGATCAGAGGTGAAGCAGAACGGGCTGACGACGGAGACCGTGCCGGTGGAAGCGATGAACCGAGCGGCAACGTTGACGTTCCCAGAGCTACGGTCCACCATTTGAAAAATGGAGAAGAGCAACGGAATCAGCAACGAACAAGGAGTAAGAAACAAGAGATAAAAGAACAAAAGGACTCCTGTGTAGCCCGGTCGATAGCTGACCAGAGCGGCGGCGCTCTCGCCGGAGTCGAGGAAGAAGAGGTCGCGCCGGGCAAACGGAGGCTTGGCGGCTTCAACCAACTCACGCAGGCAATGGCAGTGGATTGGAGACTTGGCAGTGGCTAACGGGCTTGGGCGAGCTCGTCGATTCAGAGTGTTCATGCGGCGGAGTAGAGCAGAGCAATGGCACGGCGTGGAAAGGGAGGCAGGAGCGAACAACGTCCCGTTTTGAAGACGGCAACGGAGCCGTGGTGTTGCCACGGTCATAATCTGCTGCTCCCTCTCTCACTATACCTGCAGCAGGGAGTTGGCAAGTTTGCCAGCCCTGCTGTCCTTTCTATCTACTATTGAGGGCATGGCAACAGTGCCAAGTACTCTCTCCGTCTCAAAAAAAGAGTCGTTATAGGAATCGTGCTGGTCAAACTTTCTTAACTTTGACTAGATTTATAGAAAATGTGTGTAACATTTATATTTTCAAATAAGTTTATTATGAAAGTATATTCAAAGATCTACCTAATGATACTAGTTATGTACCATAAATATTAATATTTTGTTAAATATAGTTGGTCAAAGTTAAAAAAATGTTGATTTTTTAGAAAGCGAGAACGACTCTTCTTTTGGGACAGAGAGAGTAGTGGCTAGTGGTACTCTTGTACCTGGTAGAGTTATATATATATCACTATATGTGAGTGAAACAAATCAGCTCAGTTTTGCCACATTCAGACAGCAGTTCCGGGCAGCAGAGCTGCAGCTCGTGTGTGTGTGCTGTGCTCATCCCCCTTCTTCTGCCTCAAGCTGTGGTGTGTGTACGAGTGCTGGTGAGTAGTTTGCTCACCTGCAGGGAGTCTTAGGGCTAACATAATTGCTGTGTTTCTGCATGCACTGTACTGCTTCAGTCCAGAACTAAACCACTGTACTAAAGTAAAAATAACTTTTGTGTGTAGTAGCTTAATCATTACATCTTCCATGAGCAATGAAAATATTGCGAATCAAGTTCTCTAGCTAATCGTGCTGAAACATGAATGTTCTGGGTTTAACAACGCATTATTCTTTATTTGATCTATGAGACAGGCTGTGAGAAAGAAAATACTTAAAGGATGTGATCCAACATACACAAGGAGAAGTTTTCTCCCGTATTGGAGATCGGTATTAGGGGCTCGGTGTCACGTGAAGGTGTATCCAGCCTATGCAGCAGCAGATGATACGTCTGTGACTGATCTTGCACAGCTTCATAATAAATTTAGCAATGGACCTTCAGATTCTAATCAGAGTCTTGGGGTAGCTGGAAGAATTCGGCAACTGGCAACTCCTGGTCAATCAAGAATGTACAGTACTGCTGCGATCAAAACATTCGCGAAGCTGTTGAAGAGTGCATAGAAAGGTATGCCACAGGGTTCTGTTTTTTTTTCCTGAACATGTCAACATAAAATACATGGAAGGAAAGATAATGATGCCTCATAATAACTGGAATAAAAAGTTTATATTCTACTGCCTAGCTGTCTGTTAGAGCTGGTGTTAAAATTTGTATGCCCCCGTGCTCCATCTTTGTTTGGTCCGGCCTGCTTAATATGCCTTTACATGAACACTCCGATTATCTCGAGGCATTTCACTATCTTTATTATTTTGGGCTGCAGGTTCCTGGTGTCACACCATGCAATTTCACCATCGTAATTATACAAGCTGGTATGCACGCATGATTAGTAAACTTAGCATGTGGACCCTATTCTGTGTCATGCTAACTTAAGTTGTTATGACCTGACGTGCCACGATGTGTATCCGGGATAAAAACCTTCAGAAGCTCGGTGGGGGAGATCTGGCACGGATCTGGCATATGGTCGCTGCGTGGTGTATATTTTGGTATTCAGCGGCTTAACAGTATTATTCAGGTGCTGTATTTTGCTATTATTAAGCGACTTTGATATTAAGAACGCTAAACGAGTTGCAGAACGTCATTTGTCTTACGAGGCAGCTATCTAGTATTTCGTTTTTCTAATCATCACCTCCGATTTGGTTTTCGATTAGTCCGTGAGATGGGTGGTAACTTTGTCCAGTTTAATAAGCTGTATTTTTAGTAAGCCATTATGTTGGTGTTTAGTGCGGGTTTAATCAGTGGGCAGGCCACGGGTTGCTTATGGTAGTAAGTAAACCAGCGCTCATAAAAATATTTCGGCGTGCATCATTATATACGAGAAAGGGATCTCGGTTTGCCGGTTGCTTTACCTGCGCTGCGCACAATATCCTCTAATTGATTTTTTTTAATAATACAATCACATTTTTTGGCTTAAGCTTTCTCTTATATATACTCCTAAAAAGATGGAACAAGACCCGTTCACTCGCCTGGTGAAGCTTCACCAGACCAAGCGCGCTTTGGAAACTCAAATCTGCGCCGACATGTGGGCCAAGCGCTTCACCTCGCCCGCATCCGACACCCTCCCAGCTCCGGCACGCCCTTCGTCCTCCCAAGCGGCGCACAGCCGAAGCCAGTGTGCTCCACTCTGCTGCCTCGCCGCCGCAAGGGCCGCCTGGCCGTCTCTGCACTCGCTTCTTCCATTTGAGGTCGCCCCGTCTCCGCCGGACACCCATGTGTTTAGTTGCGAGGATCAGTTAGAATGGGATGGGACGATGAACCGAGTTTGCATGGTGTTTGGTTCTGGGGCGACGAGGGGCAGATCCATCCCCGAGAGGAATATTCGGCCAGATTCGGGGCGACCCCCGTCCCTTGAAATCGAGGGGACGGGGTCGTCCCAAGGCAGCGTCGTCTCTTCTCCGTCTCGCCCATCGTCTTCCTCGACTCCTCGAGCACGTGGCCACATCTTTCTGGGAGCTGGATCCGCCATGGCGTGACGACAGTGAGCTCCGGGCTGGGCGGTGCAGTCTGGGAGAGGGCTGCGCGTGGAGGTGCCCCAGGTCGGCAGAGCGGCGTCCGTCCTTGAGCTTCGGACGGCGTGGACGAGCTGCTCCCGAAGCGGCGGCTCAGGCAAGCAGTTTCCGAGCGAGGCGTGAGGGCTGCTGCACGGGCTGGCTATGCGGGGTGACTGCGCGAGCACCTCCAGTCCAGGCTCCAGGCACAGTGCTTCCTCCAGCCTGTCGTCAAGGAGAAGCCGCAGCCACGTGCCGCACCGACCCAACCTCTGTAGGAGGTTCCACTCAGCGCTCCCTCCAGGCTCCAGCTAGCCGGCGAGGAGCCCGACGCCCACCTGCTGCTGCCGTCGGTGGGCTTGGGTTCAATTTGATTTGTTGAAATATCCTCTAGATTTTCCTCTCATCTTGTTTGGGATTGAATAATTTTTAGTGGTCTTACAGCATGATTCGTCGCAGCATAGGTTTCCTCTCATCTGGTTGGGGATTGAATCTTTTTTTTTTTCTTTGGGTACTTTGGCAGCATGCCATATCCCGTGAAGATTAACTCAGCTCGTTGAATTGGCAGATCCCGCAAAGTAGGGGTCGTGGTAGTTGTCGAGATCGACTTGTTCGCCATTGCCTCCAATACAGTCGTGGAATCGTGAATGGGCCTGGGGTCCAGTGGTAGGACAGTCTAGTGGGACGCTACCCACCACCAGGGTTCAAACCCTATTGTTCTTACTTTTTTCGGGACTTTTCAGAATTTGCAGGGTACACGCACGCGTGCGCGTTCGGTGATACTGCGCGTTTTCCGTCGCGCACTGGAGGCCAGAAGGCGTACCAATCTCTTTTCCCATGTGTATGAATGTGCACACGTGTGTGAGTGTGGAGTGCGAAAAAATATCATTAACAACGCCAGCACCCACCAAGGTAGCGCGTAGGAGTCTTTGGTAGTGTCTGGTCACCAAGGTAGCACGGAGACGTCTAACCGTCCTTGGAACATAGAAATTATGTGCCCGCTAACAGTTAAATGCAGTAAACAAATATTTGAAATTTTGAACAATGCCTTTTCACTTTGCGGGGGAAATTGATGTCTGAGTGGTAAAAATACACTTATTATATATCTTAGCAATCACATGAAGGTCCTAATCAGTTGCTCTGCTGTGCCAAATAGTTCCGGAAATTTTAAATTCAATGCTATTATTTTTAACTGATGCCTAATAGGATCTTCATACATTAGTGTTTAGTAGTGTAGAAATGCTAATCTCTATATACTAACATAGTAACATGAAGAGAACAATACAATTTAGTAGAGTATCATACATGCCACCACCGGTTCCAATAATTTTGTAGTGTTTAAAATAAGTTTTGATCCAACTGTGAGATTATGATGCCCAGCTATAAGTTGCATGTTGCTTTCTCCTCCAATTTTCTTCCATGTTAGAATAGAACTATAACTATATATTTTTTTTTAGAGTTCAAGGGCACATGCCCCGGCCTTATATTGAAAGAAGACCACCAAAAAACGGATTACAGCACAGAGTTAAAAAGTCTCAACCCAGCACTCTCCAGCACCTGGGAACAACCAGCAAAACAAGGAAGAAGACCCCACAACACGAACAAGTTTAACTGAAAAGAGAGACACAACTACTAGCTAAACGCCTTAAGCCCCCAGGACACAGGCAACAGAAAAACTGAACTCGCCCTTCACACGATCGACCATCTATACGCTTTTCAACTTGACAGACTTGCCGGACACCTTGTAATTGTCTCATATCACCAAGAAGCTTCAACTTTGACTTTCATAAGGTCTACACCCAAGGCAGCCAGAGAACCTCCTTCGCTGCATCCTTGAGTTTGTTTGTGAAAACCACCAAGTTGTCTCTCCTTTCTTGAGGGCACAAGATCACCCAATTCTGGAGCATCCCACAGATTCTGTGTAGAAGGACTTCCATGCTTTGCCAGCCAAGATTCTGAAAGCAAAACTCATTCCTGAGTTTCCAAATACACCACATAATAACAGAGGTAATCATGTTCAAAACTAAGTATTTCTTATTACTTAACCAAAAAGAACCTATATCAATGATACTATTGATCTCTCTAATGTCCAGAATAGAGGAACACAGGTACCAACAACGTTTTGCCACTACAAAGTCAAAAAGAGGTGATGAACTGATTCCTCTGTCGAGCAAAACAAACAATTTATGTCCTCTACCTCCCTTCTTTTGGCCAGGTTATCCCTAGTTAGAGATCTATTATTAATGATAAGCCAAAGAAAGAAGTGGACTCTAGGAGGAAATTTAAGAGTCCAGACAACCGAAACATGAACTGGTTGTATACCTCTAAAGTTAATTACTCTATACAGGGATTGCGAGGAATAGATCCCTTTTGAGGAAAACTGCCAAATAAGAGTATCTTCCTCATCAGAAAAATGTATAGTAGAGGCTAGTTCTAAAATCTCCAGCCAAGATCTATAAAGTTCTTCAGAGATGGTTCTTCTAAAAGTACATTTTAAAGTGTTGCCATCCCACAGTTCTGAGATAGATTTATTCTTTTCTAAAACTATCCTATAAAGGGGCCAAAACTGAATGGCTATACTTGAAGACCCAAGCCAGTTGTCCTCCCAAAACCTAATTTTCTTACCATCTCCAACTTTCCACCTATAGCCCATTTTGGCAGCATGGACAACCCACATGAAACCCTTAAAGAAACTGGAGGACCCAACAGACCTAGAAAGGAAGATGTTTGGGTTCTTAAACTATAACTATATTTTTCTAATTCAAACATGGAGTATGTCAGATCTTTGATCCTGTTCGGTAGGACTTATTTGCACATGAATTCAGTTGTTTCAACAGTGCTATGTGAGAGAAAAATACACTTTTGAACATGATAGGCAGCATCAATGATGTCCTCAAGGCACTTGATGAGATGGAATTTTCATGTTTGTAGAGCCCCTTGGGACTTGGTTGCAAAGTCAATCATCATGCCCTCCTCCCCGATAGTTAGAGTATCTCTCTCTTGCTCAATATTAGTCATCTTGTGTGGTTTTGTCACGGCCGCGAATGCCAAACTTGAAACCATTGAGGTGTGAGTGCGTGTGTGTGGTGTTGTTTGGGCTCTTATCCTTTTTCTCTCTTCTTAATATAATGAGGCCTAACTTTTCTGTGTTTCCGAAAAAAAGCATGCATCACTTCTAAACCAAATATAAATAGAAGAAGAAATAAGAATGGATCTACTATTTTTTTCTAACTTCTATTGTGTTGAATAACATTGAAAATTTTGAGGTTTCGTAGCAACGCACGTGCATCTGCTAGTTGACAAGAAAGAAGCATCATATGGTTTATTACAAGCCCACTCCAAACAAAATTGACACATGTGTAAATTAGTTTCTAAGGTGACAATTAAAGTTTTAACTATTTCAAGTAAAAATTATCATGATTATTCATTCTAAGTTTCTGCATGTATCTTGGATAAGCATCTTGTGTTCATCTAACCGTTGCAATGGAGCCTAAAATCAGAGCCCGTCAGCTGCCCCAAAAAATACCTGCTAAGAAAGTTTTTGGTTGACATTTATTAAACACCAAATCATCCTGTTGACACAAAAAGCGTCGGATCTGCGAACACCTCGGGCTTATACCCGAATTCGATATCCAAGGTGTACCAGTCGATTTGACCAGTTAATCGACAAGGACGATAACTAGAACAAAATTGAACGAGACGACAGCGATACGCCCAAACGTCAAAGCTCAAATTTCTCAAAACGCGGAACTTGCGAGGTTGACAGAGATCACGTAGATGCAGTCCGTCGGGACGTCGTAAGAACTCGTAGATGAACTAGAACTAATGCGATAAAAGTAGATTTGCTGAAAAAGTAGATGAAAATAATAGATTTCTTTGATTGATTGTATATATATTCACGCCACCCCTAGGTACATATTTATACTCCAGCAAGAGGAGCTGTAAACAGACACGACTCATACCTAAACAAAACTCCTATTTTAAAGGAAACAAAATGACTCGTGCAAGAGTCAGACTCAAAACAATAATAATATTGGCATGCAATCACCAGTTTCCTTATCCGTCTCTCACGATGAAACTTCCCATCGGTAGATCCCTTTCAATCTGCAACCTTCCTCTATTGCCACCGACAACTTTCTGCTAACATCACCTACGTCATCCTGTATTCATCGGCACCACTATCTATTGGCAATGCATTTTTACCTTCATCGGCAACACTTCTCTATCGGCAAGTATTCCTCTCCTTTCCTTTGGCATTTCTTCAATCGAATTCATCATCGGCGATTTCTTTTGCTTTCATCGGTAAACTGGCCGATAACATCTTGGTGTCGATAGGGAATAATGATTGTCTCCCTATCGATCAACACATTCGGTTTATATTGACCCGTGCCAAAAAAATGGTGTCAACCCATGCCCCCCAATTTCGGAGTATAAAATATCTTATGCACCGAAATTTTCTCTACCGTGATCTTCCCCTCCAAAATGTCTATACCATCACCTCGATCAGCGCGTATAATCATCGCAATTTACCAATATCTCCTCGCAACTGTAGCAACAGTTACAATTCTTCGACTGCCGTGTAAACCCTTCCACATCTCTGCTTAAAAGGAAAACTTGAAAATGCCCTTGACGCCTCAGGTTTATAAAGATCACTGCTAATCCCCTTTTCTCACCCCGAGCTCATATCTTCATTCCCCATTTCACCGGCGCTCCGAGGAACATTCCGGCAACAACTGGCGGCTTCCTCTCCTACTAGCAAGGCGCAACCTGCAAGAGTCTCCTTCGATCCAATGGCGATCAACTTCATCGTCCTCACGGTCAATCTCTTCCCTTCTCGCTTCGTCCCTTGCGATTTTTCTTCTGCGTTGTCTTGTAATCTCTCTTCCCTTTTCCTTTTTGTTTTCCGAATTTAGGAGATGCGCAATAAAATAGTAATCTCCACTGATCAACCACACGTTTGCTGCTTGGGCCCAATGGGGAATGCCGATCCAATTGAAACCATCAACGCAGAAATCAACCGAGTCCCTTTCAAAGCCGCACACTTTGATCTAGGGTTATAGGCAGATATCTTTCGTTCTTGTCCCAAACCTACCAAAGGGTGGAAAAACTGGTACCTTAGGACGGCTAGATCGCAGCGAGTTTATTGGGCAGAGCGCCAGTTGGATCAATGTATTAAGCTATCCATTGCCGATATGGCAAAAAACGAATCCATGATGATTGTTGCATCCTACTTTTGGTCCAACACCATGAATGCATTCCTATTCAGATACGGATCAGCCACCCCAAAACTTGGCGATGTGCACATGCTCACAGGCCTCGATATCTCTTCTGCCGATAATGTCATCCTCTTTAACAGAAAGCTCGATCATCGGGTAACTACTCGCAACATCGGTGGCTGGACTGGATATATTCAAGAATACCAAAAGACTGGATCGGTAGGCCAGAGGGAACACGCCACTTTTCTAAATATGTGGCTGGAGAAATTTATATTTTGTGGCAGGACGGTTGGACCAACCAACATGTATCTCCCTGCAGCAGAACTCTTGGCCGATAGAGTACGACTTCCCCTCGACCGATATCTCCTTGGTGCAGTCTACCATCTTTTGCATCAAGTATCAGAGAAGTTACTACTAGGTGAACCCATCGGTAACATCGGAGGGCCCTGGTGGTTTGTGAACATGTGGTTGAATGCTCATATACATAAGGTCCTCCAGTTCGACCTGTTCAACCAGGAATTTCCACGAGACCTAGCTGAAGACCACACGCTCGCCGATGACGAATCAACAACACGTTCTCCTCTCAACTTCGGTGAAGCCATCATAGTCCTACCTGGGACCGAGGCTAATGAGGACCAGATCGGCAGATTCTTCCAGAGATTCTACTGCGGAGTCCCTTCTGCAGACCGGGCTTGGTGGCCTTATGTCAATGCCAAAAACAGGTTCCCTCTTTCCTTCAACATTGTCGATGCAGACTTAGACAAGGATGAGGGAATCATGAGGGCCATCCTTACTCCCCACGCAATCCCAGTGAACATCTTCGGGAGTGGGAAGAATACACAGGCTTCCTATGAGTTTTATTACCCATCGGCAGTGGCAAGGCAACTAGCATTTTGGCAACTGCCGATCAAGCTCTGCTATGCCAATGTGGTGAAGCCCAGAGAGGTCATTACCAGCGTCATCGACTGGAATAAAATCGTCAGTCTTTCTCCTCATGCCGATACAATCAATATCGACTTATCTACTTGGGCTCCAATTTCCTTCATCACCGAGTCATATAAGCTCTGGTGGCAAGAGTGGAATGACCAACTGTTCGCTACATCATCACACCACTATCGACATTTGATTGATACTGATCATATTATTCCCGATGACGCGGTAAGCTCACTCTTGATATTATTTTCTCTATCATCTCCTTCCAAATGCATTGGCAACTAATTTTCTATCAACAGGTTAATGACTTAATCCCAAAGAAGAGCAGAAGCGGCAAAGACTTCAACTTACAACCGAAGGGCCCCTTCATTGACCTCCCTCATGCATCGAAGGGCAACCCCCAAGGTCACCATCAAGCCCAAGTCAACACCAACCTCGGCTGCCGTCACTCCATCGGTAGCTGCTGCTGTCTTGGCGCAAGCTTTTGCGGTAACAAGTTCTCACCCTTTCTTTTTTATGCCGATCTCACATTTCCATCGGTAACTCTCCACTTGACTATTGATTTGTATTAAATTTCTCTGTAGCAACCAAGTCCATCGGTAGTCGCTCCAAGTGCACAAGCTCTCCTAACTCACGTTGCCGATGCCCCCCAAGTGCAAAAGTCCAAACGCCAAGGTCCATCAAGTACTGCTCCCCAATCAAAACGCCTAAGGCCATCGACTCCGTCTACGCCATCAACTCTAGTTGCACCATCGGCAACATCTTCTCCACCTCCTGCTGATGTGCCATCACAGGAACAAGCATCGGTACCCATCTTCGACATAGCATCAATCGAAATTTCCATCCAAGGGACGGAATCGGCACCGCAGGAGTTGGTTATCACAACAGCGGACACGCTATCGACATCAACATCAGTGGTTCCATCCATAAAGGCAGGCTCATCGACAGTCACTACCGCCCCTCAAGACACATCTATGCTAGCTGCTCCGCCAAGTCCAAGGAGAGAAATTGCTCTGAAGCAGGTAAATCAATCGTCTACCACAAATTCAAGGCAAACCAATCGACAAACTCTAACTCTTTTCTTTTTCAGGCCCAAGATTCTCCAAACAACCTTTTCTCCTTCGTTATCAACATACCAGATGACGATGAAGAAGAAGAAAGTTCTGCCCAACCTTCAGACGCTACATCGGCAAAAATGAAATCCCAACTTGAAGCAATGCTACCCTTACTGCAACAAAGCACATCCGAACTAGTCCAAGACCCTAATGCAGTAAGGGTAGCTTTCAAGGCAATTCAAGGTCATCTGCCTGCTGATACTGAAGAAATCCTTTTCCAAGCAACATATCTCGAGAGCCGTCAACTCCAATATCATAAAGCTTCACGACGTATTGCTGATAGAGCTGCTCAATCGAACCTTGAAGAGGAAATGCTTAAATTCAAGCAAACCGTTGAAGAGAAGCATAGAGACATCGTTCTCTTGGAAGCCTCTAGCGTTGAGCTTGAACAAGAGATCAACCGTCTATCGGCACAGAAAGAAGAACTGATAGCGAAGCTAAAGAAGGTTGATGAAGCTCTAAACGCAGCTAACCAAAAGAAGGCTCAACTTCCTGATGCCACTAAAGCTTTACAACAAGAAAGGGATGCCGATGCTTGCCAAGCCCTTCAGTTGAAGAGGAAGATTAAGCCCATTGAGGGCGCTGCCGATGATGATATTAGAGAGATAGAGGAAGCAAACCAAATTCGCCTTCGTGCGATTTCATCTATTCAATCCTTATTGTAACTTGTTGTACCAGCAGATGTAAACTTAATGACTGTCCCTCCTGTATCATAACGCTAATGCTTTTCTGCCGATAACCCCGTCATCGGTGCTCATACTTGTATTAATTTACGCATTCATCCAGATACTAGGCTAATATTTCTTTAAATATTTACCATTGATTGCTCTGTAAAACGCAACCCCTTCGAGGGTTTTCAAAATATAAGCATTACCAGGAACATACTGGCTTATCCGAAAAGGACCTTCCCAATTAGGAGACCACTTCCCAAACTTTGAACTTAGTTCCAATCGGTAAAATCAGTTTCCAGACCAGATCACCATCGGCGAACTACTTTACCTTCACCTTCCTGCCATATCATCTGGCAACCCTTCTATTCTGATTAGAGCTCTTCCTTTCATACAAATCCTTGACCGACTTTCAGTTTTAGCAACGGGCTTGTCAGTCATATCAATAAATTTTCTGCCGATCTCAATACCCCTTTGATGCACCATGAAACCCAGAAATCGACCTGCCGATACACCAAATGTACACTTATTCGGATTCATTTTTAAACCATGTTCCCTTGTGCACTCTAGAATTTTCCGCAAATCGGCAAGATGCTTCTTAAAATTTCTAGATTTGACCACCACATCGTCAATATAGATTTTGACCAACGTGCCGATATACTTATGAAAGATGAAATTCATTGCTCTTTGATAAGTAGCACCGGTATTCTTCAAACCAAAGGTCATCACAATCCACTCAAACAAACCGACATGACCCGAACATCTAAAGGCAGTCTTGGATATATCTTCTTCAGCCATGAATATTTGATTATATCCAGCATTACTATCCATAAAACTAATGATCTGATGTCCAACAGCAGCATCAATTAGTAGATCGGCAACAGACATCGGATAACCGTCCATCGGCGTAGCTTTATTGAGATTCCTGAAATCAATGCACACACGAAGTTTCCCGTTCTTTTTATACACAGAAACCACATTAGAAATCCATTCGGCATATCGACATTACCGAATAAACCCAGCCTCAATTAATTTCGTAATCTCATCTTTAATGTTGGGTAACACACGGGGATTGCATCGGCGCGCTTGTTGCTGGTACGGTCGGAAACCAGATTTAACAGGTAACCGATGTTCCACTATTGATCGGTCTAGACCAGGCATCTCTGTATAATCCCAAGCAAAACAATCTTTATATTCTTTTAATAAACCGATCAGTTGCTTCTTACACTGGGAATCTAACTTAGCACTAATAAAAGTTCGCCCAGGCCTACTACCATTGCCGATATCTACTTCTAACAAATCATTTGCCGATGTAAACCCCCATCCGAGCTTTCCGTCATCGGCAAACTGATCCATTAAAACTCTTCCTTAGAACCGACTACTTGGATCAGTATAATTCGGTAGTCAGCAATCTTGAAGGATTCTGTATCCCAAGCTTCGCCTGATATGCATCTGGTTTGCTCGTAAGTTTCCGATTCAGCCGATGCAACAACTGACGAAATTTCGCTTTGGACGACTTCAATTTTATCTCCAACCCATTGGACGAGACTTCGGTACATCGTGGAAGGGATACAACAATTGGCGTGAATCCAATCCCTTCCTAAGAGCAAGTTGTAGGCGCCTTTTCCGTTAATCACGAAGAACGTCGTCAGCAAAGTTTTACTGCCGATGGTTAATTCGACGCATACTGCTCCCTTAGCTGGCGACACGTTGCCTTCGAAGTCTTTTAGCATCATATCTGTCTTAGCCAAGTCCTGGTCACTTTTCCCAAGCTTCCTGAACATGATATACGACATTATATTGACTGCCGCTCTATCATATACTAGCATCCTGGATACCGGTTGCCCATCAACTTTGCCTTTGACAAACAAGACTCTTAAATGCCGCCTCTTATCATCGGCAAGATTTTCAAAAATAGTTGCCATCGGATCCAACACTAACTGGTCCATCTCAACAGCTTCTTCCTCAGCATCGGCAAGTGCCATAAATTCCATCGGCAACATAACAACCATATTGACTTCTGCCGATGGACTTCTATCTTGGCGTTTCGGCCTCCACTCCCAAATTGGAGATCCCTCTTTTGAAGGATTTTTACTGCAACACAGATCGTTCCGGCGTTCACGCTGGATTCTCCTTCTCTGAGTTTTTCATCAAACCCTTGGGACACCATTGAGGAAGCTTAGTTTTCCAAACATGCTGGTATTATTTTTCGCTGCTCACATTCGCATCACTCCTTATGTTTGGATCTCTAGAGAATATTTCTTCATCAGGCACTCTTGCATTAGCCTTCTCTTCAAGCTCCTCTTGACGGACACGCTTGCCAAGCCTGTCATGTACACTGAGCTTGCCCCCTAGACGATCATACACTGATCCTTTTCCTCTGATCGGCCTAGCATAGCTTGATTTCTGATCTTCAAAGCGAGATTTTTCTAACCGACTAGCAGGATAGTATCCGTTGCACTCAAGGCAATTATCGGTAGTCGGAAGCTTGATGCTTTCTTCCTAGCAATGGACGAAGAAGGGGCACTTCCAATGATCTTTATGCCGATACCACTCTTGGCGTCTTTCCTCTTCCTGCTGCCGACGCCGTTCTTCTTGTGAGCGCTCATCCTCTTGCCGTGGTCTTCTGTGCGTGATCACAACACCATATGATGCATGCTTCTGAGGTCTCTTGGCGTTGCCGCTTTCATCGGCAGTTCTTTTACCTTTTCCTTCATCGACAAGCTTCTTTCCCTTCATATCATGCATAGCTATTTGATGCTTGGGGTCTACCGATGCATTTTCCTTGGCGACTTCCGATGTCAGTACTTTAATCTTCCTGCTAGTGTCCACCATATTATTTGGAAACAGATGCTGGTCGATTTTCATCGGCTTCTGAGCTTTAGAATTTTCAAACTTGATTCGCCCAGATTCAATTTCTGACTCCAACTGCTGCCTAAAGACTTTGCAATCATTGGTATTATGTGAAGTTGCAGCATGCCACTTGCAATACCTGATCCTTCTAAGCTCTTCTGCCGATGGAATTACCTGATTAGGCGACAACTTAATCTGCCCTTCTTGAAGTAATAGGTCAAATATCCCATCGGCTTTGGTGATGTCAAAGGTGAATCTTTCAGCTTCTTTCTGGCCAAACGGACAGGATATCGTCTTCTTGTCTTTCACCCATTCAGCAACACCAATGCTTGGTTCCTCATCCGACTCAGAACTCTCTTCTTGTTCAATGAAGGATACCTTCTTATTCTAAGTTTTTCTGGGTTCGAAAGCCTTAATTTCCTGATCGGCAACCCTTTGCACTAGATGACTCAAACTCTCAAACTCTTGGGATGCATATTTATCCTTGATGTGTGGCAGCAACCCCTGGAAAGCCAAATCTGCCAATTGCCGATCATCAAGCACCAAACTGTAACACTTATTCTTCACGTCTCGCAGCCTTTGCACGAAGCTTTCCACCGATTCGTCATTACGCTGTTTTAGCTTGACTAAATCGGTAATCCTCTTCTCATGAACGCCAAAGAAGAAGTATTTCTGAAACTGCTTCTCCAGATCGGCCCAAGTGATCACAGAATTTGGAGGAAGCGAAATGAACCAGGTAAATGTTGATCCAGATAAAGACGACGAGAACAATCTTACCTTCAGCTCATCTCTGCTAGCTGCCTCTCCTCATTGAATGATGAAACGGTTGATGTGCTCCATCGTTGACGTATCGTCTTGGCCAGAAAACTTTGTGAAATCCGGTACCTTGTACTGATTTGGGAGAGTAATCAAGTCATATGCTTGAGGGTACGACGTCAGATAAGAGTATGTATTGACCTTAGGCTTGATGCCGAGCTATTCTTTCATCACTTCGGCAATTTTACCGGCCCAGTATGCGTCCTAATCTTGCCGATGCACCGGCTGGATATTGACTGGCTGGACTAGTTGATACTCCCCTTCTTGCCTTTGTGGCAAATAAGCTGGTCGAATTGGCATAGGCGCAACACCACCTTGCTGAATACTATGCATCGGTTCATTTGCCGATGTATAACCTTGAACACCCACTGGGGTATACTGCGGCATTATATTCATCGGTCGATACACCGATGTTTCATTTTGAGTGTTCGCCGGGTAATGGTATTGCTGCGCTCCTGCTACTTGATGTCCAGGTTGCACCACCTGTTGTTGAATCTGACCAGTCCATCCAGGATTATAAGTCATCGGCATGTGACTTGCCAATAATTGATAGCTATCTGGTGCCTGTTCCTCTTGCACCCTGGAGTAATCAACAAGTTGGCCTTCTTGGTGCACTGATACCCCAGTCTAAGGATTCACCATCATCATGGGATGGTTCACAACTGACATGTCTTGTTGCATCGGCAAAGAACTTGTCGATGGTTGCCCGTAAGGCACTTTGGGTATCACCATCTGAAGACTTCTTGGCGGCAACTGCATGTTTGGAGAAGACGTAGCATAATGTATTATCGGGCTCATCGGTTGTGCCGATATTACCGATTCCATAGGGACCTTCCCCGCTGCATTATTACCTTGGATCAACTTAGCATCAGCAGATGACTCTAGAGGCATACCGTATCCCCATCAGCTGGCGGGAGTTGGTTGACTCTTGACTACTTGTCCTAACATTTCCGATGCCACCGGATCGGTATTCAGCCGAACAATACTTTCAGGGCTCGATCTTGGTGGCGTAACCTCATCGGCAGGCGGCTTCGCATGTTGAGAAGATGCCGCTAGGACCGCCGATGGAGTTGTAGCAGATGCCGATCCAGGTTGATGATATGCGGGACCAACATAATGGGGTGTCTTCCCTTCTTTGAAAGATTGCATAACATCATTGTATACAGTATTGGACAACACATTGGAGTGGCTAATTAATGCATGATTTAGTGCAGAATTAACCATCTCTTGCAGTTTACCAGGATTGGTGTCAAAAGTGACTTGTCGTGGCAACGGTAGATCTCGCTTCTAGATAGCATCACCGCTCCTGTTTAGGTTGAAGGATTTCAGATACAACTGCTTGTACTCCTCCATAGCCTGCTCCATAGCCTGCTTCTGATCATCTTTCAGATGCGCTTCGGAGACTTCAATAACGTTACCTTGATTGATATCAGCAGTTTTGTCCATGATGAGATTGTGATTGGTCCCACCGGGTGTGCCAACAAAGGTGTTGACACAAAAAGCGTCGGATCTGCGAACACCTCGGGCTTATAGCCGAATTCGATATCCAAGGTGTGCTAGTCGATTTGACCAGTTAATCGACAAGGATGATAACTAGAACAAAATTGAACGAGACGACAATGATACGCCCGGACGTCAAAGCTCAAATTGCTCAAAACACGGAACTTGCGAGGTTGACGGAGGTCGCGTAGATGCAGCCCGTCGGGACATCGTAAGAACTCGTAGATGAACTAGAGCTAATGCGATAAAAGTAGATTTGCTGGAAAAGTAGATGAAAATAATAGATTTGTTTGATTGATTGTATATATATTCACGCCACCCCTAGATACATATTTATACTCCAGCAAGAGGAGTTGTAAACAGACACGACTCATACCTAAACAAAACTCCTATTTTAAAGGAAACAAAACGACTCGTGCAAGAGTCGGACTCAAAACAATAATAACACTGACATGCAATCACCAGTTTCCTTATCCGTCTCTCACGATGAAACTTCCATCAGCAGATCCCTTTCAATCTGCAACCTTCCTCTATTGCCACTGGCAACTTTGTGCTGACGTCACCTACGTCATCCTGTATCCATCGGCACCACTATCTATTGGCAATGCCTTTTTACCTTCATAGGCAACACTTCTCTATCGGCAAGTATTCCTCTCCTTTCCTTTGGCATTTCTTCAATCGAATTCATCATCGGCGATTTCTTTTGCTTTCATCGGTAAACTGGCCGATAACATCTTGGTGCCGATAGGGAATAATGATTGTCTCCCTGTCGATCAACGCATTCGGTTTATATTGACCCATGCCAAAAAAAACGGTGTCAACACATCCATTCTGAGCCAGATAATCTAACAAATTGTTGTTGAACCTATCAATAATAAAAGATTGTGTTTTTGTTGGCCCAATTTAACGTCCAAACAATATGATATGTTCCTTAGTGGTCTCAAACCAAAAACCCATTGAACTGTACCCAATAGAGCCTTAGCGACAATGAAGTTAAAGAATAAATGATTTATGATTTCTAAGCTACTGCAAAATTTGCAAACCTTACTACTATTCTAATTCTTTTTTATCCTTTGTAAGCATAACCCTTTTTTCTAGGAACCACACGAAAATCTTGATTTTCAAAGGGAGTTTTAAATATCTTGTGTAACCTTCAACCCACTATTGATAAGATAATTATACATTGACTGGACTGAAAAGAATCCATTTTTATAAAGAAAGCTGCCAGAAAAATTTGTCTTATTCCTCACCTACGTTGATGTGTCAAAGACATGCAACTAGCTCATCCCATTGTTACAGTTTATTCTCCATTAAAGCCCTTCTAAAAGAAACATTTAGGGGAGTAGACTGCAAAACCTCGGTGACCGTTGCATGCTTTCTAAGTACAATACTATAAAGATCTATGTATTACTTTTAAAAACCTTGGTTACCTAACCAAATATCCTCCTAGAAACTGATTTGGTTACCACTATTTAATTTAAAACAACTGAATCTAAGGAATTGATTCTTGACACCCATAAGCAAAAAAGAGAATCCCCATCTTTCTTCTTAATTTGGGTCAACTATTTATTTTTTAGACACTTGATTCTAATCAATTCTTGCCATATGTCATTGTCGTTACATAGTTTATAAAGCCATTTACTCAAAAGACATTTATCTGTAAGTCTAGATTAAGTACACATATTCCATTAGGTACACCTATTCCATCCTGTTATTTTGGCCGACGTAAAATGGGTCACCTAATCAATCATATTTGTTTTATTGATCTTCATTCTGCTAGAAGAATCTAGATCTATAGAACTCAACTTTTTTAGAACCCCTCTCGGTATTTTAAAAAAGACATCGAAAACATAGACTGACTACAAAGGTCTGAATTAATCAGCACAAGTCTTCCTCCTCATAAGAGTAATTTTCCTGAAAGGACCTTGATGTCGCCCAGCAGGACTAGAGGGGGCGTGAATAGGCCTGTTTAAAATAAACATGCAAACTTTCTGTCAGCATAGGTCCGACACTGCCGGCCTTGGGTCCGGCACTGCTGCTCTGCCCGGCACTGCTGCTCTAAAGCCCGACAATGCTGGACCCTCAGACAGAACTGAGCACAATTCAAAATGTATAACTAGAATGGGAATTGTGTTTGAATGAAAACCTTTCTAGAGGTGTAGGGAACCTCTAGCACCCCTTAAAAGTGGTAGCAACACACCCACCAAGTAGATCGGGATCAAACCCTATAAATCACCTTGAGGACAAATGTAAGTAAGACAAACAACACAAACACAAGTGACACAAGATTTATCCAGTGGTTCAGCGTCGCCACCAAGGCTGGCCTAAGTCCACGTTGTTGAGGTTTGCCACACAAGGCTTAGGATTGCCCCACAAGGCTTGCCCTTCCCTCGTTCTCAAATCAAGTGAGTGAACTCTTGAGGTGAGGGGTGATTTCTTAGCTGCAATGAGTTGGTTACAAACCTCCCGGGGATGCCACACAAGTTGACAAGCTCCACGGGCGACGCTCTAGCTGGCTAGGAGCAAGCTTCAAGAGTAACGAATGCAATCCACTGGCTTGAACGCGAACCAAGTGCTCTAAACGATGAAGAACGGTTTGGGCTGCTCTCTAATGGAGTTTGGAGGCTCAATCTCTCAAAGGATTGGAGAGGAATCAAAGAGAGAAGCTTGAGGGGCTCCAATGGAGTTAGAGAGAGGAAGAGAGCTGCTAGTGAGAGCACTGGGGAAGGGAATGGTCGAGATGACCGTTGGGGGCAGCAGGGAGGGGAAATAAATACCCTCTGCTGTCTAACGAACACTTTAAGTCCCGGCACTGCTGGACTTAAGCCCGGCACTGCTGGACTTAAGCCCGGCACTGCTGGACCGCAGCACTGCTGCTCAGGGGAACAGCACCGCTGCGCTGCCCAAAATTGCTCTGAATAAAAAACTGTTTTACAAGGAGTCTGGGCAAGGTATGAGAGGATGGTTGGTGGAATTTGAGCACTTGGTTGCACATTTAAGCATGCACATTGCATCCCCCTTTGTAGTACGACATTTCCTAAACTCAAATTCAAAACATCAAATAAATTAAATGCCTTTGAGTTGGTCACCATATTCTTTGATAATTTGGGGCTTCACCATTGAATGTATTATCCTCATTCTTAGAATACCTTGAGCATGTGTTTGTAATCATCCTTATCCCATCTCTTTGAGCAAACACACCTTAGAGCTTGTGACTTGAATCTTTCCAACACATATGAATTCAGCCCATGGCTTTAAGTCACTTCCACTAATAAATTGATCCTCAACATAATATGACTCCTCATAGCTTGATTAGTACTTCGACTCAATGCAAGTACTCTCTTCTTCACCTTAGCCATATGTGACAGAACCTGGTCTGCAAAGGCCAAGTCTGCCTGCACAAGCTCTCCAAGGTCCTCTGCCATGGCTTGCTGCTGATACTCGGGGTTCATCAGATTGGTGAGGTGATGCACTTCCTCATGAAGCACATTGTTGTACACCTCAAGGTTGCCCACATAGTGCCCCAAGTTGAGGTACATCTCGGACAACAGGTGCTCTCGGTCCCAGGCTTCATTCCTCTCTCCCATCGCCTCGTACATGAAACCCTCAGCGAGAGTCACCTCCGTCGCCTTGTTGGCCAGCTGTGTCTCCTTCTCTGCCAGCAGTGCATCCTTCTCTGCTAGTTGATCCTGACACTGCTGCAACTCAACCTCCATCTCCTCCACCTTGTCCTCCAGGTCATGGGTACTGCTAGCAAACTCGTCCCTATTGGCCGTCATCCAGCCTAGATCGGCCCTCAAGTGCTCGATCTTCAACTTGCGACGAGCACAGCAACTAGCACCCTGTTGGCTGCTCTCACCACCGTCTCCACGTGATGCCAACATGTAGCGAGGGACTCCCCGTGGTTCGGAAGACTTGCGACCTGTACGCTTAGTCCTGGCCATCCTATAGACAAGAATTTTAAAGGAGACAAGTAAATAACATGATAGATTTTAATTGATTAAGAACAAAATTTTAAAACTCATCCCAAGTTGTATGATATGATGCATGATACATTCCTATGAATACAATAATATTTACATAACATATTTATAGGGTATATATATATAACCATATTCATACCATCAGCTTGATATTCCTACGAACTACTCTCCTATTATTCAAACAAGAGAAGAGATAAGTTAAAGAAGTTTTTGGACTCAAACCAAATTTTAGTTTAAGATCCAAATCATTTTTGAAAACTTTACAACTGCAAGATCTGTAATAAGGAGAGCTTTGATACCAACTATGACAGAACCTCTTAACAAAGGACCCACATATCAGGATTAATAGTCCACCCGACTTAATCCCGAACAAATGATCCAATCCTTAATTAGTCCGTCAGGTGTCACCACTTTGCAGCGGGTCATTCACCTCTTTCTGAACATGATCTCCTCATTACAAACATTGCAGAAGTAATACAATAATTTAATTTACATCAAAGTAGCGGAAATTTGAAGTTATATTACAAACCATAAGTTTTGAAACATAACTTAGTGTCATATGATAATATTACATCAAGCTGCTGATAGAGTATAAACAAACAACCGAGGTATTCTTGCCCAAGAGTCAAGCAAATTCAGACTACTCATCATCATCCACTGAAACAACGGTCATGCAGCACGAAGCTACACAGACCGGATTGGGACCCTCATCTGCAACAGGAGTTAACAAACCCTGAGTACGGGGTACTCAACAAGACTTATCCGACAAAAGAAAATATTTGGTGGACAAAAGATATGCAAGTCATAGGATTCAAGGTGTGGTTTGCAAGACTCAAGTATTTTGCATAAATGAGCATTTATGAAGACAAATGAAATTTATTTAATTTGTTCATAAAATTACTCAAGTATCGACCTAGATTAATGATCGATATCAAGATAATAAACCATCCATGAAAGGTACCATAAGTGTTCAATTTAAGTTTCATTCACTACGATGTAAAAGGTAGGGTCATGTTTCCATATCCGAGGAACATGACGATTCGAACCGGTTTATCCCAGCTGGGGTTCCCAATCACACGACATATACAACACTAAAGCACGCATATAACTACCTTTCCCTGGATCCTCCAGCCAAGACCGGGGTTCCGCCACCCGAGAGCACAGCACACCTCCATCCAGTTCGCTAACTTGGAGGGTACACACTACTCTCGCCATCTCTCCACTCCCAGTGCGGTTTGACCGTTCTTAAGGCAAGAATAGCCAGAGTCCAGCCTCCCCAAGGTATGTGATAAGTACTCCAAAGTCACAACCCTCTAACATTTTACAACGGACGGTCCCTAATGACACAGGCGGAAAGACCCGCTCACCACTCACGACTGATGGCTCCCAAATACCGTGTCCACCCGGTCCCCAATTATTACTTCCAACAACATGCCTTTCTCAAAAGATCATAACCATTTGCCGAAGCAATACGCTATGCGTAAGTGACCGGAAATCACCCACTAGAAAACTCTAAGCATACTAAGCATCTTGCAAAAGTTTACATCTTTCAACAAGTGTCAAGGTAAAGGATTCAATAAGTCATGCAAAAAGTAGGAAATTTAATAAAGTAAGACAATGCAATAGATAATCCATAAGTGTATTTAAAAGAAACATTTTAAATACAAGGTAGAGTTTGAATGCACCGGGGCTTGCCTTGGTTGGAGGGATACACAAGCTCGGGCTCTGATTCACTAACAGAAAAACCCCCTTCACCAGGGTGGTTACCCAACCCAACCCAACCCACGAGATATCTACACGATAATATGACATGCTTAGATGATGCTTGAAATAATAAACATGATGCTTTGCACACACAAACATGTACTTAAGAGATGAACAAAACAAATTAAATATCTTGAGTACAACTTTCCTTCATGAGAGAAAAAATTAAACTAAAGCATAGAGTAATTAATTAAACCATGATTAAATTGATTATCTAGTTTAATAATTATGTTCAGAAGCACTGAGCAAACAACACATTAAAATACATGTCCATAATGTGGTTGTCACTGGACAATAACCATTTGCATCAATCAATACAAAATCACTCAAAACCTAAAGTCATTAGGGTTTCTAATCATTTTATAACTAATTATACAAATAGCCATGTATAACAGTTCATCCAAACATTCTCAAACTTTTTGTACAGCAAGATAAAAGTGTAGAAAGGTTACACAAAAATTCCCAGAATTTTTGGAGCATTACACAGAGCATGAAAAATCATGGAAAACTCATTTTTTAATTATTTTGAGCATTTTTACAGGATCAAAAATGTACTTAACATGTGCATATTATATTTTTCTTAAATACTACGCATTACAGAGAGCATACACAATTTTTTGCAGAATTTAAACATGCATAGATTTAAACATATGAAAATAACAAAAGTTGATACTATTCAAACAAGAAAAAGGAAAAAAACCTTTCATTTACTCACGACGGCTAGGTCCCGCCCGTCAGCGACTCAGACGCAGAGCAGTGACGCCGACGACCATAAAACACGATGACGTGCCACCGTCGGCGACCAAACGACTCAACCGACCCTCCCATCGACTTCTCCGCTTCACCCCGAACCCAACGAGGTAGAACATGACCCTATCTAACCCTTGCATCGACCTCGCCGGCGACAACCGTGGCCGCTCGAGCTCGGTCGCACGCATACCGGCGACCACAAACCATCTCAGGTTCCGCCAAGCGATTCAACAGACTCAGGAAGACAACGCGCACGTGAACCAGCGGAAAAACGAGACAAAAAGATGACAGAGAGGCCTCGCCGACGGCCATGGCGGACGGCGAAGATCTGCACTTCTTGCGTCGGACACAACAAGCATCCGCTCGAACAACCAACCCCCAAACGATACATAGCAAGACTAGGCGAAGCTAGTGCAACAACTAATTGAAGAAAAGATCGACCACCGAGCTCTCACGATGGTGAGCACCGACGCGGCAGCGCAAAACATACCGGAGCAAACGCACACAACCAACCGGCCAAAATTAGCGACAACCATCTACCCTACAAGCATCAGAAGCTCACCCTGGTTCCGAGGCGCTCGCTAACTCAGTCGAAGAGGAAGAAGATGAAGCTGGCGACGGAGACCGTGCCGGTGGAGACGTGAACCAAGTGGCAACTTCGACGTTCCCGGAGCTGTGGTTCACCAAAGAAGAAACGGCAAAGTCGACGAGGATCAGCGATAAACGAAGAAGATGAAACGAGAAAGAAATCAACAATGCGGCTCCTGTGTAGCCTAGATGATAGCGGACCAGAGCGGCGGCGCTCTCGCCGGAGATGGAGAAGACGAGGTTACGTCGGGCAAACGAAGGCTCGACCGCTTCAACCAGCTCACGCGGAAGGTGTGCGAGATCAGTGCGAAGACATTGGTAGTGGATTGGAGGCTGGGAAGTGACTAATGAGCTCGGGCGAGCTCGTCGAGGTAGGGTGTGCTTGCGGCGGAGCGGAGCAGAGCAGAGCAGAGCGAGAGCGTGAAAGAGAGACAAGGAGTGGATGGTGTCCCGTTTTGACGACGGCAACGGAGCCGTGGCGTTGCCACACACATGATGCGACGCTCGTCAACGCCAGGAGTCGCACAGCGAGCTCGGTAGGTGGCCGGCCAGGTGTCGGCGCCGAGATCACTGCACCGACATGCAGGTGTTCGGTGAAATGCCTGAACTGCCCCTAGGACTGTTTTGCAAAAAGCTAAAGCTTCCAAGGGTTTTCATGAAAAACTTTGAATACGAAAGTTGCTCAAAATTTCATGATCTACATTTTTGTCAATACTCACATTTTTAAATTCGGCTTAGAAAGGAAAATACATTTTTGAAATATAAAAACCCTTTTAAAAAGGTTTTACCACCTTTTGAATTACTTTAAAAACTTGAATAACACTTGAAAAACTGTAAACACAACAAATGCAATTCAAACAGAGATATACCACATTGCTTAAACATCCATATGCAAATTCCTTTTAGATTTTGAAAATCATGTTTAGGGTTCAATCCACCCCCTCTGGGAAATAGGGTTTGGATTCAAATTTAAAATTTGGAATTTGAAAAGATGACTTGCATTCATACTATTCATCAAACATAAACAAGTAAACTCATTTTAGTTCAATGTATAGCCAGGTTTTCAACCAAAAGAATGATACTTAATGCATATGATGATATGATCAATTTTTAATTAAGTGATTAACACCTGGGGTGTTACACCATAGTACCTCGGTCTCCTTGACCTTCACCTTTGCTTAGTACCTCGAAGTCCTTTCCTTGCTATCTTCACCCTATCAAGCCATACTCAAGTCACATCATATTAAGCATCGATTGAAAACCCTTTCTTCAATATTGTGATCCTTGCTTGAATATCTTATAAATATGAATGTTGAGATCAATCAAGCTTTGATATATGAGACTCCACATCAATATGGTCAAGCCAATTCACAATTCCTTAGATCCTCCTTATTTTGGCTTGACACTCCTATCACTCACTTCAATCTTTATCTTCAAACTTCTAGCTTGATCATATAAATGCAAAGTGATTCTCCAAATCTTTGTACATACAAGCAAACTAAAGTAGAGACCATATTATATACAATATACATTGTCTCCTTTGTCATTTGACCTTTGCTTGGTATTTTCTCACTAATGCACTATTGATTCATTATTCAATCCTTGATCAACACTAGTCCACTATCCAACTCTTCTTGTTCATGTAAAGCAATCCAATATAGAGACCAATCCATAACTATCAACTCATGTATCATTTGCCATTTGCCAAACATGCTTGCTTTCACATGATACAATGATATCCCACAATATAGAAGCCATTTCATTGATTCCATTTGCATTGTTGTCTTTTGCTTGAACTAGATTATTCCCATGATCTTCCAATACAACAATACACAATTTGACCTTCATTTCAACATTGTGTGGAATACCATCAAGTTTGCTTTTTTTGTTTAACCTTTCACTAAAGGGCTAGATGCACTTTCATTTCCTTTTCCTTTCCAGCTGCTTATTTTTTCTCAAATCTCTCCTCAATCTGCTTCAATTCTCTATTGGAAAGTTTTCTATAATGCATTGGGATGCCTAGATATTTAAAGGAAAAAAGCATCAAGTTTGAAACCAAAGTGTTGTGAATATTGTATCTCACAATCCTTTGCTTGACCAAAAGTGAAGATTTTGCTTTTATGGAAGTTTTGTTTTGTGAAAGTTAATTTTTAGCCCAAACAATTGTTCAAAAGGACAAAACAACAATTTCATGTTCTTTGTTAATTCTAAATCATGGTCCAAGAATATAACCGTATCATAGGATAGACAAACCCTTTTCGATGAAGTGTGAAATTACTCCCTTTATTAAATTGTCATATTTGGCTCTATTCAGAATGATCGCTAACATATCCACTATAATATTAAATATAATACTCCCTTTGTCCTAAATAGATGTTATTCTCGCTTCTCGAGAAGTCAATGTTTTCAAAATGTAGTAATTATATATTAAAATATATAAGTAATTAGGCAAAGTAATTAGTATCATCGAAAAGATTTTTAAGTCTAGATTTTTAACAAATTTATTTAGAGATAAATGTTGTAAGCATTTTCTACAAACTTAGTCAAAATTAAGAAAATTTAACCTGCACGTATCCTTTTTGAGACGGAGGGAGTAGTAGATATAGGATTGTCTTGCCTAAGGCCTTTCTTGGTCTGGAGATTAGCTCCCAAACCATCAGTCACTTTAATAAAAATATTTCCACCTTAAACTACTTTCCTAATCTAATTACACCAGATCAGGTCAAAACTCTTCATTTTTAAACATTACTATTAACCAAGCGAGGCTACCTAGAGGGTAGAGACTACAAGTTCAGGAAGTTGGTGTCTCCGAACAGCTCCGGCACAATCAGGACACATAGGCGCTGCTGTGGGATTGTGACCCCGGTTTCCCCTGCTTCGACTCGGACAACGACCGGCTGCCGCCGCTGCCAGTGGCAGACCGTACGCCCGTCAGCTCCTTCACGACGGCGGCCATGGACGGCCTTTGGCTCGCCTCCCTGGCCGCGCACCGCAGCGCCACCGACAGCACCTTGCGCACCTCCTCCATCTCCGCCGTGCCGAAGACTTCCTCCATGAGGGGGTCGCAGACGGCCTCGATTTTGTCCGTGCCGTTCAGCGCGGACGACACCCAGCCGACTATGTCCGTGCTGTCGGGGAACGAGGGATCCACCGCCGTCCTCCTAGTGAGCAGCTCCAGTAGCACCACGCCATAGCTGTACACGTCAGACTCCATGCTGCTCTTGGTGGAAAACGCCAATTCTGCAAGACAGCGCATGCTCATTAGGAATGCATTTCATAGTTTCAAGATCACAAGTACACCAGAAGATCTTATAATTGGTCTTTAGATATATAACAAAAAAGATGACATGACAGTATCTGACAAATTGAAGTCCTAAATAATATATATAGTGAATTTCTTTGTCCAGAGGGATTAACTGTTTGTAAGCTTCTCCATGACTTTTATCTTCTATCAAACTTTTGGGATGCAGAAAACTTCTGAGTTGTAATTGATAATGCGGATGCTAGCACTCAGGATAACTGGAAATAATTCTAGTACATGGAGATTTCAAATAATTGCTTCCATTACAGAACCCTGAATTTCCAATCAATGTAACATGCTAGTGAGGAAAAAGAAACAGTTATGAATGCTTTGTTTCAACCATACCTGGGGCCATGTATCCAATGGTGCCAACGATTCCAGTGGTCTGTGTGGCAGTAGAAGGCTGGTCCATGAGCTTTGCAATGCCAAAATCTGAAATATGTGGCACCATGTCCTTGTCCAGCAGTATATTACTTGGCTTGATATCACGGTGAATGATCACAGGGCGGCAGTCATCGTGAAGATATGCTAACCCATGGGCAGTACCAAGAGCTATGTCATACCTCACACACCAGTCCAAAGTTGGTGCTGGCTGAATTACATGCAGAACATCATGAAGGCTACCTTTTTCCATAAAATCATACAGTATGAATCCATTTTCACTTCTAAACCAAAATTCTTTCAGCTTTATCAAGTTTCTGTGCTTAATTTTTCCTAGTGTCTTCAGTTCTCTAACCATGCTTTTGTATGAACCTTTGCGTGCAGAAATCACAAGTTTCTTTATAGCATAAACATCTCCTGACCTCAGTGTTGCCTTGTAAACAGTTCCATGAGCACCTGTACCAATGATATACTTGTCATCAAAACTTTCAGTAGCCTCTATAATCTCATTTAATTTAGATGATGAACCTTCAAACATATTACTGACTGCTTCCTCACTATTCTTCTTCCAGTCTCGAGATTTCAGAAGGACGCAACAGAGTATAAGTACCAGAACTGCTCCCACAAATAATGAACCAAGAACTATGAGAACAATTTTCAATCGGCCATGCACTCCTCTTTTCTTCGACCCACCACAAGGTTTCAAAACATTAGCTCCCATGCAAGAAGAATCGCTGGTGCTGCAGGAGATACAGAGGCCTAGGTTTCCATTAAAAGAATTTGGTGTGGAACTCAGAAACTGTAGAAGATCATCTGGGACTGGTCCACTAAAGTGGTTGTAAGAAACATTCAAGGCATGCAAAAAACGTAGATTTCTCAATGTAGCAAGGCCTCCTGTGAGATTATTAAATGACAAATCTAAGTTTTGCAAATCCACTAAATTACCCAATTGTGGTGGAATATCACCCACTAGACCATTGCTACTAAGGTTCAAGGCTGTACCCAGTTTCACCAGCAGTCCTAATGATGAAGGGATACTACCCCCAAGAATATTTCCACCAAGTTGCAGCTCAATAAGCATTTCCAATTGGGAGAGAGACTCAGGCAAACCTCCGCTGAATCTATTCTCTTGCAATCGTAGTTGTGTCAGAAACTTCAAGTTGCTTAATGTGCTGAGGGCAGAACCATTCAAAGAGTTAAAACTCAAATCAAGTGAATACAACTTGGAGCAACTGGAAATTTGCACAGGGATTGAACCATACAATATGTTGTGTGAGAGGTCAAGTCTTTTCAGATTCACTAAGTTTCCAGATTCAGGTGGTATTGCCCCAGAAAGCTTGTTCTCTGACCAATTTAGCTCACTAATGTTTACACATCTGCTGAAGCTTGCAGGAATGTTACCACTTAAGGAATTGTGGCTCAGATCCATATAACTTAGATTTGCACAGTTTTTGAATTCTGGAATAGACCCATCAAGGTTATTGTTTTTGAAAATGACTCGCTCCAGACTTGGGCAGTCCACAACATTGGATGGGATGCTACCGTTGAGATGATTAAACCCCAAGTCCAGAATTCTCAATGCTTTTCCAGAACAAATGTTTGGTGGGATACCACCAACAAAACTGTTATTTGTGAAATCTATCTGCACCAAGGGGCTATTAACACCCAGCTCCTGTGGTATGACTCCACTGAAGAAATTATCAAACAGTGTAATGTTCTGCAGGTGTTTCAGCTCAGCTAACACTGAAGGTAGCTTCCCTGTGAATCTGTTGCTATAAAGAAGGACGCTCTCGAGGGTTTGGATGCTCCAAATATTCTCAGGGAACTCACCCATGAGACGATTCTCAAAAAGAAATAGCCTTGACAGATTCCGTAAATTTGCCAACCCTTTAGGAACAGTGCCCTCCAGCTGGTTTGCATCCAACTCTAGCCACTGCAGCAACCGACAATTACTAATCTCAGGAGGGATTGACCCAGACAGGGAGTTCTGAGAAAGTAAAAGATAAGTGAGGTTGCTGAACAAGCCGAGAAAAGTTGGAATTTTGCCAGACAGATTATTATTGACGAATGCAAGTTCTTGCAAGCTCCGGCAATTCCTTAGCCATGATGGGATTTCACCCCTTATTTGATTGAAGGACAAGATGAATGTTTCCAGCTTGCAGTTCTTCTCAAAACTGAAAGAGATCTCACCTGTGAATCTATTGTTGGTGGCATCGAAAATCCTGAGGCCTTTGATCTCACTCAAGGTTTCTGGAAGACTGCCACTCAGTTGATTATCGAGGAGATAGAGCTCCTCCAACTTGGTGCAGTTGCCGATTGAACTGGGCAAAACTCCAGACAACATATTTTCATGCAACCACAATGACTTGAGGCTTGTCGCTTCACCAACCGAGAAGGGTATGGAACCACTGAGCTGATTTCCAAGTAGGTACACTCGCTCCAGAAACTGGTTTTTGAACAACTCCTCTGGTATTGTTCCATTCAAAGAGTTTTGGGACAGATCCAATTGTTCAAGCATACTGCAGTTACCCAATTCTAGAGGGATCAAACCAGATATGCTGTTAGCAGCTAAACTGAGAACTTGCAGGTATTTCAGACGCCCTATTTCAGGTCCTATAAAACCTGAAACCTCTGATGATGTTAGGTCGAGAGAAGTGACCCTGTTCCTTCCATTGCAACCAACACCATTCCATGTACAAGGATTTGCATCAGAAGCACTCCAGTTGGATCTTATGGCACTTGGTAGTATGAGGCTTTTGGACAGAGCAAGAAGAGCTAGGCCATCTGAACTCATACCCTGTGATGTTGAAACTAACACGAAGAATAGAAAAAACCAATGCCAGAAAACCAGCTTCATCTTGTCCCTGAAAATTTTGCATAGGAATCAGCAGAAGATCATTTATCTCTTAACTCCTATGTACAAGTAGTTCAACGCACAGTCAAATGGGGATTGCATGTATGAACAGTTGTCATCAACCAAAATTGCGCACGTTGGTAACCTTCCCCCTTAAAAGCAACGTTCTAGAACTCATAAATGGGTTTGGTTAACTAGAGGCCCCCAAACTGCCAGACACGCGTACCGATAATCATAGCGTCAGAGAAGCAAAATGCAAATATGGCAAAACCAAAACCCAATGGTAAACTTAATACAGTAATTATTATAAACTCAAAAAGGACGCTGTATGGTTTCCGAAGCCACTGCAAAGGAAGCAGGAAGACGGAATCTCACATTTTCCTAAAAGGGGTCAGAAACTGAGTTTATGACTGGCATCTTAGTTCTTACTATTATACTGGAGAAGATATGACAAAGCTGTTCTTCTGTTCACACAAGTCATGCAGTACTAGGAATGAAAACGGATCGAATACGAATGGATATCGTTGATATTGTATTTGTTTTCATATTTCTGTTCGGATTCGGATTCGAATACGAATGGTATCAGAAATATCAGATAGAATACGATTAGATATCGACATATCTTCGGACTCGGATGGTTTAAACTCCTCTAAACGAATTCGGAAGAGTAGAATAAATATCCGTCCACTTTTCATCCCTATGCAGTACTAATGAACCAACGAGATGGGATCCGATCTCGAACACAGAAGCATTTCCCCATTTCTAAAAATAATGGGCACCACCACATGGGCACCTCGATTTCTTCTCTTAAAAGGAAAAAGGGAAAATGGGCGCCTCCATTGCGATTGCGATTGCGATTGCAAGCGAGAGATCCTCTGTACTACTACGCCGACGGCAGGCACCACACAAGAATTAAGAAGCTTCCTCCTAGGCACAGCAGAAACATTCCTCAGGGAAATCGGCACCAAGGAAAGCTCATTTCAGAGGGCTATACAAATCAAACAGCCATCGAATTCGTTTCGTTCCCGAACAACACTCTCTAAATTCGAGAAGCCCGCGCTGCCAAGAATCTGGAGTTTGCCGGCAAGCAGATGCGAATGCAACAGACAAAGACGGCAGGAACGAAACGAGTGAAGGAGCGCGGTGGTTCCTCGGGTTCAAACAAACAAACAACAAGCAACACACAGCAGGAAGCGCAGGCGCGTGCCTGCTCGATCGGGAACACAGGGGGGGAAGCGAGCGAGCGGCGCTTACCGGAGACGGCAACTCGGTGCGCCCGGCAACTCGGTGATCCTTGGAAATGGGAGCCCGGCAGGCGCTGCTCTAGTTTTCGCTAGCACTAGAAGCATCCATGGCGGACGGGACGAGAGAGAGAGAGAGAGCACCGGCAGCGCGCGTTGGTGGACTACTGTTTGGCGGAGGCAGGAGCGAGGCCTTTTTTAGGCAGCCGCAAGCGCGCCGCCTGCCGTTTTGGAGCGAACGAGTCCAGCGGAGGGAAGGGAGGGTGGGTGGTTGCGGTAATCAGTGGAGTACAGTAGTGCGGTTGGGGATCCGTTCACACGGGACACGGTTTGGTATACCGGCGGCGACGGTGCTGTCGACACGACACGTATGGCGCGTGGGCGCGATCCGATCGGGGGTTGGGTCCACTTGCGTTGCGTTCGCATACTGTGGGCTGTGTGGCCTGCGCGGCGCAGGTTCACACGGTGACACGGCGTGAGCTTTTGAATTTCGCCTCACACTGGCGGCAATTTTATTTTTTTATAATCGGGGATCTGCGGCGTTGGATGGTGGAATTTCAGCGAACGATAACCAAAGGCTACTACTCTATTCCTAGTACCTCCGTATTTGACCAGTTAAATAAATATTCTATAGATACTATTCATATTTATGGCCCTAAATTAATTCATTATAAAAAAATACATTTCGTGATTAGTCTAATTGATCAAACTTAGTATGCTAAACTATAATACTATTTTAGAAAATATATACTTTTATCTAGTACGGAGTATATCCAAGTCAAACCCACGTTTTAGCGATGCATGAAACCTACACCGCATTTCGTTTTCTTAGAGTTCATTTTTAATTTCTAATCTATCTATTATATTACGCGGATGTAGTCAGCAGCCCTGTTGGTAAACTTTTTTTTAATCACAACTTGTAACGGTACTGTACAGGACAGCAAAAGCTTGCTGTTCCGGCGCCTGTACACACGTCAACCGGCGGTAACAAATATACTGTACGTTAAAGTGGAGCCCATGAGCAGAGTCAGAGAAAACGATACGACTCTTATATCGTACTCACTCCGTTTTAATTTATAATTCGTTTGACTTTTTTTCCCTAACTTACTACTTGTGTTATTCAAACATAGTCAAATTTAAGTCATTCATGTAGACTATTTATTAAATAAATAAGTTACACAAAAATTTGAATAAGACGAGTGGTCAAACTTAGGGTTGGAAAAGTCAATCGAACTATAATTTAGAACGGATTAAGTACCGTATAATATGGAACCATCTTTTCTTGTCATCTTTTTTTTTCTGAAACGACCTTGTGGTCATCTTTTAGCTCAACACAAGCTTTATGGGATGTCATAGGACATTTTCAACTATTTCTTAAACACAATTTCTAAATCATCATTTAGCTTTAGAGAGTCACTTGGATAAACTGTCTGATACCTTTCCATCCTCCCACAACTATCTAGCGCGCGGTGCATAGTTTAGAGAATTAGTCCCGCTCTTTATCTTTAGCCAATAGTACTATTTAATAAAAAAATCGTTGACAGATAATTTTCATTAAAATCTCTATTTTTGAATTTATAAGTGACTCCTCTGTGCTAAATAATTATTTATACAGTCAAACTTTTTTGAGTTTGATTAGATTTGTAGAAAAATACTAGTAATATGTGTATCTTTAAATAAGTTTATTTAAAAAAATAGATTTAACAGTCTATCTAATGATTCTAATTGTACGCTATAAATATTAATGTTTTTTTTATATATCCAGTAAAGTAAAAAGTGCTTAACTTTTTGCAAAGCTAGAATAATATTTATTTTGGGACTAAAGAATCAACGCGGGGCACAAGAAGTTGTTGGTAAGAACTAAAGAACGTGATCATATGATTGTCGTACACTAGTAGATTATGGATCGTCGGTGCCTTTGTCACAACTCACAAGGTCTCATGAACGTGATCATACGATTGCCATCCGGAGCCGCGTGCACGCGTGTACAGCCGTACGCCCGTGCCCGTGGACACGACTGAGTTTTTTCACCAGTACGAGCACGACTGGTGAGCACAGTTTGTCTTTTCCTCTGAGTTGAAGACCGGACTTGACCACCATCCAGCAATCATTTTGCCTGTACGCGTACAACCGTGCCCGACTGTCGTGTCGACTGCCCGTGCACAAGGATGAGTTTCTCGAGTCTGTCCGAAGTCTGAACTTAGGGGGTGCCGTGTTGAAAAATGAGGCATGAACCCCCAGTCCCCACAGTTCACATGTGATCGGCGGCTCAGCTGGTGAAAGGTTGCCCAACAGTCCAACACGGCAACACTCAACCCAACAGGGCAACAGAGCAGCGTGCGCGCGTCTTGCCGTGACGCAACGCCTTCCAACGGACTATGGTATGGTCCACAACCGACCAAGCCTCCAAGTCCAAGCAGGCTCTGAGATTCACTCTCCATCTCAAAATATTCAATCGCCTCCTAAGAAATAACTTTGAAAAATATATATTAAAAAAATATTAATATTTATAGTAAGTATATAATTAGTATTACTACAAACATCTTTGAATTTAGTTTTTAATAAATTTATTTTATATATATATATATACAAACATATTTTTTATAAATCGAATTAAACTTATGACACGAATATAAAAAATAACGTATATTATGGGATGGAGGGAGTATGTTACAGACACTACAATGTTACATACCTACCTCTTTTCTGAAGAAGATATGATTCTAGACTTAGAGTAAGCCAAAATGTATTAAGTTTCACTAAGGTTATAAATACTAGGAAAAAGTCTACATAACCCCCTTAACTACTGGGGTGGACTACTTAACCCCCTGAACTATAAAATCGGTTATTCTACCCCCTAAACTAACAAAACCGGTCAAATAACCCCCTCTAGGCGGTTTTGAGGGTGATTTTGTCTTTTTCTTTTTTATTTATTTATGTTGAATCTTTGAAAAAACATAATAAATCATAGAAAAATCGTAAAATAGAAAATTCAATTTTGTTGCACTCCACATGAGTAGATCTACACATTAAACATATAATATGATATTCTTTAGTAAAAAGTTTTTTCTGTACATTTAGATTTACGTTTTCTATAATTAATTATAAAAGTTCATAACTGCAATTTTTTTGGTCCAATTGTAGTAAAACTTTTATGGTAGGCTAATTATTGTATGCTTCAAATGTAGTAAAAATTTCATACTCAATGGATCACGCACAACTTAATTATAGATTTATATATGTTTATACCTTAGATAATTTAAATAAATTTATAACTAAATTATATATGATCCAATGGGTATGAAATTTTTACTACATTTGAAGCATACAATAACTATCATACCATAAAAATTTCACCACAGTTGGACCACAAAAAATGCAGTTATGATTTTTTTATTATTAATTATAAAAACATAGATTTAAATCTATAGCAAAAAAAATTTACTAAAGCATATCATATTATATGTTCAATGTGTATATATACTCATGTAGAGTCCAACAAAATTTAATTTTCTATTTTACGATTTTTCTATGATTTATTATGTTTTTTCAAAGATTTAACCGAAATAAATAAAAAAGAAAAAGACAAAGCCACCCTCAAAACAGCCTAGAGGGGGTTATTTGGCCGGTTTTGATAGTTCAGGGTGCAGAATAACCGATTTTATAGTTCAGGGGTTAAGTAGTCCACCCCCAATAGTTGAGGGGGTTATGTAGACTTTTTCCTAAATACTATTATTAACATTTATAACTCTAAATAAATATACTGTAAAAATATATTTTCATTATAATTCTCTGATATTTATTCAGTAGCATAAATGTTCATACATTTTGTATAAGTCTTGTCAACCTATAATGTTAAAAAGGACACCCGCGAACAGTTCCTAGTGCAAATTTGCCAACAAATGTCAGGCTGAGAATCATTCCTGTATAATCGAACAAAACGAGGAAACAACTGAGCACAATGAGAAGGTACCGTGGTCCGTGGGAGGATGGGCACACAGGAGAGGTGCCATGGTGGAAAGGGAGTTTTCGAGGCTTTTTTTTTAATCCCAAGATACTCCAATATTTAGATGTAGCCAGATCCTTATATTGTGGATACGAAGAAATAACTGAAGCCTACCGATATAATTCTATCTGTAATGATGATTTAATTTTATACATTGCTCGTAGTACTCCCTCCATACTAAAAAAGTTTATTGTTTTAAAAAACGATACGGTCTCTAAAGTATAACTTTGACCGTTTATTTTTTTCAAAAATATTTATATAAATATAATATATGTATACTTTTATGAAAGTATTTTTCAAGATAAATCTATTGTACATTTTTAAACTCAATAATTTAAAAGTTATTTATGATTTATATTCTCAATGTTTGACTAAATCCTTGTCTTAAACGACAACCTTTTCGAGTATGGAGGTCTTGCGGCTGTTCTGGCGGCAATGCTTGTTGTTCTGGCGGCTGTACATACCTCACTCGGCGGCAACAATATACATTAAGGCCTTTGTTCGTTTCGCACGCAATGACGCAATGAGGACAAAAAAAGAGTTCCTGGTTAAAATATTAGCAAAATTTGTATAAGGTTCCATAAGTAAATTAATTCCTACTTCCTCCGTCCTAAAATAATTACAATTATAGAGTTTGAAATTTATCCCACAAAAAATGTTACTTTGATCCACCTATATCACAAAAACATAGGTAGGGTCTGGAAGCTTCTCACACACACAAAAAAGAAAAATATCTACCAACTTACAAAATACAAAGTGTATTTTTTGTAATTCCACGCCTAGCCTTGATTTTAATGTCTAATCCGAAAATTATATTTATTTTGAGACAGAGGGAGTAGACCGGTTTAACTGTAACCGAATGGACCCTAAAACGGAGCCCACAAGCAAAGTCAAAGAAAACGATACAACTCTTATGTTGTATGGAACCATCTGTCCTGGCGATCTTTTTTATTTTTTAAAACGACGTTTTGGTCATCTTTTAGCTCAACACGAGCTTTATGGAATGTCATAGGGCATTTTCAACTCTCTTTCCTAAACACAATCTCTAAATCATCATTTAGTTTTAGAGAGTCATTTTGAATAAACAATTTGATATAATTTTATCCTCTCACCACTTCTGTGTCTTGTGTGTAATTTAGAGAGTCAACTTCGCTCTCTATCTTTAACCAGCGAGAAATCTAAAATAGAAAATAGTAGTAATTAATTAAAAGTCTGATTAAAAAATTATTGACAAATATATTCAATCAAAATCTCTATTTTTATTTTTTTATTATTGAGTGCCTCTCGTGTCCCAAAATAAATTTTGATATAGTATTAGTAAAAAAAATTTAAGTTTAACTAGATTCATAAAAAAAATACACAATATTCATATCTTTATTCAATAGTTTATCTAATGATACTAATTATATATGCTATAAATATTAATATCTTCTTGCCATCCGGAGTGCACGCGTGTGCGTGTACAGACGCCCGTGCCCGTGCACACGGCTGAGTTTTTTTTCGCCAGTACGGGCACGACTGGCGAGCATATCAGTATTTGTCTTTTCCTCCATGAGTCGAAGACCGGACTTGACTTTTTGTTTGCCCGTACCCGTACAAATGAGGTCTGAACCCCAGTCTCCACAGTTCACAGATCACAGTTCACGTGTGATCGGCGGCTCGGCTGCTGAAAAGTTGCCCAACACCCAACAGAGCAGTGTGCGCGCGTGTTGCCGTGACGCAACACCTTCCAACGGACTATGATATGGCCCACAAACGCTCAAGCCTCTAAATATTTTTTATAAATCAAATCAAAATACGTATATCAAAAATAAAGTATATTATAGAACAAAGTGAATACGTTACACAGACAGTGTTACACACATACCTCTTTTCTAAAGAAGATATGATTCTAGACTTAGATTAAGCTGAAATTTATTAAATTTGATTAAGGTTTTAATTCATGCATTTTACTATGTATCTAGATATGTCATTATATCTAGATGCATAATAAAATAGATGCACTAAAAGAATCCAAAACGATTTATAATTTGGAACGGAGGAAGTAGCAACGAGTCTTTACGTCATTTGTGGGTGACAATATGTATGCCTCGTTTGGTAGGACTGCTACTGGCTTCGGCTTCTCTAATGCATTCACTAGCAGAATAAGTTAGTTTTTTTTAAGCACCACCTGCCCTTGTTTTCACTATGAAATGAGAGTTGAGAGATAAAAAGAAGAGTTGAGAGATAAAAACAACTCTTATGAACACAGAAAAACTAGCACTACCAATCGGTGTCCTATATTAAGCAGAGCCCACGAGTAGAGTTTAGCAAAAAAACAATACAGTTCTTCATATATAGCAAAAACAATACAATTCTTCATATATATTCAAAAAATACCATTGGCTCTCGTGAGTCCTGAACTCGTGATGTTTTAGGGCACTCACAATGCAAGACTCTATCATAAAGTCCAAGACTATTTATTACCACTTATTAATGATATTTTGCTGATGTGGCAGTATATTTATTGAAGAGAGATGATGAAAAAACAAGACTCCAAGTCTTATTTAGACTCCAAGTCAACAATGTTCGAGGTAATAAATAGGTTTAGACTTTATAATAGAGTCTGCATTGTGAGTGTCCTTAGGTAACCTCAAGCTTATCGTGTTTGGTTACCCTACTAAATTTTAGTTCCTATCCCATTAAATATTTAGACACTAATTTAAAATATCAAATATAGATTAATTATAAAATTGATTCTATATATTGGGACAAATTTACGTAACCAATCTATTAAACTTAATTAATCTATAATTTGATAATATTGTGTTATAGTAAATATGTACTAATGATGAATTAATTAGATTTAATATATTCGTCTTGTGAATTAGTCATGACTTCTGAAATTAGTTTTAAAGTTAATTTATATTTAATACTTTTAATTAAAAGTATAAATATTTGATGTGACTCGGACTAAATGAAATCCAAACAGCCACCAACCGACCAAAGAACTCCCTTGACATACAAGTTTGTTGATAAAAGAGACAGAGCTGGGCTCTCTTGACTGTGTGTCCGGTGACCTAGTTTTCGTGGAATGGCCAGGTCATGTGTGCAAAAAAAAAAAAGTGAGAAGGGACAAAACGTACTACTCGTACACACGTGCAGCCAGCTTCTGGCTTGCGTTCTTGCGCCCGGCCTCCTCTGGCAAGGTACAGTAGTCTTCTGTTGCTTTGACAATTTGGCACTTGTCACTTGACTGCCTGCTGGCTGCTGCTTTGACTATTTGGCAGCACAGGCAGATGTGCAGAAGGGAAGACCGAAGCTCAGCACAACGAATCCGAGACTCCAAATGTAAATAGTACCTCCGTCCCTATAAAAAAAAAGTAACTATGAGAAGTGTGTCAGTTAATGTAGCTTATATTTGATCAACTCTATATCAAATAAAATTAGCATTTATATATTTAAATAATTTTATTATTAAAAATATATTTTATAACTAATCTAATGATAATTTTATATCATAAATATTGGTAATTTTTTATATAAATTTAGTTAAAGTTTAAAATTTTTAGCTTATTAAAAAACGAGAATTGTATTATTTTAATGACCGAGACCGTAGAAAGCAACTCAACGGCCCTGGCCCTAGGGGCGCCTGTTTCTCACCGGTAGCGGAGCCACAACATTCACAGTCACATGAACGGGTCATGCGTGTTGTTTTCCAATGCCAAGAAGCGTGATGCGAACAACCGACTACAAAGTGTTACCAATACTATGTGTGTCAGTGTGACAAAACCTACTTCACATGGGGATTGGTGGATTGGAGGAGATTAATCCCCTTTGGTTGCTAACCTTTGACTCCTTGAGTATTAATCTCAAATGCGTTTTTTATGGAAATTGCTGAGAAGGGTTCCTGTAATAACCACTACTACAAAAATGACTTTTGGTAGGAGCTTTAGTCCCGCCAAATTTTACGCCCGGGAATAAAGCACCCTTTAGTCCCAGTTTGGAATTCCAACTGGGACTAAAGGATCTGTCCAATGGCTCCTTGGGCAGCTTTTGCAGGAGACTTGACCTTTAGTCCCGGTTTTTGCCCCAAACCGGGACTAATGGTTCCCCTATTGCCCCGGTTCATGGCTGCGACCGAGACTCAATCTTTAGTCCTGGTTTGGGCTTCCAATCGGTGCTATAGGTCGAGTTCTAGTGCCGGTTTGAGATTTCAACCAGGAGTAAAACTCCCTTCCTTCTTCCTTACAGCCCCTGGCCCGAGAAATCAAACTCTGGCACAATTTTTCCTCAACTCACTCCACTGTTCTTCATCAGCTCGACTCCTGCGCCATCGCCCCTCTGCTGATCTTCATCTACTGTTGCTCTTCTCCATCCATTGTTGGATTCAAAAGGTTACAAACTTCGTCCTCTTTCATTTCATCGCTACCACTTCTCATTTGGTGGTCTAGAATATGAGAAATTTATGGTTTTGAAACTGTGATGGATGGTGGATTTTCGTTTTTTGAATGCACAAAATGTTTGGATGAAGGAAACTTGTAGTGGCTGATTAATTTTTGCTAGAATGCATTATAGTTAGTGGTGAATTTTTATAATGGGAATTTTTCTTCATTTTTGTATGCCATTTGATCTATAAATGCCTTGATAAGTTTGAGCTTATAGTTAGTTCATCAAATTTCATGATGGTTTATTAAAAATTTAGAAATTTATATAGTAGTTGATGAAAATGAGTAGATGTGGCCACCACTTTCGGTTCCTCACGCTTGATCATAAGCAACGTCTTGTTTGGATGTTTGGATGAAGGAAGCATATAGTATTTGATTAATTTTTTGCTAGAGTACACTAAAAATTGCTAGTACACGCATGGTGTCTTATTAATCAAAAAATTATGATATATATATATATATATATATATATATATTGGTTTGAATTTGTATAATGGTGATTTTTTCTTCATTTTTGTATGCCATTTGTTCTATAAATGCCTTGATCAAATATTTTTGTATGTCATTTTGATCTAAAAATGCCAATTGTATGTCATTTCTGCAATTATGTTTTAGAGTGTAATCATGCATGTTGATTGATAGATATTTGAGATCTCAAATTTTTTTGATGTGTTGTATGTCATATCATGCAGATGAACTGGCAATGGATGTACAACGTTGAGCGCCGCTCCCCACAGTTTATTATGGGCGTGCATGAATTCCTAAATGCAGCTAATAAAAACATGCAGAATAGTTTCATTTGTTGCCCATGCATCATGTGTAGGAATGAGAAGGATTATTCTTGCTCAAAGGTGCTTCATGAACACTTATTTAGGAATGGTTTCATGCCAAACTATATTTGTTGGACTAAGCATGGAGAACAAGGTGTTATAATGGAAGAAGATGAAGAAGAAGGAGAAGGGGACGATGACAACAATATTATTCGTGGTTTTACTAAGTACGATGCCTTTGGTGATAGTACTACAATTGGCAAAGCTGATGAACAAGAGGTAGCGGAAGAAGATGGGCCCACGAACGATCTTGGTCAGGCCATCCGTGATGCACAAAGAGATTATGAAAGTGAAGATGAGAAAATCAAGTTTGAGCGCATGCTAGAGGATCACAAGAAATTGTTATACTCGACTTGTGAAGAGGGGCAAAAAAAGTTGGGTACCACACTAGAATTGCTGCAATGGAAGGCAAGGCATGGTTTGTCAGACAAGGGATTTGGGGAGTTACTGTATCCAAAAGAAGATGCTTCCGAAAGATAATGAATTACCTGCCACTACATATGAAGCAAAAAAGATGCTTTGCCCTCTCGGATTGGAAATCAAGAAGATACATGTGTGTCCTAATGATTGCATTCTCTACTACGGGCCAGACAATGAGAAATTGGATGAATGCCCGGTATGCCATGCATCACGGTATAAGATCAAGCGAGATGACCCTGGTGACGTTGAGGGTGATGAACAAGGTACTTCAAAAAAGAAAATCCCTACCAAGGTGATGTGGTATGCTCCTATAATACCACACTTGAAACGTTTGTTCAGAAACAAAGAGCATGCAAAGTTGTTGCGTTGGCACAAAGAAGACCGTAAGGTAGACAATATGTTGAGACACCACGCTGATGGGTCCCAGTGGAGAACAATCGGCAGAGAAAAGGGACATTATCAAAATCTTTGACTAGAATTGCACGCTTATAAACACACATACACATGCAGCTTTCACTGGATATTGTTGGTCGTCAATATGAAAATGGGCATTATCAAAATCTTTGACTCCGCGACAAAACCGAGAGAGCAGTTCCAAGATATGCTCGATATGATCCAAAAGTAATATAATTTTGATCAAACAAACTATTATATAGATCTCTATTATGCATGCAAATTTAATTGATATACTCCATTTGTTTATTTTCTCAATTTGGCATGCAGTGTTTGAGTTAGGTTCACGAAGAAACACAATGACCATCCATGGACTGTGCCTCTAAAAGTAGCTCAATACCCTATAAGTAGTTTTATTTGTTTAGTTGAATATGTACTATCGTATTATAATAACTTGCTTCATCGTTTGATATATACATGATGCATCTTTTTTTTGTTTCCTCTCGTAAAGTGGTGTCCGCAGCAGGGAAAGGGAAACAACCTATGTGGATATTACGTCTGCGAGTTTCTCATGCACTACGCAAGGAAGACTCCAAAAGAGATGCTTGAAAGACAATGGAAATTGCAGAAAACCTTACGTGTGGACCAACTCAAAGCAATCCAAGAGGCAATGAGTGGATTTCTTATGAATCAAGTCATAGCTCCAACTGGCGAGTACCACTATGACCACAAGAAGGTTTTACCTAGTACCACTGACTCGAGCACACGATAGGATGAATTGTAATGGGTAGGACGACATGAGATACAAGCTTTTCTAATGGGAAGGACGACATGTGATACAAGCTTTTGTATACCATGCATGCATGTGTATTAAGCATCACTATGTTTATATGCACATAGTTTCTTATATGTTTCATAAAGGATTTCTATATGTTGCTATATATTAGCAACATATAGAAATCCTTTACGAATAACTAAATTGAAATCATAATGAAATAAACTAGTATATTTGCTCGTGCTAACGCTACGGGTTATATTAAATCCAAAGTTAATTCTATCAAATTTGAAGTATTTCATTAATATTTAGTCAAAAGCATAATGTTGTGGCTCCAAAAAAAATTTAGAACAATGCAAGTTCAAAAGACATTGATGTACTTTTTAAACAAAAATTAAGAATTCAATCTTATTTTATAAAAAAATCATATATGACAAAAATTGTTAAAATATATTATCCTCCTTCCCACACAACTGTACCTAAGCGCCCCCCTTCGCTCGTGCACCGGCGATGACAGCAACGACCATATATGACAAAAGTTGCTAAATTAACAATTTTATAAATTTGTGAAATAAATACCATATTAAAAAGACATTAGTTTAAAAGGCAAAGTTCATAAAATTACCATGGTCATGAAGAACGCAACATCACATGCTTATCGACTCTAGTGTATAGTTTCACATTTTTTATCAACCATATATGCATCATTAAATTTTTGTTATTGATTAAGCACCGTGTTTTTTAAAGGAAAACATACGATGGAGAGATTGTTGGTTTTTGTAAGGACCTGATTAGCCTAGAGGGGGGGATGAATATGCCTGTTTTCAAAACTTAAACATTTGCTGTTAGCACAGGCCCGACACTGCCGGCCTTGGGTCCGGCACTGCCGGGGTGGCCGACAATGATGGTCTTTGGGGAGCAGTGCTGGTCACAGGGACAGTGACAAGACCCGATATGGATCGGTAAGGGATTGGCCCGATCTTCACGACAGTAGGTCATGAATCAAGAGATAACTTGCTGCGAACAACGGGGGATAACTAGCTTTATACCTGTCTAAGGTTGGATGCGACCAAGCGACGGGGAGAGAGGCACCGAAACCGCAAAGACTTCGACTCGATCTCCGAACGACCGCAGAACCACAATCCGGAACTAATCCACACAATACGACGCAGCCGAACGGAAGCCGTAGAGCACGAAGTAGGGGATCCCAGAGGAATCACTTCACAAGTCCAAGAAGAACAAGGAAGAAGAAAGGTTTGAGTAAGACACTCAACAACTCGGCTGCAATACCATACAGGTTCAAATTATCAAAAAAAGCTTTCCAATAGCTTAGATACAGGGGATATATATATACTAGAAACAACCCTCCTAGATAGGTCTGAAAAAGAGAAGGAGTTTCTGAAGATAGGCTATGTGAAAGGTCTCCTCGAGATGATATTCTGAAGTGGCTTCACGTGACTGTTGGCCTCCAGAGCAGTTTCCACTAAACTGACCATAACTCCTTATTGGGAAGTCCAATTGACGAACCGTTTGTTGGGTGTGAAAGTAGACTTAATAAGATTTCCATCCATCTATACCATGCATCACGAAACATTGTAGAATGGTACAGGTTTGCAGGAGAAGTTGAACCAACATTTTATCCTGTGAAACTATTGGTCTTCTGAGCAGTCTTGACTAAAACATGTACATCTCAAGATTGACACGTCTAAAGGAAGTGAGGTTTGTTGCATTAGAAAGTAGACTTGAAGAGCTTTCCAAAATGTCCTCACGAGCCTCAAAAGCTTCTGGGAGTGCAGAGATATGTGCATTTCATTAACTGTTCCGTTTTGGAACTGAACTGGTCCGTTTTGGACAGGTTCGATTCTTCCTGAGAGAACTGGTCCGTTTTTTGTATGTAGCTTTTCTTCATATAGAGTAACATTCTCCTCTTGATGTGTATACCTAAGTACAATAAAAGTATAACACTTAGGTACTATAACATTCTTAGAATTATTAAAGTTAATTTCAGCTATGAGTGAGTTCACCTCTTTTTGGAGTAGCTTTGCACGGTTTCGCGTAATTGGACCTTGATTTCTATCATTTGTATAAGGTGGTAAATATTCTTCATGTTCCACCACATCATGAGCTGGCATGTCCTCATGAGACAGATCAAAGCACAATTCAAAAAGTAAACTGAATATGGAAATTGTGCTTGAATAGAAACCTTCCTAGAGGTGTGAGGAACCTCTAGTACCACCTGAAGATGGTAGCAACACACCCACCGAGTAGATCAGGTCCAAACCCTAGAAATCACCTTGCAAGAAATATATATCAAAGTAAAGTAACAAACACATGGTGACAGAAGATTTGACCCGTGGTTCAGCTCGCCACCAAGGCTTGCCTACGTCCACGTTGTTGAGGTGTGCCACACAAGGCTCAAGCTCGCCACACAAGGCTAGCTATTTCCTCGGTCTCAAGTCAAGGGGGTGAACCCTTAAGATGGGAGAAGTGTATTAGCAAATGATGGGTGATACAAACTTCCCTAGGTTGCCACACGAAGGAGGCAAGCTCAAGGGCAATCTCTAGCCGGCTAGGAGCAAAGCTCCAAGAGTAAAGAACTCAAACCGCTGGCCACCATGCAAACCAAATGCTTCTAGGAGTGAAGATCCGAGGGAGAAGCTTCTTCTCAAAGCTTGGAGGCTCAATGTAACACCCCTGGTGTTTAAGCACTTAATTAAAACTTGATCATGCCATCATATGCATTAAGCATCATTCACTCGATTGAGAACCCTGTTATGCATTGAACTAAAATGAGTTTACTTGGTTGTGTTTGTATCATATGTGTGAATGTTGGTCATCTTTTCAAATTCAAACTTTCAAATTCAACTCCAAACCCTAATTATAAAAGGGGGTGGATTAAACCTTAAACATGATTTTCAAAAACTAAAAGGAGTTTGCATATGGTTGTTTAAGCATTGTGATAGAGATCTGTTTGAATTGCATTTCTTTTGTTTATAATTTTTCAAGTGTTATTCAAGTTTTTAGAGTTTTTGAAAAGGGGGTAAATCTTTTTAAGAAGGTTTTCAAATTTCCAAAAATGCATTTTCATTTCTAGGCTGAATTTGAAAAAGTGCATATTG